>CM065133.1:8112500-8540000 GCA_033026305.1 Cirrhinus molitorella | reverse complement strand
TTCTCAGCACACAGTAACACTTCTCTCCATTTAGATGAAGATTGTAAATCATCTCTGACCTGTATAATCTCCCATACACCACAAGGGATTTGTTTAATGTCTCTGAGCACTTGCAGATATTCGCTTTCTTTAAATGGAGCATAACGTTCTCTCCTGATCAATATTGTATGCCGTGTGTGGTGCATCAGAGGCTGCTCATAATTAGGTTACGGATGAGCATAGTCCCTGTTTCAATGAGGCAGATTAGATTAGGGCGGATACGGGTCCTATTGCTGAAAGTGTTTATAGATCTCAGAAAAGAGTGCTCATCGGCGGAGACATGTTTTACACGGACTCTGCTTCAAATTCATTTGTAATTCTGTAGAGACACAGTACTTGGTAATAAGACATGGGAAAGGTGTGTTGTGTTTGTGTGTTGAACGATAGGAGATATTTCTGGCCGCATGTATTGATTCCTATATCTTTGACACTGCAAGCACAGTTTGAAAGCGATCAGTTTATACAATACCATTTATGAAAGCCATTTAGAGTTGTGTATCTATAATCAAAGGTCAGTTATTTGGACTTTTGACTCTTCTTTTTTTATCTCTAAGTTGACTTGAATATGGTTGACTTTGGTGTTCCATTACTCCTTTTTTAAAGCTTTAGAAGCACAAATGTTTGTAAGGAGAACTATTAAATATTTTAAGTTTGTTTAATATAATGGTAATGTAAAAATAGCCTGTTAGTATTAAAAACGTTACTTACAGCAGATCCCAATTAAAAGTAACCCAAACACAACATAACACAGTGCCTAGATTTAAAATAATCTTCACATAGTGATGCAGCATGCTAATTTCTGGGCCACATATATTTTATAAAGAAGAAAATTAAATTACATTTTAAGTGCACTATAGAAAATTTAACATGTCTAATAAACATTGTAATTAGTTTTTCGCAGCATAGATACATTTTTTTAAACCGTATTTAAAATGAAAAAATTTTATAATAGTTCTTTGTTTTAAGCTGAGGGGAAAGAGTATGTGCATGTATAGTTTAATATGTTAATATACAGTTCAGATTCAATAAACTGTACAGTTCCAAAGTTTCAAAGGTCATTTATTTATTTATGTATTTTCTTTATTGAAATTAACACTTTGACATTAAATGCTAAATAAAAATTTTAAATTACATTTAAAAAATCTATTTGAAACAAACACTGTTTTGTTAAACTTTCTATAGTGCAACTTTTTCCCGACATTGATAATAATAATAAATGTTTCTTGAACAGCAAATCATCATATTAAACTGATTTCTGAAGGATCATGTGAAACTGAAGACTGGAGTAATGCTGAAAATTCAGCTTTGACATCATAAGAATAAATTATATTTTAAGATGTATGAAAATAGAAGATGGGTAATTTAAATAGCAATAATAATATTTATATTTTAAATATATTTTTACAGTATTTTTTAATCAAATAAATGCAGCTAGTGTGAGCATAAAAGACTTCTGAAAAAAAAAATTCTAAAAAAAAGTAGCATAATATTAAATACATTCGCAGTAAATTTATATTATTAATGCATGTTTTGGAAATGTATTGTGATGGTCTTCCCTATCAAGAAACTGTCTCTCATGATTGTTTCATGTTGTTGTGTTAAGGTGGGCTGGTAATGGGTACAGGCATTGAGTCTTCATCTCACATCTACGGCCTGTTTCAGCACATTTGTGTAGCTTTTGAGCTGGTGTTGGCTGATGGAAGTCTGGTCCGCTGCACAGAGGTGAGCGCTTTGTTACAGATGATATAAAATACACTTACACACGTAGACAAATATTTTAAAACCAAATTCTTAATCACAGAAAGAAAACTCTGACCTGTTCTATGCCGTTCCCTGGTCCTGCGGTACTCTCGGGTTCCTGGTTGCGGCAGAGATCCGGATAATCCCAGCTCGAAAATGGGTGAAACTTCGCTATGAGCCTGTACGTGGCCTGGATGCTATCTGCAAGAAGTTTGCAGAGGAATCAGCCAACAGGGAGAACCATTTTGTGGAGGGACTGCAGTACTCTCGGGACGAGGCCGTGATTATGACAGGCACCATGACCGATCATGCAGAGCCTGACAAGGTGATAATGAAAATCTGTAATGCAAATCTGATTGCTTTTTACTTTTTCGATGGCCCAGTTGCTAGTTCTCTATATATTGTCATCGGCCACTGAGGAGCCAACATTCCGAGTGGCACTGGTTCATGTTTATCTACAACTGTGGATATCATACTGTTTTCTCTTTGTCTTTCAGACTAACTGTATAGGTTACTATTATAAGCCATGGTTCTTTCGGCATGTAGAGGGTTTCCTGAAGCAGAACCGTGTTGCAGTGGAGTACATTCCTCTTCGGCATTATTACCACAGACACACTCGCAGCATCTTCTGGGAATTACAAGTAAATGACTCTGGAAAACTTCACTCAACAGCGCAATTTCCCCACATTGATCTTCTGTTCTTCTCTTCTTTTTTAGTCATTTTTAGTGGCTGTATAAAGTCATTTTTTCTCGAGTTCACACAGTTGTCCTAGCAGATTAACAATGGGTGTAGAGAAACAAATTAACTTGATCTGCAACAATTCTTCATTTTACACAACATGCAACACCATTTAAAAGTTTGGAATTTTATAAAGGCTGCATTTTTTTGACCAGTAAGATTTTTTTATGTTTTTAAAGAAGTCTCTTCTGCGCGCCAGCGTTTATTTGCTATTATTTTTATTATTATTCAAATTTAGAAATATTTTTACTATTTAAAATAAGTTTTCTATTTTAATATATAATGTATTACTGTAATTTCAAAGATGAATTTTAGCATCAAAGAAGATATTTAAGACTTTTATTCACTTTGTGTTGCAGTTTTTTGAGTTTTCTTCTTATCAGTATCTCCTGGCTGGCTCGCCAAATTGTTAGATTTTGCTGTATTTGGCTGAGCAGTCATTTGGGTGGCTTGCCAGTGTACTAGTTTTCTCTAATACATAAAATAAGTAAACTTGATCAAAGTGGAAAGAAGACACAGCTTTTGCTGATTGCATCTGAGTCACAGTCACAATGCAAATGCATCTGGCTAAAGATACACATAATCTTTCACTTTTTTATTATTCCTTTATTCATTTTATTTTTCAGGTCTCAGCGAGTATCCTATAACACAGCCATTTAATTTATTCTAGTCCAGTATAATGTAAGGAGTTTAATATTTGATTATGGTCTTTACAGTTATGCTAACCTTCTGCTGTACAATTAGTACTTTATTATGATTGTATCTCTAGGGATTGATTGTATCTTATATTATTAATATCAAGACTCTTATTGAAAAAGCCTGTTAGAAGTTTTAACTTTCAATTTGGCTTGGGTTTGTGGTGAACACTCAAAGTGTATCAATAGTTGAGACACTTAGACATGCACTTCCTCCTCAATGGTTCCATTAGCTATAGCATTTTTCACTTGTCCCATAATGCATAGTTAAAGAGAACACTATTATTCTTTTCTTCCATCGTAATAAAGCCACATTTCTTGCTCTCTCTCTTAACTTTCCCTTTCACTCTGAAACATACTCACACACAGTTTCAATGCATTATATCCACTAAAACCGTCCATTAGCTACGGAAGTGTGCCTTGTCTGTTGATTGGCAGCACTAGTCTAACATTACTCAATAAATTATGCAGCTAAAGCTAAGATAAGGTCATGAGTTTCTTTGACTGTAAAACATGACTTTTCTGATCACGCATACACATAACTGAACAATTAACTTTTCTGGCAGCTTATTCTAAATCTTGTTCTCCTTTACTTTTTCATCTATCAAGAATATAAAACCTTTTCCATCTGATGTCCATTAACCATTCCTTGTTGTCTGTTTTTCAGGACATCATCCCGTTCGGGAATAACCCATTGTTCAGGTATGTTTTTGGCTGGATGGTTCCTCCTAAGATCTCTTTGCTGAAGCTCACTCAGGGAGAGACCATCCGCAAGCTGTACGAGCAGCACCACGTGGTGCAGGACATGCTGGTCCCCATGAAGCACATCAAGTCCTCCATCCTGCGCTTCCACGAGGACATACATGTGAGACATCCAAGCATGCACACAAATATACATAAATTAGGTGAAAGCTGATAACTAATATTATGAATGTATACTGATTTGATTTATACAACAAAAATTAAAGGGATAGTTCACCCAAAAATGAAAATTCTGTCATTAATTAGTCACCCTCATGTTGCTCCAAACCTCTAAGACCTTTGTTCATCTTCGGAACACAAATTAAGAGATTTTTGATGAAATACGAGAGATTTCTTACCCTGCGCAACTGACATCTTCAAGGCCCAGACAGGTAGTAAGGACATAATTAAAATATTCCACTTGACATCAGTGATTCAACCTTAATTTTCTGAAGCTACAAGAATCTTTTTGTGTGTGCAAAGAAAACAAAAAAAAATTCGATTTTATGCAACAAATGTTTTTTGCACACAAAAAGTATTTTTTTAGCTTCATAAAAAAACTGTTGAGCTACTGATGTAACATGGACTATTTTAACAAAGTCCTTACTACCTTTCTGGACCTTGAACTTGTCAGTTGCGTTGCCGTCTATGCAGGGTTTAAATATCGTAATTTGTGTTCCAAAGATAAACGAAGGTCTTACGGGTTTGGAAGAACATAGGTGATGAGTAATTGAGTAATTAATGGCAGATTCAATAAGGAATTGCATGTGAAAGCAGGCATCAAAATATCTTTTATTGTAGAACAAAATGTGTCAGTCTGTTCCAGTAATGTTCACCACAGACCTTATTTTACTCAAAAATCGAAAGCTGCTATTCTGAAAATCCATTAGAAATTCTTGAGGGAATGCATGACTTGAAAAGCTAATTCTCTTTCAGGTTTTATGACTGCAAACTGAACAGCTCTATAGCAGGCAAATCAGGATAATGTCTATGATGGGAAAAGAGGCAGTATTATTATTATAATATATACTAAATTAATCAAAATTGTCATCAAAGACATTAATAATGTTACAAAAGATATTCTATTTTAAATAAATGCTATTCTTTTGAGCTTTCAATTCATCAACTGAAAAATCCTGAAAAAGTATCATGGTTTCCACTAAAATATTCAGCACAACTGTTTTCAACATTGATAATAAAAAGAAATGTTTTTGAGCACCAAATTAGCATATTAGAATGATGATCTAAAGTATCATGTGACACATTAAATTGTAATGATATTTCACATTATTTTATTTTATTTTTTAAATAAGTGTAAAAACTTACAGTACCAATCCCAAATTTTGACTTATTATGTGTGGCTATGTGTGTGTTGTAGGTGTATCCTCTGTGGCTGTGTCCCTTCACGCTGCCTAACCAGCCAGGAATGGTGCATCCTAAAGGAGATGAAGATGAACTGTATGTTGATATCGGAGCGTATGGGGAGCCCAAAGTCAAACACTTTGAGGCTAAATCATCCACACGGCAGCTGGAGAAGTTTGTCAGAGAAGTTCATGGGTCAGTTAACAACCAGTTCAGTAAAATTGTCTGTGGAAAAGGTCTTTAAAATATAATTGTTGAAGTAATTCAGTAGGGTATTGTGTAACACAAGTCCTTCCTTCCACCTCTAGATTCCAGATGCTGTATGCTGATGTATACATGGAACGACAGGAATTCTGGGAGATGTTCGATGGCACATTGTACCATAAACTCAGAAAGCAACTCAACTGTGATGGTGCATTTCCTGAAGTCTATGACAAAATCTGCAAGTCTGCCAGACACTAAATCCAACCAAACCTGAAGATGTGACCAATGGAACAAAAAACTATACAACCCTTTTATTAAAGTAAATTAGTATATTGGAGCAAATGCACTTAAAGGGCAAATACTCTTATTTCATGAAGGAGCACCAGCTAAATTTTCAACCTCCTTGTTATATGTATATGTTTAGGACAAACAAGTAAAGGCCCTTATTATAGGTTTAGATTCATTAAAACAATATATACTGCTTAACAGACAGTTTATCCACATTCAAATGTGAATACATTAAGTATAAATTAAACTATTTCATAGTATGTTGTATAATACTCTGTTAAGCATTATATATAATTTATTTGAAATGTTTAATAAAAGAGTTAAAAAAAAAATAATATTTGAGTAATACAAAAGTATTTGAAAATATTTGAAAAGATCTATTTTCCTACATTGTGAATGTTGCCTACCTCAACACTGAATGTCTTAATATCTAACATAGTGATTTATTTTTGAGGTGTTTTCAAAATAATATTTTATCTACTGAAATCAGTAGAGCACTTCTTTATATAAGCCTGGCACAATTTGTGAATGTATTTGTTTTAGACCCATAAAGTACCACTTTTTATTATAAAGCACATATTTGTGCTAATTATGGATTTACTTTTGTCATTGGTAGGGTTACTGTTATTACCTAGATTAGCCTATTTTTAGTCTATGAACAAAACAATAACAATATTTGTATTAGAGGCCTTCTGAACTTGTTTTTGCCCTTTTATTCTGTTTTCACAATATATTTCTATATTTGTATATATTTGTTCAGTGTAATGAAACTATGGAAGTCACATAGTTAAGCAGTCTCAAAATACCCATTAAAATAAATAATTTAACTCATCTACAGACTGCTGCATTGTAAGTAACAGTGAATTTGGCTTTGGTCATTATAAAAATATTCAATAAACCTTTAATAATGGAGCTTTTGGAGAGTTTTCCAGGTTTTTATAGAAGCGCTTAATGTGTATTGGTCGGATTGGAGTGGATTTAAGGCTGAGGAACGTACGCTATAGAAAACAATCATCCATCTGCTCCAGATGAACATTAACGGCTCCCAGTCTCTCCCTGTAACTTGATGCCAGCACATTATGATAATACCTTGTTCAGCAGGCATCTCCATGTTATATTAATATTTCTCTTTTTGGTTTTCACATTATTAGTTTTCCCTTAAAAATAAGCTATACAAATCTTAACTAATACCTATTAATCTTACAAATTAAGAATTATTTTTTTGTTTTGTTTTGTTTTTCTTTTTACAGCATTTATACATGCTGGCCATGTCTCCCTCTAGTGACTGAATTATACCTTCATGTCTTTTCTTTATGGTCCCTCATATGCCTGTGAAATTGTAAGGGTTCTTCTGCATAAACTGTAGTTATTTTATATGAACATGAACCAGCTTTAGTTTTCTGTGTGAGAAAATAAAATAAAAATAGCTATTATTTGGATACATAGCAGTCCCAAAAAGTACTTTGACATTTAAGCTGCAAATTAAAGATGATTTAAGATTTCACAATATACACTACTACTCAAAATATTTTGAAAGTACAACAAAAAGCAGAAATATTTTTAAATGTTTTTACATTTATAACCGCTTTCTATTTGAATATATTTTAAAAAGTGTATATTATTCCTGTGATCAAAGCAGAATTTTCAGCATCATTACTCCAGTTATCAGTGTCACATGATTTGCTGAAGAAACATTTATTATAATTATTATTATTATTATCAATATTTAAAACAGTTGAGTATTTTTACATTGATTTAGCAAGGATGCTTTAAATTGATTAAAAGTGACGATAAAGACATTTATAATGTTACTAAAGATTTCTATTTCAGATAAATGCTGTTCTTCTGAACTTTTTTATTTATCAAAGAAACCTGAAAAAATTCTACTCAGCTGTTTTCAACATAATAATAATAATAATAATAATAATAATAAATGTTGTTTGAGCAGAAAATTAGAATATTAGAATGATTTCTGAAGCATCATGTGACTAGAGTAATGATGCTAAAAATTCAGCTTTGAAATCACAGGAATAAATTACATTTTAAAATATATTCAAATAGAAAACAGTTATTTCAAATAGTAAACATATTTCCACTCTAAAACCTTAAAAAGCCTTAAAAAAGTCATGTTTGTTGCCCTTCCAGAGGTATGTATTTTATAGAAATATAGCACAAGCAAATTATTTCACAAAATGAATTTTGTTACTCCAGTTTACTGTACTGTAGGCTTCTTGATTTTGAAGGGCTAAAGATATTTTTTTAAGTGTGAGTGTGGTAATTTTCCCTCTTTGTCTCTTTTTCACCAAAGCTGCCAAAGCATGTCCATAGACAACAGTGAGTTTTTTAAGTTTTACCTAGATAATTTATTGTAATAAGCTTTCATATCATTATCCTGTCGAAAACTAAATATCATACAATCTCTGATACATAAAATTAAATTTGTAATTATTACTAGATCTAAAAAAATTGGAATTCATGTATTGCAACATCTGCATCATACAAATATGGCCTATTACACACACATTTACAAACCCACTTACAAATGTTTGCATGAAGTTCCTAGTGTTTTTATGAGTCACTGATTTTGTTCTCTTTCAGTTGCACATAGTAATTGCTGTAATTTGATTCTCTCAACAATTGTTTATCAAAGCAGTAAGACAACAGTGAAGAAAGCACCCAAGGGAATTAACCTGTCCTTTGCTCATTCACACCTATTAAATACAAACCACTGATATATTGAGAACTAATTAATCCACCAGTCTGAACATGCCCTATAAAACCACAGTGTGAGCAAATGATGTGGTTAATTTCTGTGAATATTTACAGTCAGAACAGCTATAATTAAGGACTTTATCCGTTAACCGGTCCATTGATGCAGTAAATAACTGTTGTGTGGTGTAAACGAATTATGCAAATATATGTCCAAACAATAATCAGGTGTTGTACTTATTGTACTACTACTACTACTATAATATAATTATTAATGATAAGAATAAAACAGTATACTTTGTGTGTGTATTGTGTGTAACATTTTTAATGTTTTTTATAGAAGTGTCTTATGCTCATCAAGACATTTATTTGCATTTATTGGATGAAAAATACAGTAAAAACAATGATACTGTGAAATACACTACCAATCAAAAGCTTTTTAATGCTTTTTAAAGAAATCTCTTCTGCTCACCAAGTCTGTATTTATTTTATGCAAAGTATAGCAAAAAAAAAAGTCAAATTTGAAATATTTTTAAAATGTAATTTATTACTGTGATTTCAAAGCTGTATTTTTAGTTTCAAAGATAAAGATAATTGAAACTTTTATTAACTTGTTGCAGTTTGTGAGTTTTCTTCTTGTTAGTATCTCCTGGCTGGCTCGCCAAATTGTTAGATTTTGCTGTATTTGGCTTAACAGTTGTTTAGGTGGCTCGCCAATGTACTTTATTTCTCGTTTAGCATCATTAGTTCAGTCACATGATCCTTCAATAATCATTCTAATATTCTAATTTGCTACTCAAAAAACATTTATTATTATTATTATTATGTTGAAAACAGTTGAGTAGAATTTTTTCAGGTTTCTTTGATGAATAGACAGTTCAGAAGAACAGCATTTATCTGAAATAGAAATCTTTTGTAACCGTATAAATGTCTTTACCATCACTTTTTATCATCCTTAATAAAAGTATTAATTTCTATAATCCCCCGAAAAGCCATCTCTGTCAAAAATGAGATAATGATACTGAGTGAATGCTCTTGACACATATTATATATATACACTACCGTTCAAAAGTTTGGGGTCAGTAAATGTTTATCCATTCTTTTTTTTTTGAAAGACATGAATAAACTGTTACATTAATAAAAAGTGACATAATAGATTTACATTGCTAGAAAAAATTTATAGTTTGAATAAATGTTGTTCTTGAAAGAAAAAAATACAGGTTCAAAAAAAAAAAAAAAAAAAAAAAAAAAACATTAGCGGCACAATTGTTTCCAAAACTGATAATTCTACTAATAATTCAGAATATCAGAATGATTTCTGAGAGATCATGTGACACTTAAGCCTAGGAAACTGAGTAACAGCTGATGAAAAATCAGCATTGCATCACAGGAATAAATTATATTTTAAAGTATATGAAAATAAAAACCATTATTTTATATTATAATAACATTTTGTAATATTACAGTTTATTTTCTGTATTTTTGCAAGTCTTACTGACCCCAAACTTTTGAGCGGTAGTGTGTATATATATATATATATATATATATATATATATATATAAAGTGCTTTTGAGTGGTATAGTGTATAATGTTACAAAAACTTAAAAAAAAAAAAAAAAAATCAGATAAATGCTGATCTTTGGATCTTTCTGTTCTTCAAAGAATCCTAACAAAATGTTTTTCTGAACAGCTAATCAGCATATTAGAATGTTTTCTGAAGAATCATATGACACTGAAGACTGGAGTAATGATGCTGAAAATTTAGCTTTGTACACGAGAATAAATTACATTTTAAAATATAATCAAACAAAAAGCAGTTATTTTAAATAGTAAAAATATATAATAAAAATGTCTGTTTTTGCTGTACATTGGATCAAATAAATGCATGTTTGGCAAGCAAAAGAGACTTCTTTAAAAAACATTAACAATCATACTGTTCAAAAACTTTTGACTTGTAGTGTATTATTAAACACACACACACACACACACACACACACAAAGTATATATTATTATAATTATATTATTATCATTGGTAATTTAAATACATTTTTAAATAAAAACATTTTTATATTTATTTATTGACAAAATCAATGAAATAATCTGTATTTAATGGGTGTGAATAAATATTGGGCTCGGTTAAGGTGTGGGTTAGGGTTAGGTTATATGCACTGCATTTATAACTAGCTGTATACAATAAAGGTCTTTTGTTCTCCACTGAAATATTTGAACGGTTAAACGTGTGTGTGTGTGTTTGTGTTTACACAAACACATTTTTCTTCATTAATAATTACCTTAATCAAAAAGAGCGCGCCCACCAGTGTACAAACCACGCCCAATAATAACTACAACATAACAAACCACGCCCACCAAACTGCTCCGACCGCTTTGATTGCCGAATACGCATAAACCCCGCCCACCGGTCTGACTGCCAGTCCGAGAGTTACCGCAGCTGCATACCGGTTCCTCCTTTACCGTACATTTATGGTGTTGCCACTGGTCGTGACGCGCAACCGGCCACCGACGATTTACATAGTCACGGGTGATCGTCCGGTAAGTAGACCGACATCATGATGACAGCATGTAGCAGTAATTATATCCAGTCTTTCATAACCCAAGTGTAGCTTTCACATGACGCAACAGAAGTGACGTGCTACAAGAGCTTGTCTGTCTTGTGCTGTAAGTTGGTGCCAATTCAAATAGCAAAGATTTTTACTCTGTTGTTGAGTCGCGGTGCTTATTTGGAGGCTTTGAGGGTTTGGGCACCATGGCTGTGTCTCAACAACTAGTGGGCCGCCTATATAGACAGCAATATTTTTCGGCATTATGAAAGCGTGTGTGCTCAGAAGGAGCCAAAGATGCAGTTTAGGTAGGCAGTGTAGTAGGTTTCGAGACACAGCCCACATTTCTGGATATGGCGTTTGTAGTGAATCAGCCTGTGTACAGCCTGCACAATAAATGCACGAGTACTGCGATTTTTTAAAGGGACGGCTCACCCATTAATGAATATTTGCTATTATATTAACCCTTATGGCCTGTATGACTTTGTTTCTTCTGCGGAGCGCAAAACATGTTTCAGGTCACGTTATGTTTTACTTTTTCGTCCAATTTGAGGGTTTGCCAATCCTCGCTTTCCTGTGAGTTAAAGGTTTTACACATTTTGCGTAAATTATATAGGATATATTACTACAAGCATATATAGTGATTTGTGTAATGCACAACAGTGAGTGTAAAGTATCTATTTTAGATATGAAAGTTGCATATTTATGTTTTTATGTTTGGGATAGGGTAATTTTGGCTAGTTTTATTACAGCACACAACCGTTTGCAGTAAGTGTGCCTGATATGATTTATATTAGGTGGCAGATCTTATTTAAGAAGGTTTGTTCCATTATGGTATGCCCTGTTAGTCATGTGGGTGAAAGGTGATTGCCTCCACCTCTTTTGTTTATAACGCAGGGTGTGCTTAGTAGTGTGCATCACATCGAGTACATGACTTAACACTTGTGTAAGAAATTAACTCTGTTATGACTTCTAAGCCTTACATAAAGCTTGTGTGATGTAAGAACAATAAGGCAGATGGCATTTTGTTTCACACCTTTAAACAGCAAAGTGACAGTGAGTGAGGGAGGTGAAAGACGATAGTGTGCCTGTCACAATGACTGCAGACAGAGAGCCTCCTGTCACTGCCAAACTCCTTCACCTCATGTTCCTCTCCACCTTCTGGGGAATGCAGATATGGGTCACCTTCATATCAGGTAGGTGTGGTCACTGGTTTTCATTGCATTTCATTGGTGATAAATCATTAATAGAATGATTGTAGTGTAGGCCACTTCAAGTCTCAAACTATATATATGTATGTATATAAATCTGTACTTGCAGGTAATATAATATTAAAACACATTTCAATAGATATTATATTTTAGTTTACCATAAATGCTTGTCAGTATATTTGGCAGTACACTTTCAATATATATAAAAGACAATACGTAAACATAAAGATGTCCTTAAGCCCTACTTAAGTTGTTAGCACTCTTGTGTTTAGCAAATTGTATTTAATATTTATGATAATTATGATAACTTATTTATTTATTTATTTATTTTTCAGGCTTTGTAATGGACAACCATCTAAACCGACACACGTTTGGCTTCATCCAGAGCCGGCTCTTCCCGTTTTACCTGCATATCGGCTCAGCTTGCGCTTTCTTCAACCTCACCATCTTTGCCATGTACCATCCTAGCAACATGCTGGATGACAAAGAGGCCTTCCAGGTATTCAGAAAATAATGTTCTCAGATACAGAAACCTCTAGAACTTGCTTTCTTCTGTATATATTACATTTCATATTTTTAATATATTAGCTCTGCTAGTTCTTTTTTATCCAAATGCAATAAATGTGGACTGGAACATTCAATCTTCAAAAAGGACACAACAGCTTTACAAAAGTGGTCCAAATGACTTGAGCATTATATTTAAAGTCTTCTGAAGTCATATGGTAGTTTTTGGGTGAGAGACACACCAAAAATGTTTACTATTCACTGACATTCATTTTTGAGTCAGTGGATTGAACTGGAGAATTCTAAATCATGCCGAATTATGTACAAATCTTTGTTTTGTTTTGTTTTGTTTTACTGGATCAACTGATTGTTTGACTTTATATTTATTATTGGACCTAGCATTCTCTTAAGAATGGATGCATTTTGAAGCAAAAGTTCACCCAAAAATTAAAACTTCCCCTCAGGATCATCCAGGATGTAGATGAGCTTTTTTTACTTCATCTGAACCGATTTAAAAAAATTTTGCATTACATCACTTGCTCACCAATGGATCCACTGAAGTGAATGGGTGCCGCCAGAATGAGAGTCCAAACAGCTGATTAAAACATCACAATAATCCACATGACTCCAGTCTATCAAATAAAGTCTACCTGTTTGTGATAAATTCATTAAGATGTTTTTAACTTCAAACCGTTGCTTGTAAGCTCCAGCCTGCATTCATTATAATTGCATGGAAAAGTGTGACCTATACATTCTTCAAATTAGTTCTTTTTTTGTTAAAGGGGATATCGCATGCCCATTTTCCACAAGTTGAGATGATTCTTTAGGGTCATCATGGAACGTCTGCCACATACTTTGGTTAAAATTCCTCAATGGTCATATAAACAACATCCTTTTTTCCCTTGTCAAAAACAGCTCTGTTCACAGTGAGCCGTTTCGGTGCATGTCTCTTTAAGGATGTGTTTACACTTGTAGTTTGGTTGATTTGGTCCGGACCAAAAAGGAAATTTATACATTTGGTCCTGGTCCGCTTAGCACTCACACTGACATTTTAACAGCGAACATAAACATACAAAGCCTAAAGGCATAGTGATACGTTCACAGCCTGATTGGTCAGGATCAGAGCATGTGAGCGAAGTGGGGCGTGCGCTCCGCTCAGTCGTTCATGGCCAAAGCAAAACGCTCCGCTAATGTTCCGCTAATGTTCCTGCTCTAGTAGGCCTAATTGTTTACTGTTTGTACCGAAATTCTTGGATAATTGTCTAAAATTAAGCATGCATGTTTCAGAGCAAAATTCTTACATTCTTCTTAATTGTATTAATTAAAATGTAGGCTATTAAATAGGCTACACGAATGACCTTAGCAAACCTACCTAAAATGCAAAAACTTGTATTTGATTTTCGTTAACTTTATTTCCGTGAATAGCTGCCGTTGTTGTGTAATAGAACATTTAAAACACAAACGGACACACATGAGATGAACTGTGAGCAGATCTTTACAAAATTCACCTGTATTATAAAGCCTGTTAAAGGAAACACACTGACACGGGGAACTGGGGACAATGGAGAGGGAAAAAATTATTTATCTCCCTTTGGCCTTTTGCAGTTTTTTTTTGTAAAGAACAAATCTGCGTGCGTTATATTAGATTATAAATTACTGATGCATATAGCCTATCTAGCCTACATTCTGTAGGTCTACCTATTATTTATTAATTTTAAGCAATAATTATTTTAATAAGTAGGCCTAATTACAAAATATAGCCTAATAATTTGTTCCAAAATTTCAGCCAAATCTAGGGAAGGAACGAATTAACGAACGAATGGCAGGCTGGCAGCTAAGCCTAAACAAGAGAACGAATGCTTAATTCGTGGCCATAATTTAGACTAAACGAAAAAATTAATTTAATTCGCATAAAAAAAGAGAACTGTTCTAAATTCGTGGCCGTGATTTTGTCTGCATGCCGTGATGATCGGGGCACCGTACAACCGAATATAACCTTAGCCATGTTTGCGTAGTACTTTACATTTATGTATAAGGCTTGCAACTTCATTGAAACAATATCTGAACTCCATAACTGCTCTACTGTTTTCGATCTCTACAGCTTCTCGATCGTGAACAAGTAAATCACCAAAGGGTATTCTGGGTTGAGCGAGCGGCGCTGAGCGTATTAAACGAGCGGAGCGGAATCTTCAGAAAGGCGCTTTGCGCTCTTAAAGAAATATTACTGCTCCGCTCCCCACTCTGCTCACGCTCCGCTCCGCTCACATGCTCTGGTCAGGATGAATGACGTATATTTTGTGACACAAATCACTGAACACTCCAAACAAAAGTAAAAAGTGCGAAACTAAAACAAATCCACTGTGTCATCAGTGGTTCTGATGTTGGGAGAAGATTAGG
Source organism: Cirrhinus molitorella (assembly GCA_033026305.1). Classification (NCBI taxonomy): domain Eukaryota; kingdom Metazoa; phylum Chordata; class Actinopteri; order Cypriniformes; family Cyprinidae; genus Cirrhinus; species Cirrhinus molitorella. The sequence continues at coordinate 8,524,812 of CM065133.1, read as the reverse complement.
AATCTTATGTTTACTTCAGGGTTGCCAGGTTTTCACAACGAAACCCGCCCAGTTGCTACTCAAAACAAGCCTAAAAGTAGCCGAATCGCGTTTTGTGGTTGGGTTCCTCTGGTAAAATTTGCATTCCAAGTGCTAAATATTACGTTATTTGGGTCTCTTCAACCCTCGAACAAGAAAAACAACTAGCGGCAACGGTATGAAAGTAACCCAATTCTGCGGAAAAAACGCGGATTTGGCAACACTGGCTCACTTTTACATCCAACTACAAACCATTGAGCGTGGAGAAAATGGTGGACAGCATACAACTGGCTGAGGGTGGAAATATGCTAAATATGAGACAGTCAGTGAGTGGTTATGGGCGGGGCTTGATCAATATGATGTCATACTGCTCAGAAAATCAAAACAGCTTGATAACTGAGACTGTTTAGGTTTTTTATCATTGTAGGGTGTTTGTCTCCACACACTGCTAAGGCACTTATATGCAAACACCATGTAAATGTGAAATTTGCATCCAATGTCCATTTTAAATGAAAGAAAGTAAGCCAAACAGGTTTGGATCAACACATGAATTATGATTTTGGGGTGAACTAACCCTTTAATCTTTTTTCTCCAGATCTTCATTTTTTTCGTCTGTGTGACTGTGGCAGCTGTGAATGCTCAGTGGTTTGGTCAGATGACCTCAGAAATCATGGCAGACATGCACCTGATTGAACAGGCCTGTGGATTGGGTCAGGACATCGGACTTTCATCCAATCGTGAAGCCTACGCCAAGCTCTGTGAGACGGATCCCAAATATAAAAAGCTGAGTGGTCGGCTGTGGCTGTATCACCTGCTGTCCTCTCTTTGTAACCTCTGCTGTATCGTATGTAATGGATACAGTCTATATTACCTGGCAGAAAACCTCACCACACTCTGATGACCTTCCTGCAACACAGTGGAGTTATACTCCCAGAATACAATGCAAAACCCTTGGTTAATGTCTGTGTGACTCCGGCAGCAATGACCTGCTCTCAGGTACTGGATTACCTCCTGACTTGTCTTTTTTAATCTTTGTTATGTTAGTTTTAGCTTAGCTACAGGTGTGTGATGTTTAGAGAGTATTTTTGTTACAGATAATGGATGTGTGTATTTATAAGATGTTACACTTTGCATGGTTGAGGAATGTTAAAAAAAAAACAACTAAAATGCAAGTTTAAATGAACAAAATGGGAAATAGAAGGTATATTTTTTAGCTTATTGTTATGGCACATATTACGGTTTTCTTAATGAAGGCAAACCTCACTCTATCACAGAATGTTCGATTTCTCTGTTTTAACGGCCACACCCTTTTCTCCTGGGCTGGGTGTGAATGTATCAACATGTTCATGCACAATCTCTTACAGTAAATTTTTACAGTTTAACTGGGGTGAATATACTAATTATGCTAATTATGTTGTCATCTGGTTGTAGATTCAGACTTCTGTTGCTGTTTGTTGAAATAGTGGTTAAATTAAACGCACCCAGCACCATTTGCACCACAGAATGTGGTCATGCATGTTGTACAAGTATTTTTTCAATGACTAACAAACACATTCTTGTTTTCTACTGATTGACAATGTATATTGTGTAGTATTTGAACAGTGCACTGGATACAGCTGTGACTATGTTTGCCTAATATACTCTATACATATATATATTTCAGTGGAGATCAAAATTACAGAACAACCTACAATTTCCTAACCATGCTTAGTCCTATTTAAAGTGATCGTAACAGGAGTAAAAAAGCACTTTTATAGCATGTTTCATGAATGAATTGTGTTCTGAAGCATAGTATAAAAACTTTTATACTAGATTTGGAAAAGAACTCTGATCAAAATTAGAGAACACCTAGAGATACCTCCAAGTTATTGTTGTTAATCTGGCACCTGGTGCTAATTTCCTTCATTATCATTGACAAATCCTGTTTAACTGGCAGCATTCCTCAAATTTTCACTGAAATTGCAAGATGGTGGGCCACTCTGGAGTGACTGAAACCCTGCAACAGGAGGTTGTCCAGATAAAAGCCAAAGGGATGAACCTTTCAGCCATTGCAAAAGTTGTTCATTCCAAGTCCCAAGTCCCCCCCAAAGTCCCCAAAGTCCAAATCCCCCCAAAAGGCTGGTTTTCCATGTATAACAAAAGCATTAGAAGACAGAATAATGGTTAGACTCAATGGGGAATCGGTTCAGCGCTGCAGCTGGAAAAGTTGGGTAGAAAGTGCACACTGCAGTGACCAAGCCTCTCATCAGCAGAAAGAATCAATAAGCTAAACTCACCTTTGCTGAGAAGCATGTTGCGTGGAGAGAGGAGAACTGGTCCAAAGTTCACTTTTAGTGATGAATGCAAGTTTATGATGGGAAACATTTTGTTTGCCGTCAAACATGGGAAAGGACTGAAGCCAAAGTGCATGAAGAAGTCAGTGAAAGGTGGAGGAAGTGTCATGGTTTAAGGGGTGTTTTCTGCAGGAGCTGGGCCTCTTATACAGATACATGGTAGGATGAATGCAAATTTTATCAGAACCTCCTTCAGCCACATGTCTTTCCTGCAAGCATCTCCCAATCAGCCTGTGATTTTCATGCAAGACAGTGTCCCCGTTGCACTGCAAATGGGAAAAGCTAAGAACCCTGAAATAATGAAATGGCCAGGCCATAGTCCTGATCTAAACCCACATCTCTAGAAAATCCTTGGCGACAAAGTTATGAACCCAGAAACCCACTACAGTTACCAAACTATGAAGAAGAGTGAGCCAAGATCACACCAGCAGCTGCAGATGTGCTGAAGTCATTCAAAGCAAGAGCCTCCACACCTGGTATTAATTTCTGATAGCTGTAAACCTCCAAGATTTTAGTTGTCGTGCTACAGTGGTTAGTGTTCTCTAATTTTGATCGCTGTTTTTTCACAAAGTAATATTTTTGGTTGAAATTCTCTGGTTATTTTGTCAAACATGTTAGTAGAACAGTGGTATATCCACAGGCAATATGCCTCTAAATTTTGAGCGGTGAAGACTAACAATATATCAGGAAAAACTAAAGTATTTATAGATTGTTCTCTAATTTGGATCTCCACTCTATGCATTTATATATTCTTTATTTAAATGTAAAATATACACTACTGTTCAAAAGTTGAGGTCAAGTTGAGAATCAAATCAGCATATTAGAATGATTTCTGAAGAATCATGTGACACTGAAGACTGTAGTAATAATGCTGAAAATTCAGCTGTGACATCACAGAATTAAAATAAAAAACACTTATTGTAAACGAATAATATTACTGTTAATAAAGTAAACACAGCTTTGGTGCACCAAAAAAACATTTAATAATCTTACCGAACCAATCAATATTTTAAATTGTGGCATTATTTCGTTCAAAGTGCTGGCAAGACACATGTACAAAGATATATGTAGGCTATCTGTATCCATCAAATGGACCTTTGTTGTGACAGGTTCAACACAAACCAGTTTATGCCCTGTTTGACCGCTTTTGCCTTTTGCAGACATTATGCAACAACAAACAAGACTACTTGGGTGTACATGACACATTGTGTGCATTATTTTTCAAACACATGTGATGTGCCTAATTAATGTGTTAGTCATCTAAAATTGTGTGTTTATTCACATAAAAAGCACTATTGGTTTCATGGCTACACCTTACTTTGGAACGTACAGTAGCTTTTGTTTTCAATCTGCTGTCTGTCCTTTCATATCAGTACCTTGCATAGAAATTGTTCAGTTTTAGTATTGTATGACCATCCAGTAAGATGCTGGTGAGGCTTTGGGTTTTGTCCCTGTAATTAGGGATTGACTATGTTTTATCAATGCAAATGAACCGGCAGCTAGAGACCCCCTGTTATATGTAATCTAGTGAAACATGGTTCTGCCTGAATATAAGGTAATTGCAATTTATACAACATTACAACATCCCTTCATGTAAAGCTGAACTGTGTCATTTTGATATTAAACAGCACAGTGAAAGTTAATGTGAAAAACAACCAGCGTGACACAGCAACGTTGTGTGAATGACTGTCTGATGATCTGTCTGTCTAGTTTTGACCAGTAACAGATTAGGGATGTTTGGGAAATCTATTTGAAAACATTCGTTTTGCAATTCCATGTGTGCAAAAATTACACATCGCCTTCAAGAATGAAGACTAATGTCTGAATCTGTGATGAATGTAAAGCTGTTGCAGTTATGTTGTGTAATGTATGGAAATGGGTTACATGTTTTGGTTGTTTGTTTGTTTTTTCAAATAAATGCATAAAATGTGTTTGGATCCTTTTGCTTTTTGCTCATTCAAAAGACTTTGGATTTGGAGTTAAATATTTTACTTGCATATAGCTTCAAATATATATTTACAAACAACTACAAAAGCATTACAATAATATATATTTACAAGTACAAAAGCATTAGAAAAAGCACATTTTGTAAATATAGTTTCACATATTTTAGAATACAGATACATTGATAAATTCATCAGTTTTCCATCATTATTATGAGCATCAAAGAGGCTATACACTGTAAAAAAAAAACAAAAAACTATTTGTTGAGTCAACTTAAAATAATTTGTTACCCTGCTGCCTTAATTTGAAGTTCAGTCAACTCAAATAAGTTTATTCAAGTTGAAAAGTTAAGTTGTACTAAGTGAAAAATGCTGTGTTTGTTACCCGGCCATCTTAAAATTTTGAGCTGAATCAACTCAAATATCTAAGTTGTCACTTAGTAAAATGTAACAGTTCAAGTTGACTAAACAGTGCAGGTTATGCTCTTAAAATAAAGGTTCTTTTTTTAAGCAATGATGGGTCCATGAGGAACCTTCAACATCCATGGAACCTTTGCTGAACAAGGTTCTTTAGATTTGGAAAACATCTTTATAGTTAGCATGCCCAGCAAAATCTAACATTTACAGTAAAAACTTAACTTTGTGTGGTGGCGATTTTGTATGAATCTATACACAGTGATTTGTATAGAAACATGCAATTTAAAAGCAAAAAACCATGAAGCATAACCATGAAGGTCAACCCCTATCCAGATCGTAAAAAATGTACGAATAGAAATTAGCCACTAATTTGTCAAAATGTAAAATAGTGTGTTCCTTTATAGGTAAAACTTTACAAAAAAATCCCATTAGTTAATGTTAATATATTACAGTTTTTCTTACAGTATATATTATGCTAATTAAAATTACAGCTGTTTATTGTTAGTTCATGTTAGCTCAGGTACATCAAAGTATTTTAACAGATACAACTTTTGTTTGGAAAGATATAGAATAATAAAGGCTTAAAGAAGCATTTTTTATTGTTAGTTGATATGTACTAATGTAGTTAACTCCCTGACCTCTCATACTTCACTTCTTCAGTCTCTAACCACTGCTCAGGCGCTAATTCACTTTAATGGCACAAAATGAAGTTAATAACAGTCTCGTACATCTAAATTACAACTACAAAAGCACTAAAATAAAATAATTTTGTAAATATAGATCTGCTTATTTTAGTTCTGGTTTCAGAAGCTGAAAATTCATCAGTTTGTGACTAAAACGGATATTTATCTGCCATATTTTTGAGCATCAGTGAGACTATCCACCTTATTTTTCAATGCGGAAGTAAGCAGTTTTCTGGTAATGTGTTAGACTTCCAGTTCATAAGCCGCTGTAGGGAAATAACGAGATGAATAACGAAGTGCAGTAAGCGGTAAAACTGTTTGCAGTACAAACCAGTGTGCTCATAATTAAAGGGTTACTCCACCCCAAAATGAAAATGCTGTCATTAATCACTTACCCCAATGTCGTTCCAAACCCGTAAAAGCTTTGTTCGTCTTCGGAACACAATTTAAGTTATTTTGGATGAAAACCGGGAGCTTTTTGCCTGTCCCATTGACTGCCATGTAAATAACACTGTCAGAAAAGTATGAAAGACATCATCAAAATAGTGCGTCTGCCATCAGTGGTTCAACCATAATTTCATGAAGCTACAAGAATACTTTTTGTACGCAAAGAAAAAAAAAAACAACTCCACGTCACCGTAGCACCATTTTAGAAAGAATCCACTGGATGCAAACAGTGCAGTTCTCTGTCAGCCGCAACACATGGATATGTTTTCTTTGTTTATTTACACTTTGATTTGAATGAAAACAGCATATCCATGTGACACAACTGACAGAGAACAGCACACGCTGTTTGCGTCCAAGGGATACTCTCCAAAATGGTGCTACTGAATTGTTGAATAAAGTCGTTATTTTTGTTTTCTTTGCATACATAAAGTATTCTTGTAGCTTCGTAAAATTTTGGTTGAAGCACTGATGACTGATGGACTATTTTGATGATGTCTTTCATACTTTTCTGAGCATTGACAGTGTTATTTACTTATCAGTCAATGGGACAGCCACAAAGCTCCCGGTTTTCATCCAAAATATCTTAAATTGTGTTCCGAAGATTTTTCATTTTGGGGTGGAGTAACCCTTTAAAATAATACATTAAAATAACATGGTAAAACACACCAGTTTGCAATATCAAGCAGAAAAAAACAAGCTGTTTTGTACAGCTAAAAAACACTGGAAGCAGACACATTAAGTTTAGAAATGGCTATGGGCTTACAGGAAAAATATAAGGCGGGTACAAACAGAAAAATAAGTGGCCAGCTTGTCCCTGGAGCAGTAGCCTCAAAAGGATATCTTTGTACCTTTTTTAACTTTAAAATAGGTACATATTTTTACCTTAAGGGTACGTATTACTACTCTAAGGTACTAATATGTACCTATTAAGGGGAAAAAGGGTACAAAGATGTCCTTTTAAGGGTACTGCTCCATGGACAAGCTGTTGTACCTCAAAAAGTACAATTTAAAATCCATTTTTTTCTGTGTGTAGGTTACGCTCTAATGTTCTTTATTAGCATTGATGGTTCCATGAAGAAACTTTAACATCCATGAAATCTTTGGTTGTTTTTGGGGAACCAAAAATGGGTCTTCAATGTCATTGCAACTGTTCAGGCACTAAATAAACTTCATTTTGTGCCATTAAAGTGGATAACATAGTCTCATACTGGACCCGACGTTAATTTTGAATCCAGGATAGAGCGGTTCAGTGAATGCAGTCCGAATTCTGTAGATGAGATTCATTGAGTCTGTGATGCTGTAAAATGCCAAAATCCCTGCAGAAAAATCGACATAAACGCCAGTCCTGCGAGCCCACTGCATTTTGGGAATCTTAGTCTCCCGTCCATTGTGCCAGAATGCATATGTATCCTCAGAGCACACCAGACTCCAAGACTGGGCGTTCTGTCCAAATACACACATGGGGCTCTTTCCTTTCCTACTGATGTCCTCATAGGACACTGCGATGTGCACAGGACCCTTCCCGTTCCATTCTGCCTCGAAGTAACAGCGGCCGGACACGCTCTCCCTGCACAGGACTTGGCAATAGCTGTCAAACCTCTCTGGGTGGTCAGGAACGGACAGAGAGGTTTTGCTACACGTCACCTCGCTGGTCTCTGAGGAAATGCTGAGGTTTCTGTGAGCGGTGTTCTGGTCGAGAGTCAGGGGACCCGAATCTGAAATCCAGAGACACAAGACATGGATTAAAGGGTTAGTTCACCCAAAAGTCAAAATTCTGTCATTAATTACTCACCCTCTGACCCTGCATAGACAGCAAGAGTCCCTCCACGTTCAAGGCCCGAAAAGGGACCAAGAACATTGACGAAATAGTCATGTGACATTGTTCAATCAGAATTTTATGAAGCTACGAGAATATTTTTTGTGTGAAAAAACAAATAAATAAACAAAAAACAACTTTATTTAACAATTCTACAACTCTTGCTGTATATGGAGGGTCAGAAAGCTCTCGGATTTCATAAAAAATATCTTAATTTGTGTTCAGAAGATGAATGGAGGTCTTACGGGTTTGGAACGACATGAGGGTGAGTAATTAATGACCGAATTTTCATTTTGGGGTGAACTATCCCTTTAACATGGATAGTAATTCTGTTGTTGATTATATTGATTGTTGTTGCATATTTATTTTGTGTGTGTGTGTGTGTGTGTGTGTGTTTTACTCACATTCCAAAAACTGCTCTCTGATTTTAGGTTCAGGGGTAGGAATAAACTTCAGGTGTGTCACTAAAAAGACAAGATATAAACAGTACAGGCATTTTAAATATTTATACTTATTTCACTTTATTTATTTCAGTTTCTTAAATGATGAAGTGTTTGGAAGGCTTGAATTCTGACAGTTCTTTAAATTCTGAATTCTGACAGTTCTTTAAAAAGAGTAAGTGAAACATTTCATAAACATTTCAAACAATATTATGCAACGTTAGAAAATTTTATTTTAAATGATTTAATGTTAATTGTTTTAACAATATGCTATATACAGCGGGGGAAATAAGTATTTGACACATCAGCATTTTAAGGTAAGGGGATTTCTAAGTGGGCTTTCCACCAGATGTAGCCATCAAGCCAAATATTGAATTCATACAAAGAAATCAGAACATTTAAGTATGCAAGTTGAGTCATAATAAATAAAGTGAAATGACACAGGCAATAAGTATCGAACACATGAAGATAACAAGGTGCAAAATGGCATAGAAAGCCAGGAGATCACCTGAAATCTGTCAGTATTGAGAGAGAAACCCTGTCCCCTATCAGTACTAATTGATATCAGCTGCTTTAGTCCTAACTGATGGCCTATAAAGGCTTCTCATTACCCAGGAGGCACACCGGAAAGACTTCATGATGGGTAAAAGCAAAGAACTTTCTCAAAATCTCTGTAATCTTATCGTTGAAAAGCATTTTGATGGGAATGGTTATAGGTGCATTTCCAGAATGCTGAATGTTCCTGTGAGCACTGTGGGGGCCATTATCCGGAAATGGAAAGAGCATCAGTTCACCATAAACCGGCCACGATCAGGTGCTCCACGTAAGATCCCTGTCCGAGGAGTCCAAAGAATAATCAGGAGAGTTCACCAAGAGCCAAGAACCACTCGGGCAGAACTTCAGGAAGACCTTGCATCAGCAGGTACTGTTGTTTCAAAGAAAACTATAATCAATGCATTGAACTGCCATGGCATCCATGCACGCTCACCACGCAAGACTCCATTGCTGAACAAAAAGCATGTTGAGGCTTGGTTAAAGTTTGCGAAACAGCATTTGGAGAAGCCTGTGGATTATTGGGAGACTATAGTATGGTCAGATGAAGGCAAAATTGAACTTTTTGGCAGTCACTATGTTTGGAGAAGAAATGGCACTGCCCACCACCCCAATAACACCATACCAACAGTTAAGTTTGGAGGTGGAAGCATCATGGTTTGGGGCTGCTTTTCAGCAAGGGGTACTGGCAGACTTCCTATTATTGAAGGCAGGATGAATGGAGAAATGTACCGGGATATTGTGGATAAAAATCTGCTGCCATCTACCAGAAAGCTGAATGATCCAAAACACAAGGCCAAGGAAACAATGAAGTGGTTTCAAAGAAAGAAAATCAAGTTGCTTGAATGGCCCAGTCAATCACCTGACCTAAATCCCATAGAAAATCTATGGAGAGAACTGAAGATCAAAGACCATAAAAGAGGCCCAAAGAACCTTCAAGATTTAAAGACCGTTTGTGTGGAGGACTGGGCCAGAATCACTCCTGAGCAATGCAGACGACTGGTCTCTCCATACAAGAGGCGTCTAGAAGTTGTAATCACCAACAAAGGCTTTTCTACAAAGTATTAAATAAAGTGTGTTCAATACTTATTCCTTGTGTCATTTCACTTTATTTATGACTCAACTTGTATACTTAAATGTTCTGATTTCTTTGTATGAATTCAATATTTGGCTTGATGGCTACATCTGGTGGAAATTGTGTCAATAGCCCACTTAGAAATCCCCTTACTGATAAAAATGCTGATGTGTCAAATACTTATTTTCCCCGCTGTAAAACAATGCCACATGACCTTATCACATGTAAGTAGAATCCATTTGCCATCTTGGAAATAATGATTTTTTTTAAATATATTTAATTTAAAAATGCGGAGTACTGTCAAAAAAATGTAATTTACAATTTTAATTTAATGTATAACATTGTATGTCATGAAATTTGCCAATTTCTGGAACAATAAATCAAAAGTAGGTCAGCACACTTAAATCAAATGCAATATAAATTAGTGTCTGTCAATATAAGCTGCAAAAATATGAATTCTGCATGTTCGGCTTGTCTCTGTGTGAATGAATGGCACAACTGTGTGGTTTTGTTTACTATACACATACTGAAGAGTCACTTTATGAGAATTTTACTATTTCTTTTGAGAAAAACTATCGTTAAAGGTCTTTAAAGCAACCCGTCAAAAAAAGTTTGGTTTAACTTGAACAAACTGTGACAGAAATATATTTCTTAATGTAACTACTATTAGTACTACTATTACTAATAAAATTCTTTCTAAAACATTATTTTGTTAAGAAATATTAACCAGATGAATTTTTTTACTAGTATTTATTTACCAGAAAATTTTAAATATAAAACACAAGTATTTCTGAAAAAAAAAAAATAAAAAAAAAATAAAATTATATTTATATATATATATATATATATATATATATATATATATATATATATATATATATATATATATATATATATATATATATATATATATATATTTACCATTAAACCATTAAAGGAGTCTACAAAAATGTAAATGGAAAAAAATGAAATCCAGAAAAATTAAAATGGAATTCGGGAAAAGATACAACTTTTTATAGGACCCTACTATTGATTATTGGGTAACACTTTACAATAAGGTTCATTAGTTAACTACATTAGTTAACATGAACTAATAATGAACTGTACTTATGGAGCATTTATTAATCTTTGTTAATGTTAATTTTAACATTTATTAATACAAATAATAATTCAAATCTTGTTAACATTAGTTAATGCACCGTAAACTGACATGTATAGACAATGAACAACTGTATTTTCATTAACTAACGCTAATTAAGATTAGCAAATCCAGTAACAAATGTATTGCTCATGGTTAGTTCATGTTAACTAATGAACCTTACTGTAAAGTGTAACCGATTATTAAGTTGTAAATGGTTTAACATTAATTTTGTACAATTGAAAAAGAGAGAGAAAAACTTTAGGCAGTATTATCCAGTAATAATGAATCAGATTCTGGTGTATTAATCAAATGGGAAATTATTTTATGTTTATATAATCAATGAATGAGAGATGATTTTGATTATTAAAATTTAATGAAACCATTAAAATGGAATCAAGAAAATTAATGGAAAGCAGAATTTTGTAAAAATTAAACTGAATTTGTGGAAAAAGGGCCCTAAAAATGTAATTCTTGTTAAACTTTTAATCATTTTCTGATAAATTGTGTACGTTTCATGATTTCAATTAGACATGCTTTTTGATGAATATATATATTTTTTTTACAATTAACCATTAAAAGAGTCTAGAAATTAAAAATGGAAAAAAATGTCTTAGGGGCCCTACTATTGATTATTGAGTTTTCAATGGTTTATCATTAATTTTGTCAAATTAAAAAAGAAAAATAAAAAGACTTATTGCAGTATTATCTAATAAGAATGAATCAGATTCTGGTGTATTAATCACATTGGAAATGCACCGTAAAAAACTTTAATACAATAGTAATTTTTATACAATAAAGTACTGTAGTCAAAATTTACTGTGAAATAAATGCATAAATGATTTCTGCCAAATCAACAGCACAGTCATTTACTGCATTCATTTATTGTGAATTCACATTATAACCAGTTAGACATGAGAGAAGTCCTATAGTGAAATTGCTGTTAAAGTAATGCAATTATTAACCTGGAATATACTGTAATTTTACACTGACATTTTTAGTTAGCATGCTATTCCAAACATATTCAGATAACGACTTACCTTTATTTGACAATTTCTCCAGTTTCTTCTGGCACAGATCTTTAATGTCCTCACTCAAACATGTGAGTTTTCTTGACACCATCTCAAAACAGAAGTCCGGATTGACTAGAACTGCAGGAGAGGTCACCAACTCTGGCTGACAGCACAGTGTTTCATAACTCTGAGGAATATAATAAACGCTCTCAGACCAAAATCACAAATGACATGTACTTTGGTGCCCAAATGCACTAACTGATGTTACCTTCAGGAACTGAGTTTTATCATCAAGGTGTGCAAGCGTGTCATATTCAGCATCTCTCCTCTTGAACTCTGCAATCTCCTGCTCGAGTTTCTCCATAAATCCATGCGCCTCGTCTAATTCCATCTGCTCCTTTGCTTTGATCATGTCTGTCACTTCAAAACACAGAGCCTCAATGGACTGAATCAGCTCTCTGAAGATCTTCTCCGTATCCTCTACTGCTGCCTGGGCAGAGCTCTGTTAGACAACATACAGACGCAGAGAAGTGATGAGTCCAAGAATATGTCTCTTACTAATAAAAGATCATGAATTGACCCAAACTATCCCAATTGTGCATTAAGATTTTCCAACTTCTGGCAGTAATAACCTTAAGATTAGCAAATCCAGTAACAAATGTATTGCTCATGGTTAGTTCATGTTAACTAATGAACCTTACTGTAAAGTGTAACCGATTATTAAGTTGTAAATGGTTTAACATTAATTTTGTACAATTGAAAAAGAGAGAGAAAAACTTTAGGCAGTATTATCCAGTAATAATGAATCAGATTCTGGTGTATTAATCAAATGGGAAATTATTTTATGTTTATATAATCAATGAATGAGAGATGATTTTGATTATTAAAATTTAATGAAACCATTAAAATGGAATCAAGAAAATTAATGGAAAGCAGAATTTTGTAAAAATTAAACTGAATTTGTGGAAAAAGGGAGAGCAATTGTGCATTAAGATTTTCCAACTTCTGGCAGTAATAACCTCACCCTGAGAGAGAGTATGGCATGGCTCAGATCCTGTAGCTCTGTCTCACGATCCTTTATGACCTGCTGGCATCTCCTCTGTGACTGCTTAAGCTCTTGCTGCAGACCAGAGGATACATACATGAAGAAACAAAAAGAACCCCAACAGCACATGTGATGAAAAAAAAAAAAAAAAAAAACATGCTTTGGCTTTCAAACCTTAATTAGGGTCATCCAATTTATATATATATATATATATATATACAGTTGAGGACAAAATTATTAGCCCCTTATAAAATATTTCATTATTTTTCAAATAACTCCCAAGTGTTGTTTAACAGAAAAACGATTTTATCAACACAGCATTTTTAAACATAATACTTTATTCAGGAAGCTTTCAGGGTTTAATAGAAATAAATGTATAACCAAGAATTTTAAAAAGTGTACTGGTCAAAATGATTAGCCCTCTGATGTTAATAGTCAATAGTGTATCCCTTTTGCTTGATAACAGCCTTTAGTCATTTGCTGTAGTTCTCAACAAGTTTCAAGCATGTCTCCTGAGGAATGACAGCCCATTCTTCCTTAGCAAATCTCTCAAGCTCCTCCAGATTTGTTGGTCTTCTGGCACAAACTCTGGACTTTAGTGTGCCCCACAGATTTTCTATTGGATTCAAGTCTGGGCTTTGTGCAGGCCAGTCAAGTACACTCACTTTGCTCATTTGGAGCTATTTCTTCAAAAGAAGTGAGGTATGCTTTGGGTCGTTATCATGCTGGAAGACAAAATGTCGACCCAAACCAAGTTTCAAACTCTTCTTATAGTCTTCCTTTTTCATGTTTCCTTTAATCCTGACAAGATTCCCAGTTCCAAACGCACTGAAACATCTCCACAGCATTATACTCCCACCACCATGTTTCACTGTGGGAACGGTGTTCTTGGGGTTGAATGCCTCTCCCTTCTTTTTCCAAACATAGGCAACACCTTTATCACCAAAACCTCAAAAAGTTTTGTCTTATCTGACCGAAGGACACATTTCCAGTATGCATTACATTCCCCCAGGTTGTCCTTAGCAACTTTCATTCTAGCTTGGAGGTGTCTCTTCTTCAGAAGTGGAGTCTTGGTCGGCAACCTCGCAGTTCATTCCTGTGCAGGGCTCTAGTGACTAGTGAGTCTTCGTTGAGACATCAATTCCAGACTTGGCTAGGTCATTCACTAGTGTCTTGGCAGTTGTTCTTGGGTCTTTAGAAACCTCTCTCACTAGTTTTATTTCCAAAGTTTTTGAAATCTTTCGCTTCCTGCCTCTGCCCGTCTTGTTCTCCACTGTGTTGGTCTCTTTAAACTTCTTGATAATGCATCTCACTGCAGTTTTTGACACTTGAAAATGCCTTGATAAATGTGTGTATCCTCCATCTTTATGAGCATTAACAATTCTTTCTCTCAAGTCCAAATTAATTTCTTTTGTCTTTGCCATGATGACAGTGCATATTATTTTACTAGTTGTTTCTCAAGATACTAATTCTTAGCTTAAAGAGCAATTTTAAGGCAAGTCATTGGACAACAGTGGTTTGTTCTATAGCTAATCAAACTAATAATTTCTTAAAGGTGCTAATAATATTGACCTTAGCAGTTTTTTATTTATTTATTGTTTAATTCTTTTATTCAAGCAACTATAAGAAATCAGACTCTCTCTAGAAGAAAAAAATAATAGGAAATAATGTGAAAACATTCTCTTGCTCTGTTAAACATCACTTGGGAAATATTAAAAAAAATTAATTTCACAGGGGGGCCAATAATTTCAACTGTATATACACTACCAGTCAAAAGTTTTTGAACAGTAAGATTTTTAATGTTTTTTTAAAGAAGTCTCTTCTGCTCAACAAGCCTCCATTTATTTCATTCAAAGTACAGCAATAACAGTAACATTTTGACACATTTTTCTACGAAAAATAACTGCTTTCTATCTGAATATATTTTAAACTGTTATTTAAACCTGTGATTTGAAAGCAGAATTTTCAGCATCATTACTCCAGTCTTCAGTGTCACACAATCCTTCAAAAATCATTCTAATATGCTGATTTGCTGCTCAAAAAACATTTATTATAATTATTATGTTGAAAACAGCTGTGTAAAATTTGTCAGGTTTCTCTGATGAATAGAAATAAAATAAAAACAGCATTTATATAACTTTAGTAAAATTAGAAATGTATTTATCTTTTGATCAGTTTAAAGGATCCTTGCTAGATAAAAGTTTTAATTTATAATTTCTTTCTCCTGACTTTAAGCTTTTGAATGGTATAGTGTATACAGTTACAAAAGCTTTTTATTTCAGATGCTGATCTTTGGATCTTTCTATTCATCAAAGAATCCTGAACAAAAATGTACTCAACTGTTTTATATATTTATAATAATAATAATAAAATGTTTCTTGAACAGCAAATCAGCATACAAGAATGATTTCTGAAGGATCATGTGACATTGAAGACTGGAGTAATGATGCTGAATTTTTAGCTTTGATCACAGGAATAAATTACATTTTAAAATATATTCAATTAGAAAACAGTTATTTTAAATAGTAAAAATATGTCAACATTTTACCGTTTTTAAGATACTTCTTTAAAGAACATTGAAAATCTTAATATATATATATATATATATATACATATACATATACACATTTTATCTATTTAATAATTGTATCTATGTTTAATAATTTAATGCTGAAACATAATGTACTTGTGACATTTTCTTGTGCTAAGACAAATCTTGCTTAGTTTGATATTTTGTTATATAACTCAATTATATTCATACATCTGAGAATTAAGTGATAAAATTCTTTTGAGGGTCAACATGTAGGATATTTTTTAATTACTTGTTTATGAAAGTTAATATAAAGTTTTATTATGCTTAGTTAACAGTTTAGCATCACATTTAATGTCGGAAGAAAAGTCAGACACACCTGACAGAACATGACGAGGTCCTGGTTTTCTTTTCCAATGACTTCATCATCTTGAACTCCAGGCATGGCCTGTGAACGCATTCCAGTCAGTCTCAGTTTCTCAACAACTTCAGCAAACAGTGTGTTTTTGTTGAGCGCAGGTCTCGGAGAGAAGGTCTGTCTACACTCTGGACAGCTGCACAACTTCTTCTGGTTCTTCTGCTCCCAAAAGCTCTTAATGCACTCCATACAGTAGTTGTGTCCACAAGGAATGGTTACAGGGTCCCGCAGAAGCTCCATACAGATGGGACAGCTGAACTGCTCCTGGTTGACGAAAATACCAGCTTCTTCTTCTGCCATCTTTTACAGTTAATGTAAAATCAGACTGTACAACTGCTGCGGAGAGAGTATGGCGTTTGCTGGTGCCTCCCACTATTGTCTGTACTATATGAGTTTGTATAGGGAGGAGTCAGTTCGTCGTGTACAGTACTGTGGTCATGTTTCAGAGGAGTCACAAGCTGAATGAAGTCATTAAATGTTTGTTGTTGTTTTGTAATAAATAGAGTCATATTTACATCAGAAAGCAGTGATTCACACCTTCGAGTATGCAAGTAAAGCTTCTGGAAGGATCAACCCCAGGGATGATGTTGGTTGTTCCAGTGCATGTCTAATCATGTCCACTGGGTGAGTACGTGCATAATAATATGTTTCATAGATGATTTCTTTTCTTTTTTTTTTTTTTTACTTTATGAGATAAAGAGGGTGTGGATATTTGAAATATTATGTGAACAAACAAAAAGGGTGTGTAAATAAATTATGCAACATTGAAATAAAAATCATCATTGTTTAAAACAACTCACAAGCACAATAAATACATACATAAAAAATATATATAAATGAAGAGTTCCGATGCAAAACCCTCTAAAAGCAATCTCGGTCAAAAATGAGATAATGATACTGAGTGAATGCTCTTGACACACATTATACATCCATCATATACTTTTACTTAAAACTCGCCAAAATCCCACCATCAGCTCAATCAGAAGTACCAGTACTTACATAAAAACCTATACATCGGAGCCTGATAAAAATGCATTTTTGAAGAAATGTGTCAGATGGATTTAGAGGCTTTTGCATCTGAACTCCTCAAATATATTTTTTTATATATTTTTTACATTTATTTTAATGACTTACCAGGTTGACTGAAACCAGCTTTTTTCATATTTAAGCGTCTAATTATAGATTTCATTTTGATACAGCCACGCTAGAGGTCGCTATTATCATAACCAGCTGTCTTCTTCACGTTCTTCACTATTAAATCCAGCGAGTTCTTAAATACATTAGAATTAAAAGTAAAAAAATGGGCGGAGTTTATGGCTCAGACTTTGTCATTTATTGGTCAAGTATTATGTGTCTAAATAATAATTGTCATATTTAAAATCTACACCTTTTAATATCAATGTATTGGCTATTAAAGTTTATTAGTGTTATTATTCAGCTGCAAATTTTTCTTCGATCAAACGCTGAAGAAACGCATAGACACGTGACACGCGTTACTTTTCTCCGCGATGGTAATGATGGACCATTCACAGTCGAATGTGATTACTGGGTAAGGTTTTCAAAATGTGATTTTATAGAAATTTCTGTGCGGAGTTAGTCTGTTTGTTTCTCTGACAACAATCCTTGAAATAAGTTTATTTAATCTTTTATACTTTATGGTGAACAAATATCATTAATAACTCAAAATACATTCCGGAGGTTTGAATATGCCTCAATGGACGATTGAACTTTCTGAGCCACCAACCGCCCTTCAGAGGAACTTTAATAGTAACATCTGTCATCTCATGGCTCGTGTTGTGCGTGCAATTTTGTCTTAAAGCTGATGACAGTGCACTCGTCTTCCACTGGCTCATGACAGCAACTGAGTGGATGTAATAAATATATATATATTTTTTATCTGCGGTGTTGGACTATATCTACACAATCTGTGACAGAAGTCAGCACAACACACGCAGGTAACTGTTACTTTCTTTTCATTCTGTGCTGTGTGTTTATAGTCATGTGGCATCACCATCAGCATGTAGCCTATTGCACATTTACTGCTGCTATGCTGAACATGTTTGACATATGGAGTGTTTTTCAAATAGCAAATTAGACACATTTGATAGCAGGAAGCTATTGTGCACTTTAACTTGCAAAGTTAGAGTCTCTGCAGAGCTGTGGTCATTTTACAAGGTCCTTCAAGGTCCACATATGTTTATTAAAGTTTTACTTTATTGCACCATCCCAGTTCTGTCGTCTTTTCATGCTCCTGTGATCCTGATTAAAAAAATAAATATTATGCTTGCGCTGTTTTGTTAAGGCACTATTGTCAGATAAAGGGATAATAATACTATAAAAATATGCTTAGGTCAAGCAGGCACTTTATTAGGGATTTTATCTTTATTGTTTACACATTGACAAGAAAATGAACAAAATGTAATAGGTTGCAAATATATAAATAAATGTGCTTCCTAATTGAATCGGAATAAAAGCTTACATTGGGGTGTCAGCTAATAAGCTAATAAACAAAATGAATCAGGCCATATCAATACTTACAAATGTTTGTTGTTGCTTCACACTAAAAATAAGTACAATTGAGGACATGGGAAAATATTCCCAATAAGCGTTATAAACAATATTTCAATATTTTGATATTGGTTACAATATTTAAGGTTCACCCATAATTTTTATATTGTTATAAAACAAACTAATATGGTTTCCATCTTTTAACATATTAGCACTGAGGAAATGACCTCCAACAATTTACATATTTCTGTTTTATTTTTTCTAAATTCTGTTTAATTGGGTTAAGTAAACCTTTAATTTAAAATGTTGACTTTAACAATGTAGTGAGTATTTTAAAATATATATTATTTTTGTAAAAAAAAGAAAAAGAAAAAAGAAGCTGGACAGAGGAGTTTTACATTTTAAAATGTGTTAATAATAATAATAATAATAATAATAATAATAATTTTAATTACCAGTCAACAGTTTTTGGACAGTAAGATGTTGAAGTCACTTTTGCTCACCATGCCTGCATTTATTTCAAAGTACAGCTAAAACAGTACAATTTTGACATATTTTTACTATTTAAAATAACTGTTTTCTATTTGAATTATACATTAAAATATAATTTATGTCTATGATTTCAAAGCTGGATTTTTAGCATCATTACACCATGATGACTTCCACTTTGTGAAAGCTAATGGGGATCCAAATAAACAATAAATAAATGATCCTTCATCATAATATCATAATATTCAGATTTTTTTGCTCAAAACATTATTATTATTAGTGGTGCTTGCCGAAGGCAAACCATCACTTATACTATGCTGCGTGCTGATCCGTGCAACATTTCGGCGCGTAACTAGTCCCGCAGTTTTTGTCACAGACCCACGAAACTGGCGTCAAATCGTGCGGCCTATACGGGAATGGTGTGCTATGACTTTTATAAGCGATCGGGCGTACGATGTTCGAACCCGGGCCAAAATTCGGCCGAAAAAATCCCATAGACAACGCATTGCGGCCAACTTTGACTATGATTGAAATTAATTACGAATTTCGTAGAAACACGTAATTAACCACATTTGGAGACGCTGACTAGCTGTGCAAGAACATACCTCGCAATGGGGTATAAGTTGTACCCCGGGGGTGCTAGAGCCCCCCCCCAAATTTTCCCATTGACTTACATTGGCCCAAAAAATCCTAGGTAACAGTCTATCTATTCCATTGCGCCGACTTTGACGGCGCGTAGCGCCGTCCTCCAATTTCGTAGAAACACGTAAATCACTACATTCGAAGAGGCTGACCAGCTGTGCGAGAACATACCTCGCAATGGGGTGTAAGTTGTACCCCTAGGGCGCTAGAGCCCCCCAAAATTTCAAAAATCGGCCTATGGGAGATACTATGGTGTGGGAAGCCCCATGAAATAGTTTTTTTTTTTCCTACTATTGCAATTTACATAGGGATTTTGCATTGGACATAACTCTGCATCACAATGACATAGAGACTTGGGGGTGGGTGCATTTTACTCAGACAACCAATCAGACTCTCAGGATCACTATGAGGCGGTCAAGCCACGCCCTAGCAACCATTTAGGATGCCCTAGCAACAGATCCCATAGACCCCAATATAAAATGGCCCAGATCAATATCTTTGGATCAGAATGTCATGCAGACATGGGGGTTGGTTTGTTTGAATCAGGGCAGCAGGCAGCCAATCACTGATCACCATTAACATTCCTAGCCACACCCTAGCAACCATTATTGACCACCCTAGCAACCCAAACCCATACAAGCATATCTTCAGATCTGAATGTCATAGAGACATGGGGGTTGGTTTATATCATTCATACTGACAAGCAGCCTTTGGAGTATCATCATTGGCCACTCCCTAGCAACCAAACAGAGTACCCTAGCAACCATTCCGCAAGACCTATATCTCTGTATCAGAATATCGTAGAGACATGGGAGTTGCTTCTTTGGACTCATGCTAACAAATAGGACTACCGACATGCTACACATGCTAGCAGTGATTAGCTACATGCTAATAGTGATTAGCTAAGTGTTCAAATATGCAGTAACTTCATGTTAACAACATGTTAATCGTGTTAACATGTTGCTAGCCCCATGCTAGTCATGCTAACTTCATGCTAATGACATGCTAATCATGTTATCATGTTACTAGCATCATGCTAGTCATGCTAACTTCATGCTAATCGTGTTAGCATGTTGCTAGCATCATACTAGTCATGTTAGCATCTTGTTAAAAACATGCTAGCATCATGCTAACATCATGCTAGTCATGCTAACTTCATGCTAGCGACATGCTAATCATGTTAGCATGTTGCTAGCATCATGCTAGTCATGCTAACTTCATGCTAACGACATGCTAATCACGTTGGCATGTTGCTAGCATCATGCTAGTCATGTTAGCATCTTGTTAAAAACATGTTAGCATCATGCTAACATCATGCTAGTCATGCTAGCTTCATGCTAACGACATGCTAATCATGTTAACATGTTGCTAACATTATGCTAGTCATGCTAACTTCGTGCTAATGACATGCTAATCGTGTTAACATGTTGCTAGCATCATGCTAGTCATGCTAATTTCATGCTAACTTCATGCTAACATGCTACAATTGTTAAAATATGAGCAGATAAAGGGTTTTTTGCCACTGCAAGCACCACTCACATTTTCTTCAGGAAATGTACGTCTAGTTATTATTATTATTATTATGTTGAAAACAGCTGAGTATAATTTTTTCAGGTTTCTTTGATAATTAGAAAGTTCAGAAGAACTGTATTTATCTAAAAGAGAAATATCTTACATTAGAAATATCTTTATCATCACTTGTTTTTTTAATGGTATATATGTATATAAGGATACAAAAGCTTTTTATTTGAGATACAGTATCTCACAGAAGTGAGTACACCCCTTACATTTTTTGTAAATATTTTATGTCTTTTCATGTGACAACACTGAAGAAATGATACTTTGTACAGCTTGTATAACAGTGTAAATCTGCTGTCCACACACAGCCATTAATGTCTAAACTGCTGGCCACAAAAGTGAGTACACCCCTGAGTGAAAATGTCCAAATTGGGCCCAATTAGCAATTTTCTCTCCCTGGTGTAATGTGACTCATTAGTGATACAAGGTCTCAGGTAGGGCTGGGCGTTATGGCAAAAATGTAATCTCGATAATTTTTTCCCATATTGATCGATAACGATATATATTTAGAAGCCACATTAATGTCTTTCACATTTACAACTCTAAACAACTATGTGTTTGCTGCATAAAACAGGGCTCTACGCTTACTTTTTCTTTTTAGAAGTACTTGTGCTCCTAACTTAAAACATTTAGGAGCACAGTCAAAAATTTAGGAGCACCATCTAATCAACAATAAAAAAAAAAATCTGATGAAAAATTTGTCTTCTAATTAAAGATTTTCAGGGGCATTTTGTTTTTACCTTTTATAATGGCATTTTTTTAAATTAAAATTATGTAATCTTTTATGTTATATTTAAAAATATATACATTTATAATCTTTATATGTCTAACTAAAACAGCAGAATCAGAACAAGTAGAATAAGCATAAGTTATCAATCAAATTAAATCATTATTAACAATTTATTTGTACTACAGAGGTGGCACAGAAGAACACAAAAGTGGCTTGTAGGTGTTTTCATATGCTTCATGTGGCTCAGCAGTGGCATGAGGGCAGTCAAATTCATAAATTCATGTTGAGATTATTGTTTTTAATATACCATTTTGAATACAGAAATATTAAATGATTTAAATAACTGAAAATATACTTTAAAAATGAAACTACAACTGCCGGTAGGGGGCGGTAAGTCGTTGATTTTAATTAATGAGTCATATTCATTTGATTCGTTCGAACAGCCGATTCATTCAGAAATGACGCAAGTGATTGTCTTTATGAATGGAAATAATCTCTGGATAATTTTGACGACGAAATAAAGCCAAATCGGGCAATGGTGTAAGACAATAGTCAATGTCAGTCACTTAATATTAACTTCTTGTTTCTTTTCTGATGTATTAAATAATATTTAACTTATAAACTCACTTAAAAATCATTAAAAGCTGTCACTCATCTTAGTTCATCATAATCAACGAATTTCTCTACACTGCATAATGAATCTCTTAATTCGTGCTAACTTTTTTACAATTTCATAATTTTTGGATAATAACTCGAGGTTAGTTTCACTTTTGTCGGTGCCTCCACTCATTTTGTTCGTCCTTGTGTCGAGTTTGCTCTGCAAAGTGCCGTAGGAAATTGACTTTGTTCTTGGACGTGAACGTTAAAAGCTGCACGCTGCTTGGCTGTTGTTGCATATTTCTGCTGTGTGATTGGCTCTTATATTATTCCATATCGAGTAAAAATGCTTTGAGCTTATCATTGTTATCGACATATATTTTATCGCGATTCGATATGATATCGTTTATCGGCACAGCCCTAGTCTCAGGTGTGAATGGGGAGCAGGTGTGTTAAATTTGGTGTTATCGCTCTCACTCTCTCATACTGGTCACTGAAAGTTCAACATGGCACCTCATGGCAAAGAACTCTCTGAGGATCTGAAAAAAATAATTGTTGTTCTACATAAAGATGGCATAGGCTATAAGAAGATTGCCAAGACCCTGAAACTAAGCTGTAGCACGACCAAGGCTATTGGCCAAGACCATGCAGCGGTTTAACAAGACGGGTTCCACTCAGAACAGGCCTCGTCATGGTCCACCATAGAAGCTGAGTGCACATGCTCTGTGTCTTATCCAATGGTTGTGTTTGGGAAATAGTTGTATAAGTGCTGCCAGCATTGTTTCAGTCAGCCTTGCTGAAGGGCTGGGGGGTCAGCCTGTCAGACCGTACACCGCACACTGCATCAAATTGGTCTGTATGGCTGTCATCCCAGAAGGAAGCCTCTTCTAAAGATGATGCACAAGAAAGCCCGCAAACTATTTGCTGAAGACAAGCAGACTAAGGACATGGATTATTGGAACATGTCATGTGGTCTGATGAGACCAAGATAAATTTATTTGGTTCAGATGGTGTCAAGCGCGTGTGGCGGCAACCAGGTACGGAGTACAAAGACAAATGTTTGGGAATCATGAATGCCAATATGTACTGGCCGCAGACTGAGCTGCAGGGCAGTATTCCAACAACGACCCCAAACACACCTCCAAGATGACCACTGCCTGGCTAAAGAAACTGAGGGTAAATGTGATGGACTGGTCAAGCATGTCTCCAGACCTAAACCCTATTGAGCAAACGGAAGGTGGAGGAGCACAGGGTCTCTAACATTTACCAGCTCCGTGATGTCGTCATGGAGGTGTGGAAGAGGACTCCAGTGGAAACCAGTGAAGCTCTGGTGAACTCCATACCCAAGAGGGTTAAGGCAGTGCTGGAAAATAATGGTGGCCACACTAAATATTGACATTCTGGGCGTAATTTGGACATTTTCACTTAGGGGTGTACTCACTTTTGTGGCCAGCAGTTTAGACATTAATGGCTGTGTGTTCAGTTATTTTGAGGGGGCAGCAAATTTACACTGTTATACAAGCTGTACACACTCACTACTTTACATTGTAGCAAAGTGTCATTTCTTCAGTGTTGTCACATGAAAAGATATAATAAAATATTTACAAAAAAGTGAGAGGTGTACTCACTTCTGCGAGATACTGTAAATGCTGTTCTTTGGATATTTCTATTAATGAAAGAATCCTAAAAATATATACTCAACTGTTAAATATTATTTTTAAAATATTGACAATAATAATACATGTTTCTTGAACAGCAAATCAGCATATCAGAATAATTTCAAAAGTAATGATGCTTAAAATTTAGCTATGATCATAGAATTAAATTACATGTTAAAATAGAAAGCAGTTATTTTAAATAGTAAAATATTTGACAATATTACTGTTTTTGCTGTAGAGAGAAGAGAAGACATTTCTTTAAAAAACATAAAAAAAAATCTTCCTGTTCAAAAACTTTTGACTGGTAGGAAGGATACTGGAAGGATATCATTCCAGAATTTCCCAACCTGTCAGGTTAGTTCCTGGACACGCCTCCTTTTCTAGCAAAGAAAGAACTTACAGAAAGAGGAAGTGTTTTAATCTCATTCTCTGATTGTATGCGTATCTGCTGGTGAGTATGTTGCATTTCAGGTTGTTTATATTTTTTCTGATTTTCTAGCTGTGCAGCGTGACATTTAACCCTCAATGATTGTTCGGCAGTTGACGTGTAGGGGACTGACCTCTCACCTGTGTGCGGCAGTCAGACTGAACTGGAGCTCTCCAAAGATGGCCAGACCAAGCTCAAGTAAAACACTTTTAAGACTCCCTTCGCTGTGTATGTATGGCTGTGGATAGCCTGTGAATTAAATGGTTTGCAATTCGTTTCATTTGCAGATTTAACAGAGTTTCGTGAGGATTTTGCTAAAGCCAAGCACATTGCTATCATTACGGGGGCCGGAGTGAGTGCAGAGAGTGGAGTACCAACCTTTAGAGGACAAGGGGGCTACTGGAGGAAATGGCAGGCACAGGTAATAAGCGCACATTGTATACACATCACACATGTTTTGCCATCTTAGTTTTGATATATGAGTTATACTAAGGTTTTTTAAACTTTTTGATGCTAGGACCCAAAAATGTGATATATCCTCCTTTGATAAATATAACGTGAGCTGTATATTTTTATGTATAAAAATCCATTTATTATCAATTTATATTGTATGAGGAGAATAATAAATCTTAACTTTATTTTCTACAATTAAATAGTTAGCTTTTACATACTAAAACAAATTGTTAAATATTATTTTAATAAAATGTATTTTTTTAAATTAAGTTGACAATATGTGAGTTTAACAATGATTATTTGTATTGTAGAAAAGCATTTAGGAAAAAGAAATATTAGAAAAAATAAGTTTTTAGAAAGCATAATAAAATTGATTTTTGTGAATGTACACTAAACATTTAATTAATATCTTAATGTTAACTTTGACATCTCTTTATTATACTGTATTATATTATTTTATATATATATATATATATATATATATATATATATATATACACACACACACACACATGTTGTGTTTCCATGTTTTATGGGGACATTCCATAGGCGTAATAGTTTTTATACTGTACAAACCGTATTTTTTATCACCCTACACCTAAACCTAGCCCTCACAGGAGACTGTGCATACTTTTACTTTCTCAAAAAAACTCATTCTGTTTGATTTCTAAGCCTGTTTCCTCATGGGACCTCACAAATGTCCCCACAAGGTCAAAATGTATCTTTGTGGGGACATTTGGTCCCCATAACGTGATAAATACCAGGTGCACACACACACACGCACTGTTGAGGTCAAAAGTTTACATACACATTGCAGAATCTGCAAAATGTTAATTATTTTTTTATTTAGTACTGACCTGAATAAGATATTTCACATTAAAGACATCTACATATAATTCACAATAGAAAATAATAGTTGAATTTATAAAAATTAGTTTAAAACCTTGTAGTAACCTAATACTGTGCTGTTACATGATTGATCCATAGCTGTGTTTTTAGTGACAGTTGTTCACTGCCAGCTGTTCTTTAGGTCCCACAAATTCTTTGGTTTTTCAGCATTTTTGTGTATTTGAATCCCTTCCAACAGTGAGTGTATGATTTTTGAAATCCACAACTGAGGGACTCATATGCAACTATTACAAAAGGTTCAAACACTCACTGATACTCCAAAAGGAAACATGGGGGGAAGAAATCTTTTTGAATTTCAATATCAGGGTAAATTTAACTTATTTTGTCTTCTGGGAAACATGTAAGGATCTTCTGTAGTTTTTGAATGCCAGTACTAAATGAAAAAAAAAAAAAGATATATATATAATACAGGGCTTAAAGTTTTCCGGCACCGTGCCGGATCTCCGGCGTGCGGCAATTGCCTGCAGAATTTTTTTTTAAAAGTACGTTTTAAAAAAACGTTTTGATATCATGTTCGAGTTCATGTGTTCGCCTACCAATGTTATTAGGGCAACACAGCCTTTACTCTGCCAAACTAACATTATTAGCCAATCAGAAGTAGAATGGGGCGGGGTTTGGATACGCGTGAGTTAGATACAAGCATAGATGTCAGAGCGGAGGCGTTACGTTGGAGAGTAGAACGGAAACATAGTCGGCTGGATGGAGAGCAAGTTTATGAAGCCCGGTGAACAAATCCCGGTTGATAAAGGGCTTAAAAATAAATGGCGCTGGCATGGATAGAAGAAATAGGAAGAGACGGCAAGCCTTTTGGTAGCTGGTCAGGGCTCGAAATTGCGACCATTTTTCGCGTTTCGCTCGAAATTGCGACCATTTTTCGCGTTTGCTCTCGAAATTTTACCTATGCGACCTCAAAATATATTTGGGAGCATTTGTGCGAGTGGATATAATTGTTGTCGTGCGACCTGTTTTCATCTCTCTAAAACTTTCACAGTATGTGCCTTCTGTGTGCTGAATGCTGCCCGACCGGACAGTAACCCGATCAAAAAAAATCAATAAACGATAACTAGCACAGCAACGAAACTTGAAATGACTCTGACCGCATTACAGTGTAAACGGTGACTCCCAGCCATTCATAAAAACAATCAGTTGCTTTATTTAGTGAATGAATGAATACGTGTTTGAACGAACTGATTGAATATATGACTTATTCATTAAGACAGTCACTTACTGCCACCTATTGGTGGTTCGGTTTCATTTTTTAAAAATGATTGTATTTCACCAACAGTATTTTAATGTTTTTGTTGTTGTTAATCAAAGTAAACGTTGCCTTAAGTCTTAGTATGTTTTCTTTTTTATATTAATTTTTATATTAATTCCCTTGTATTTATTTTTGCAGAAATGTTATGCTTTAGATTGTAGGTCATCCTGTACCCTGTCAAGGACAAATCTATCTAGCAAAACTTGATATCAAAAGATCCCCCACCCAAAAAAAAAAAAAAAGGTTCAGGCTCAGGTTTTTTTTTGCTTTAACCCCTGTATTATATATATATATATATATATATATATATATATATACAGGCAAAATAAGAAAAAAATCTTCATTCTGTTCAAAAGTTTACACCCCTGCATAGTTTTTCCTTCTGGAGCATATATTAATAATATATATTTTTTATGGAGCCTCTCTTTTCATCTCTTTGTCTTTCAGGATTTAGCCACCCCTGAAGCTTTCTCTCGAGATCCTTCTTTAGTATGGGAATTTTACCATTACAGACGTGAGGTGGGTCACACATTACTGACTAAATGATTATCAATATCATAATGCCATTTGTGTCTTTTAGTGATCAATTCACTGTTACATTCATAAATGTGAAATAATAAAATATAAATGCCTGGAATAATTCTCAAATAAGACTACTACTTTTACTTTTTCATCTGTATGCATGTTTTGCATCTTTGGAATTGCAGTAAAGAATCTGAAAGGTCCTGGAATGTCAGTGTTTGTTTCTAGGACTAAAATTCACACAGTATCCACAAGGGGGTGGAGTTACTTCACAATAGAAGATCAGTTATGCGATGCATTGCTTTTTGTTTTTAATGTTGTCACAATATCAAAATTTCATTTGTAGGTACCAATAAAAAAAATAAAATGAAAAAACACAATATTACTATATATCAAACCTATCTAAAATGTAATAATACAATAAAATATGTGACCCTGGACCACAAAACCAGTCTTAAGTAGGATGGGTATATTTGTAGCAATAGCCAGAAATACATTGTATTATTATCATCAGAATTATCGTTTTTTATTTTTAAATTTTTTTTATTTACGCCGAAAATCATTAGGCTATTAAGTAAAGGTCATGTTTTATGAATATATATTGCATTTCCTACCGTAAATATATCAAAACTTAATTTTTGATTAGTAATATGCATTGCTAAGAACTTCATTTGGACAATTTTAAAAGTGATTTTCTTAATATTACAATATAACAATATAACAAACCATACATCAATGGAAAGCTTATTCATTCAGCTTCCAAATGTTCAATGATGTCAAATTTCAGTTTAATATAGTAAAATATTTTAATTACTGTATTAATTTAATGACTATATTATTAAATACTTTAAAAACTATTAAGAGGTAAATGCAAATAATTAAAAAATAGTATGATTATCTTACATTTAACATTGGTGTTGCAGTTAAACAAAAATAAATGTTTGGTTGCATCCTTATAAGTTATTTAATTTTTCATATTTCACTTAATTGTATTTAATTTTGCAGGTTATGCGTAGTAAGATGCCAAACCCAGCACACCTGGCTATAGCGGAGTGTGAGTCCCGTCTCAGTAAGCAGGGCCGCTCTGTTGTGATCATCACTCAAAACATTGATGAACTGCACCATCGTGCTGGTTCCAAACATGTTTATGAAATCCACGGTGAGACAACAGCTACTCAAAGCAGGGCTTGAGCATGTCAGCATAATAGCACATTTATTATTGGTTCACAAAACTTTAAATGATAGGGCATTTATTTGGTTGGTAGGGTTTTTTGTCCCATCTTTCCTTTGAATTGAGGTTATTCCCTTCAACGAATCTCTCTCTCTTCTCTTGTTTTCTTTCTAGGTAGTCTATTTAAAACCCGCTGCATGAGCTGTGGAGAAGTCAAAGCCAACCACAAGAGTCCAATCTGTCCTGCTCTGGAGGGGAAAGGGTAAAAGCTCACGCAAACACATCACCATTATTTCATCAAATATTTAAACCACAAGAGACTGCACTGTCTTTATTTGCTTTTCTCTTTCTTTATTCAATTTTTTAGAGAGCCTGACCCCAGTGCCAAGGATGCCAGAATACCTGTGGAGAACCTGCCCAGGTTTGTGGGCTTTGTTAAATGCAGACAAGTAGAGTTTGCAGTTTAGTCAGAAATTGTGGTATATTGTTAAATGCAGCTATTTTGCAGCTTCATGTCGTTCCGAAGGCGTAAGACCTTCATCTTCGGAACACAAATTAAGACATTTCTGATGAAATCACAGAGCTTTCTGACCCTAAATAGACAGCATTGCAACTTCCACGTTCATGGTCTAGGAACGTAGTAAGGACATTGTTAAAATAGTCCATGTGACATCAATGGTTCAAACGTAATGTTATGAAGCTACAAGAATACTTCTAGCTTCTTTAAAAACTTTATTTAACCATTTCTTCTCTTCTGTGCCAGTCTTCCATGTACTTTCACAAGAGCATTAAAAAAGTTCCAGTTACTCTTAGACTACATGCTTTCACTAACAACTCTGAGGAACGTCGCCTACTACTGTCTACAAATTAGGAATTATGCCTTGTACCGCAACAAATCTAATGCAGACTTCTGGTTTGCTTTACTCTAAACATACTGTAAGGCTGTATAATTTAGTGAGGTGAGGAGGGCAGTCATGTAATACGAAATTAAGACTGTTTTGGTGCAGCAAACCTCAACAGTCATTATAGCTGGGCTTAATGGGGAAATAAAAAAAAAAAGTAAAAATGTATGGAAAAATCAATATGGAAATACTTTGAGAATCATATCACTTTTTCTCCAGCAGAGGGCAGCATATATCCATGTGTCTAATGTTTAATGTTCAAAGATTTTAGTTTTGTACTTTGTGTTTATAGGTGTGACAGGAGTGGCTGTAACGGATTGCTGAGGCCTCATGTGGTTTGGTTTGGAGAGACCCTGGATTCAGATATTCTCACCGCTGTGGAGCAGGAGCTGGAACAATGTGATCTCTGCTTAGTGGTGAGTGATAACAAATGAATGCATAAAACTATAATACAGAACCAAGTGAGCTGCCTGCCTTGAAGGGATTTTAAAGAGATAGTTCAACTAAAAATGAAAATTCTGTCATAAATTAGTTGTTCAAAACCTGTAAGACCTTCGTTCATCTTCGGAGCACAAGTTGAAATATTTTTGATGAAATCCAAGAGCTTTCTGATCCTGCATAGACAGCACAGCAACTACCATGTTCAAGGCCCAGAAAGTTAGTTAGGACATTGTTAGAATGAAGCTATGAGAATACTTTTTGTGCACATAATATGTGTGTGTATATATATATATATATATATATATATATATATATATATATATATATATAGATATATATATAGGGGTTGGACATTGAAACTGAAACACTGGTATAGTGTTGGAGGTTTCATGGCTATATTTGCGCAACCTGGTGGCCAATCTTCACTTATTGCACATTCCACCAGTAAGAGCAAAGTGTGAAGGTTGACTATGTGCACCCAATGGTTCAGACATTGTACCCTAAAGGTGGTGCCATTTATAAGCATGATAATGCACTAATACAC
This sequence comes from Cirrhinus molitorella, assembly GCA_033026305.1. Classification (NCBI taxonomy): domain Eukaryota; kingdom Metazoa; phylum Chordata; class Actinopteri; order Cypriniformes; family Cyprinidae; genus Cirrhinus; species Cirrhinus molitorella. Next base: position 8,494,115 of record CM065133.1, on the reverse strand, counting down.
ACAGTAAGACTGGTGACAGAGAGGTTTGATGAACATGAAAGTAAAGTTGAACATCTCCCATTAGGGATGCTCACATTGACCGTTTAACTGTTAACCGCCAGTAAGAATTTTAACCGATTAATGATGTCAGTTAAACGGTTTAAAATTTTTTTTCTACACGTATTTTTTACATTTGCTGCACGGTGAAAGAACAATGCTATACATAAGAATTTGTTTACTCACAGGCGAGTGTCGACACGTGCAGCATGCTTAGGCTATACAGACATATTTCGCAGGGCAAGCACCTGCTTCACCTTCACTTAACTGATGCAGCCTATACGCAACACAGTGGCAAGCGGCAATATTGGATAAATGACTATCAGAGAGTGAATCCGTGAGTGAATGGAGTCTGAAAGGATAATAGCCTAGAAATTGCGCAATGGGCGCGGCGCTCCCTTACAATCACTTGAAAAAGCTGTCACACATCTTAATGTAGTTCAAAGTTAATAAAGAGTAATAAAAGAACCTTTACACTGCGCAATTAATCTCTTATTTACATCATGTCTACATTTTCTGTTTTAATAATAGTTCACGAATGTGTAGAGCAGAATTGAACAGAACACTACCGGCATTTTGGGTGCTGAGAGGATTGTAACTTAACCGCCTCAGATTGACCACTACATTCATAAAATCAACAGATTGGCTATATTGCTCTATGCTGCAAAAACACGCTGTGATTAGAAACATATGTCCAGTGGATGAGGAGTCCCGAACCGCAAATTGACCGCAGATTTTTATGATTGTGTTTTTGCCACGAGCTATTAAAATAGTCTAGTTACATTTTGTATGTAATGGCAAGGTGATTATATTTCGTTTCGTTTTTTTATTAAGTTAATTTATAAAAAACTTTTGGAGCTTTTTTGCTCCTTAAATATAAGTTTTTGTTTTTTTTAAGTAACGAACAAAGGCCAGTGGAAGACTGTTCATAGGCCTAGTCTGAACGAAATAAAATGAAATAAAATCTATAGATCTAAAACAGTTAAAGTAGCTAACCTAGATAAATGTGTGGTAGCATATCATGTTGGAGTGTGGAAGCTGGAATCGCTTTGCAGGACGTGGAGGCGCCAGCGCGAACATTTGCACTTTTTCAGTGAATATATAAATAGAACGCTTTAAATCATTACTTAATGAAACAAAACAAATCAGAAAAAAAATATATTTCATTAGTCTATGTAATCCGTAAAGACACATTTCTTTCTAAAGGTGCGTTCAAAAAGGAGATTGGGAGTCAGGCTATCTCAGAATACACTAGTTTATTAATGGATCATACAAATATCTCCTTACTGTTTTCCCCCGAAACATTCGTTAATTATTTTTGCCGATGCTTTGTGGCAAGATGGTGTTGTGTTGCGTCTTTCAGACCCTGAACTCCAGGCTGTAATCTCTGGCGGGAAGAAAGACTAGTACCATTCTTCAAAGCGCATAGAAAGATTTAGTGTGTGTTTTAGTTGTGTCATCTTAATTAGATAATTATTTCATTAATGTATATTAAGCCTATTTTTTTATTTATATAATTTTATTCTGATATTCTCTGCTGGTGTGTCGTGCGTGATAATTTGAGGATGTGAATTTTTGTTTTTGCTCTGCTGCTGTGTATGCTGCGGTTTGCGAGTTAAAATATTTGTTTGTAATTTTTATGTATCATCATATATTTTTATTTTATACTAATTTATTATTCTAATTTGATCAGTTAACGGTTAACGTTCGGTTGACGAGCAGCGGTTGTCGGTCAGGAAAATTAACCGAAATGAGCATCCCTATCTCCCATGGCCTGCACAGTCACCAGATCTGAATATTATTGAGGCACTTTGGGATGTTTTGGAGGAACGAGTCAGGAAATGTTTTCCTACACCAGAATCATATAGTGACCTGTATTTGTCAATCTCAAAACGAAATGATGCTGTATTGGCCACAAAAGGAGGCCCAACACTGTACTAATTGTGGTCCAAGTGTTTCAGTTTCATTCTCCATCCCCTGTATATATATACTGACTTTATTAAACAATTTCTTCTCTTCAGTGTCAGTCTTGCTGTCTGTGCAGGGTCAAAAAGCTCTCGAATTTCATCAAAAATATCTTAATTTTTGTTCTGAAGATGAACAAAGCTTTGGAATGACATGAGGGTAAATAATCAATGACACAGTTTTCATTTTTCGGTGAACTATTCCTTTAAGGCATCAAGAATATGCCAGAACGTAGGCTGCAACCTTATTCTGCTATCTGTAATACCTTGTTTCGATAAAATCCAAAATTGCCATTACGTTTTTATTTTTAGCTTCCTGAATTGTTGCGTTGTTAGCTTAGCAACAGGCTAACACCATTTGAATTAGTTACCAGAGATCAGCCAGTCAGTAATTTTCACAGGCTTTCAGCATGCTAAAATTGCTTAATTTCAAAACATTGCTGAAAGGAAAGCTATCGTCCAGTTTATTAAATTCAGTAAAAGACAGTAATATGAATTAAAATTAATAATTTAAAGAAACTGCTCAAATGGGTCATTTGTTCATGAATCAGACTTTATTGGAGTTGTAAGTTTGTTTTATGTGCAGCTCGTAGGTGCCTCGTCTTTTTATCACATCACATTCAATTCTGCAAAATTACATTTACAATTGGAGTAAATGTGATTCATGTTTTTTACACTGTGGCTCTAGAGATTCAGCATTGCAGGAAACCCTTGCACAACTGCCACAGAAATACAATACGATAAAAAAATACCGGTTAAGTAGTTCACCTGAAAATGAAAATTCTGTCATTAAGTACTCACCCTCATGTCATTCCAAACCTGTAAGACCTTTGTTTATCTACAAAACACAAATGAAGATATTTTTGATGAAATCCCTGAATAGACAGCAACGCGACTACCATGTTCAAGACCCAGAAAGGCTTCTGTGTTGACAGCTTTACGTGACAAATTTGTCACCTCTGACTGTATTCTGTGTGTCACATTGTTTTCTTGTCTCTAGGTGGGCACCTCCTCCGTAGTTTACCCAGCAGCCATGTTTGCTCCTCAGGTGGCAGGTAGAGGAGTGCCTGTAGCCGAATTCAACATGGAGTGCACACCTGCTACTATGCGCTTTAAGTAAGACATACAAATACACAAACTATCACTTTACATGAGTCACAGAGATGCCTCTCAGTCAGCCCATTCAACAGGGTAACGCAGAGCTGCTCTATTGCACGCAAGCCTCAGCACAGACTCTTAAGTGACGTGTCTCGCTGTCACATTTGAGCAAACACTGAACGGTAGATTTCACAAAACAAATTGAACACCTGCGTGTGGTTTATTTGAGATGTGTTTCTTACCAACAGATATCACTTTGAGGGTCCTTGTGGTGCCATACTGCCACCCGCCCTGGAACGCCACGAGAGTGAGGTCATTTAGGGAGAAAGGAGGCATGATCCTTTCGTTCAAGCCCACTGCATAGAGCACTTTAACTGAGAGCACATGAACAGGCACTGGGATTGGTTCATGCCTTCATGTGATTGGTTTTCCAATGGTTTGTGTGCTTAAGATTTACTGCAAAACTTGTCAGAAATTAAATTTTAAATAGTGCCTTTTTGAGTGTTTGCTTGGCCTGTGTAGCAGTATTTCGTGCAAGTTGTGTTTTTTGGCAGTGGGTCTTAGTAGGTTTTTCCCAGCTGAATCATGGGTAACTTCTTGGCGTTTCCACAGTCATGGAAAAACTGGGAATTTACAAATTGTAATTTCCAGACTCTGAAAAGTCAAGGTAAATAATCATATTAGATTTATGGAAATTTCCATCATGAGCAAGTTTTCAGTGCAATCAGCTCTAAAAAATTTAATTGGCTAAAAATAAATAGCTGGAAAAATCATGGAAATCGATTGGTCAGATGTGACCCTGGACCACAAAACCAGTCATAAGGGTCAGTTTTGTTTTGTTTTTGTTTTTTAATTGAGGTTTATACATCATCTGAAAGCTAAATAAATAAGCTTTCCATTGATTTGGCTGAGAAAGTCTAGAATCTGAGGGTGCAAAAAATCTAAATACTGAGAAAATTGCCTTTAAAGTTGTCTAGATGAACTTCTTAGCAATGCGTATTAGTAATCAAAAATTAAGTTTTGATATATTTATGGTAGAAAATTTACTAAATATTTTAATGGAATATTATCTGTACTGTAATGATTTTTGGCTTAAAGAAAAATTGATCATTTTGACCCATACAATGTATTCTTGGCTATTGCTTCAAATATACCTGTGCTACTTAAGACTGGTTTTGTGATCAAGGATCATGAATGTAGGACTAGAGACTGGTGCATTATACTGATTTTGAATGAGCTGTATCAGGATGTTTAGTCAGGAGTTTTATTTTAAATAAAATGACCATAAAATAAAGTGTCGAAGGGGAATACTTGAGAACACATGATAGTACATGAATAGAATTTGTAATTGGTTTTCATTTCAATTCCGCGGTGGTGTTAGGTTTAATTGCGATTAAATGCTATTTTTTTAAAAAGGCTCCAGGTTTGCTATACTTGTTTGTAAAAAAATGGACTTTAATGATAATAATATGAACTACTTTTGTAATATTTTACTTCAAAATAAAAAAAACTTGTACTTAAAGGAACACTCCACATTTTTTGATTTTCTAACTCCCCTAGAGTTGAACAGATGAGTTTTACCATTTTTTGATCCATTCAGCGAATCTCTGGGTCTGGCGGTAGCACTTTTAGCATAGCTTAGCATAAATCATTGAATCTGATTAGACCGTTAGCATCTCACTCAAAAATGACCGAAGAGTTTCTATATTTTTCCTATTTAAAACTTGACTCTTCTGTAGTTACATTGCATACTAAGACAGAAAATGAAAAGTTGTGGTTTTCTAGGCTGATATGGATAGGAACTATACTCTCATTCTGGCGTAATAATCAAGGAACATTGCTGCAGTACCATGGGTGCAGCAGGTGCAATGATATTACGCAGCACCTGAAAATAGTTCCCAGCAAGGTAACTTCCAACGTGACCGGCACTAAGCTACTAAGTTAATAGTAAATAACTGGGGACTATATTCAGGTGCTGCGTAATATCAGTGCGCATGCTGCACCCATGGTACGGAAGCAAAGTTTCTTGATTATTACGCCGGAATGAGAGTATAGTTCCTAGCCATATACACCTAGAAAACCGCAACTTTTAATTTTCTGTCGGTCTTAGTACATGATGTAACTACAGATAAAGTTTTAAATAGGAAAAATATTGAAACTCTTTGGTCATTTTTGAGTGAGATGCAATCAGTCTAATTAGATTCAATGATTTATGCTAAGCTAAAAGTGCTACCACCAGACCTGGAGATTGGCTGAATGGATTAGAAAATGGTAAAACTCATCTGTTAAACTCTAGGGGAGTTGAAAAATTTTCAAAAACAAAAAAGTGGAGTGTTCCTTTAAGAGCAGAGGGTTGGTAAGGTTTTTTCATGCACCTGTCAAGTTTGAGATTTTGGTGTTTTTTCAGACCAGTGGAAAGAAAACATCCAAAAGACACTGTTAAGTGATTATTTTTTAAATAGCACTTTATCTATTCGTGTCAATAGATTTCTATTACAATACATATTTTAAAGGCCGTTTTCTCAAAATTATTTTTTTCTCCTACACTGAGCCATAATCTCCACTTCAGTAGCACTTGCAAACACCAAACTTTACATTTTTATTCCTGCCTATATCCTGAAGGTTTTCACTGAGGGATATATACACACACAATGAAGAATATTGTTTTTATACATTAATAAAAATAGTTTTTTTTTTGTTTGTCCTATTGTAATTAGTTTCTTATTCTTTTTAATCGCTGTTTACTTGTCTTCAGTGAACTTTAAGTGATTTTTTTTTTTTTGTTTTTTTACGCTAGCATTAATTTTTTCATATTAACACTGGTGACAAGAATTATGAAATTGAAATTTCTAAGGTAGCAAATATTTTAAAGCAAAAACTATATCATGACATATATTGTTACCACAAAACCAGTCATAAGGGTAATAAATAAATAAGGTTTCTATGGATGTATGTTTTGTTATGAAAGGACAATATTTGGTGAAGATTCAACTCTTTGAAATAGGAATCTGAGGGTGAAAAAAAAAACCCTAAATACTGAGAAAATCGCCTTTAACGTTGTCCAAATAAAGTTCTTAGAAATGCAATTATTACTAATCAAAAACTAAGTTTTCATATATTTACAGTAAACAAATTACAAAATAACTTAATGGAACATGATCTTTACTTAATATCCTAATGATTTTGGGCATCAAAGAAAAAAAGATCATTTTAACCCATAAAATTTATTGTTGACTATTGTTACAAATATACCTGTGCTACTTATGACTGCTTTTGTTGTCCAGGGTCACATATCAGGTTACTAACCTTTATTATGACGGAAAAGCACAGGGAGCCCTTAAATTGTCATTTTGTTGATGATTTCATTGGTAGTGTGGAAAGATGTTTAGCATGTCTTGTGTTCCCAAATGCACATTATAAACAACCCACTGTGAGACACAGAAAACACTGAATCATGAGCTGCTTGTGTATAAATGAAAGCAGTGCCTTGTTTCAATCTGAAAAATGCAACATATTTATTTAAACCACAGCTTTTGCGATTTGATAATTGTGCCATAACAAATATTGTAGCTATATATAGCTATTTTATTTCGGACAGTCCTAGTTTGCTTTTTGATCAATATGAAATTTGACTGCAAAATTTGTCAGAGATTACTCTTTTAATAGTGGCTTTTTTTAGCTGGTGGTTGGCATATGTATGAGTGTGTTTTTTTTATATATCAGAGTCAATAGATGAGTTTGAGTGACTCTGTGCTTGTTTGTGTGTCTGTTTGAGTGCATGCACCCTGTGGCATCGGGTCACCTTGATTCTGTCTAGTCCGATGCCAGATTCCACGGTCCAGCTGGAAATCTCTCTCTCTCTCTCTTCCTCTCTCTCTTTCACTGTCATGACTTGTACAACCAAGCAGCAGAAAACCTACATTTTGTTTGACACCTCCTGGTCCAATTCTGGTGTCCTGCTTACCTGTGTATGTATACAGATTCATCCGTGTATGTATACAGATTCATCCTTGCATGTTAACACAAGAATAACGCTAAGTGAATCGCTTGACTTATTTGACTTACAAATGTGCAACAAAAGGTACATTTGCGTCTAAGAAATTGAATGTGTCTTCACAGACTGACACTGTTAGTAAAATGTTGTTTTGGTGTTTAAATGTGCGAGATGGGTAAGGGGGGAGGCTGCTGTACGTCTGTGTTTGTAAATGATAAATGAGTGTGTAGTTTTGAGGTGTGTGTAAGCGATGGCTGTTGGTGTGTGTGCATTTGGTCTCCTGGAGAGACTGTGGCTCATTAGTTTCTGAGGCGATGAGAGAGGTCTGCTCCAAAAATAACACACACCATTTCCTGTCCATTAAACCACAATTTCACACCAATCTGAGCTTAACGACGTACGCACGCGCATGCACAATAAATATCTCCCCTGACATACGCTTAGCCTCTAAAATCCTCTGAGACACACAACATCAATCCTACACACACATACACGCATGGTCCCATTAAATATCGATTTCACACCAATCTGAGCGTCTCCCCAGTCTGGGCTTGTCAGAGGACAGGGATGAAGCGATGCAGGGGTGGGAAAAGGAGGATAGGGATGGAGTGATGGAGAGGAGGAGGACACTAGTGGGAGAGACGTATGGCGTGATATGGATCTTGTTGTGTTTCCGCTTGATAATTACTTTTTTCTCTCCATATTTTGACAATTTGTAAATAGTTATAATAAGAGGCTAAGGTTTTTTGTTTGTTTGTTTTGTTTTGTTTTGTTTGATTAATTCCTGGAAAACTTAGAAAATCCACATGGAAAAAAAAAACATTTTCTTAATGCATGTAAATTATCTGCTTGAGATCGATTGATCCATGCATTTATATCTATATATCGTTGCATATTTGTATAATGTGTATAGAAACGTCATGACTCACTATTCTTGTAATATGACCGACTTCTCTGCTGACGTATGCAAGGCTGTGCTATAAATAAATCGGTTGCATTCAGATCTGCTTCCTTTCGATATGCAGCGCTCAGTTTTAACACTCTTATCAATACCCGATTGATAGAATTAGGTCCCATCCCATTTATTTGTTTTACTCAAACATAAGTTACAATATGGAAGTGCAGTTGGGTACAATTTCTCTTTCATGCCAGCTTCAAAAAATCATTGCCAAGTCATCATAAGCAGCTGAAAAATCATGGCAAAGTCATGACAATTCATTGTTAATATGATGTGGGAACCCTGGAATATGGAAGCCTCTTTCCGCCACTGGGAAAAAAAAAAGTTTATTGGGACTTTTTATCTCACAATTCTTTTGGAATTTACTTTTTTTTCTCAGAACTGCGTGATACAAACTCGTATTCTGACTTTTCTCAGAATTGTGAGATATAAACTCACAATTGCAAGTTATAAAGTCAGAACTGCAAGATATAAATTCACAATTCTCAGAAATTCAGTCGGAACTGTGTGATATAAACTCACTATTGTGACTTTTTTCTTAAAATTGTTCAATATAAACTCACTATTGTGACTTTTTCCTTAAAATTGTGTGATATAAAGTTGCAAATGCAAGTTCTAAAGTCAGAATTGCATTATATAAACTACTTATTGTGACTATTTTCTTAGAATTGTGTGATATAAACTCGCAGTTGCAAGTTCTAAAGTCAGAATTGCGTGATATAAACTCACTATTGTGACTTTTTTCTTAAAATTGTGTGATATAAACTATTTATTGTGACTGTTTTCTTAGAATTGTGATGTAAACTCGCTATTGTGACTTTTTTTAGAATTGCGTGATATAAACCTACTATTGTGACTTTTTCGTTGAATTGTGTGATATAAACTCACTATTGCAAGTGCTAAAGTCAGAATTGCAAGATATGACTTTTTTGTAGAATTGAGTGATATACTCACTATTTTGACTTTTTTCGTAGAATTGAGTGATATAAACTCAATATTGACCTTTTTCATAGACTTGCATGATATAAACTCACTATTGTGACTTTTTTTTCTCAGAATTGCGTGATATAAACTCACTATTGACTTTTTTCATAGAATTGCATGATATTAACTCACTATTGTGACTATTTTCTTAGAATTGTGTGATGTAAACTCACTATTGTGACTTTTTTCTCAGAATTGCGTGATATAAACTCACTATTGTGACTTTTTCGTTGAATTGTGTGATATAAACTCACTATTGCAAGTGCTAAAGTCAGAACTGCAAGATATTACTTTTTTGTAGAATTGAGTGATATACTCACTATTGTGACTTTTTCGTTGAATTGTGTGATATAAACTCACTATTGCAAGTGCTAAAGTCAGAATTGCAAGATATGACTTTTTTTGTAGAATTAAGTGATATACTCACTATTTTGACTTTTTTCGTAGAATTGAGTGATATAAACTCACTATTGACCTTTTTCATAGAATTGCATGATATAAACTCACTATTGTGACTTTTTTCTTAGAATTGCATGATATAAACTCACTATTGTGACTTTTTTCTCAGAATTGCATGATATAAACTCACTATTGTGACTTTTTTGTAGAATTGTGTGATATAAACTCGCAATTGCAAGTTCTAAAGTAATAATTGCAAGATATAAACTCACTATTGTGACTTTTTTCTCAGAATTGCGTGATATAAATTCACTATTGTGACTTTTTCGTTGAATTGTGTGATAACTCACAATTGCAAGTGCTAAAGTCAGAATTGCAAGATATGACTTTTTTGTAGAATTGAGTGATATAAACTCACTATTTTGACTTTTCTCGTAGAATTGAGTGATATAAACTCACTATTGACTTTTTTCATAGAATTGCATGATATAAACTCACTATTGTGACTTTTTTCGTAGAATTGTGTGATATAAACTCGCAATTGCAAGTTCTAAAGCCAGAATTGCAAGATATAAACTCACTATTGACTTTTTTCATAGAATTGCATGATATAAACTCACTACTGTGACTTTTTTCTCAGAATTGCATGATATAAACTCATTATTGTGACTTTTTTCTTAGAATTGTGTGATAAACTCGCAATTGCAAGTTCTAAAGTCAGAATTGCGATAAAAACTAGCAATTGCAAGTTCTAAAGTCAGAACTGCAATATAAACTCGCAGTTCTGACATTTCTCCGAATTGCGAGATATAAACTCACATTTCTGAAAAATGAGGTCAGAATTGCAAGATATAAACTCGCAATTCTGAATATTCTCAGAATTATGTGATATAACCTCACAATTGCGAATTTTAAAGTCAGAATTGCATGATATAAACTCACAATTCTGACTTTTTTTCTCAGAATTGTGTGATGTAAACTCAGAATTGCAATAGTCAGATTTTTGCAATTCTGACTTTTTATATCTTGCAATTGCGAGTTTTTATGATGCAATTCTGACAAAAAAAAAAAAATATATATATATATGTATATATTCAGTGGTGGAAATAGGGTACCCTACCGAAACTAGGTCTGAAGTGCTGTCAAATAAAATGATTTTTAGAGGGTTGTGGCTGGCTAAGTAAATAATACAGACTGCAATGTCAGGCGTAAGAGAGGCTTCTTATTTAAAACAACAACAACAACAACAAACTATTAAATAAAGTATAAAATAAAGTATCCATGGGAAATATACAGTATGTGATTTAATATTAGGGAGTGCAGACAAGGGTGTAGTCCAGGTCAAAGCACGATCTTAAAGTCCAAGTTGTGTGTTCTTGTAGATCCTAAAAGGAAGTGTGAGGGAATTCTGTCTGGACAATTTATTTTTCCTGTTTAATGTTTTATGTTTCTTTTATTTAAATTAAACACCTCTCTGAGGCTGTGTGTCACATGCATTGTGGTTATCCAGCCACAAGGGCATCATTCAGGTAGAATGAATCAAATTGAATCTTTATTTATCACTGCACAACCAGGAGCAGTGGAATTTATTTCCATTACTGTCACGTTCTGTGGCCATAAAACAGCACAACATATTACATGGACAGTCCCTCTGGAGCAACTTGGGGTTAAGTGTCTTGTTCAAGGGCCCAGTTGTGATGACTCATGATGCTCTTCTAATGGGACTTAAACCAGCAACCTTCCGGTTGCCAAGCTTGAGCCTTAACCTCTATTTGCGCTTCACCAATCCAGAGGCTTTGGCTAATTGCTAAGGTTTAGCTAAAGAAATGTGAGGCCAAAATGACCAATGGGCATCTTTAACATCTGTCTTAGACAACTGTCCCCTGAGGCATTAGGACTGTCATCATCATCCCTGCATGTGCTCTTGAAGTTACTCTTAACTAAGGAGGTCTAACAAACCTGGAGGGAGGAATCTGTTAGCAATCATCTCCATTCAAGAAACAATTTCTTTAACCAATCATATGATTAGTCACATGCCATTCTTGGCTCAAGTGGTTGGTAAAAAAAAAAAAGTCAAGAACCGAGTGTCTGTAAGTAAAACTGAAGGTGCGGAGACTGTTGATGAAAATGCAAATGGATAACTTTCTCCAGGTTTTAGCATACCAAATATCTTACAAACATCAGCAATACATCAGAACTTCTTTTTTGACTCCTAAAATCTTGTTCTGTTGCTACCTGACTATTTATTGGTTTCCATCTTCAACGGCGATCATTGATGGGGCAGGACTAGACATAAGCGGCCATGAGCATGAACAAACAATGGCTGTTTTGCTCAAATAGCATGTTTTGCTCTGTCTTGTCATCAGAAAAGCCCAAAAAAAAAAGAAAACCTGACAGTGGACACAAATCAGGAATGCATGAAGAGGACTGTATGGACTGTCAAAGAGAAGAATTGAACCTGTTTTCACTCAGTCAATGGGTGTCTGGACAAAAGATTCAAAAATTTCATCTTGTGTCACCATTTCACCATTGTCATTTATGAATCCCCACAAAATTCGGACTTTTTTTCAAGTTACACCTCGTAGTTCTGACATTTTTCTCAAAATTGTGAGATATAAACCCACAGCTGCAAGAAATAATGTCAGAATTTCAATTTTGTATCACAATTCTGACTTTTTCTCGCAATTCTTTAAAGAAATAAAGTCACAATTCTAAGAACTAAAGTCAGAATTTTAAGATATAAACTTGGAGCTGCGAATTACATAGTCTTGAGATATTGCGAGATATAGTCTCAATTTTGACTTTTTTTCACAATGTCACAATTCTGAGAAATAAAGTCAGAACTGCAAGATATAAACTCGCAGTTATAGTCACAATTCTGACTTTTTTTCTCAAACTGCATGATATAAAGTCATAATTCAGAGTTTGTATCACAATTCTGACTTTTTCAGAATTGTAAGTTTATACCTTATAATTCTGAGGGAGAAGTTAGAATTGTGACTTTATTTCTCAAAATTGTGAGATATAAACCCACAGCTGCAAGAAATAATGTCAGAATTTCAAGTTTGTATCACAATTCTGACTTTTTCTCGCAATTCTTTAAAGAAATAAAGTCACAATTCTAAGAACTAAAGTCAGAATTTTAAGATATAAACTTGCAGCGGCGAGTTATAAAGTCTTGAGATATTGCGAGATATAGTCTCAATTTGGACTTTTTTTCACAATGTCCCAATTCTGAGAAATAAAGTCAGAACTGCAAGATATAAACTCGCAGTTATAGTCACAATTCTGACTTTTTTTCTCAGAACTGCATGATATAAAGTCATAATTCCGAGTTTGTATCACAGTTCTGACTTTTTCAGAATTGTAAGTTTATACCTTATAATTCTGAGGAAGAAGTTAGAATTGCGACTTTATTTCTCAGAATTGTGAGATATAAACTCACAATTCCAACTTTTTTCGTAGAATTGCATGATATAAATGCACAATTGTGAGAAATAAAGTGAGAATTGGCGGATAAAAACTTGCAGTTCTGACTTTTTTCTTGCAGTTGCGAGTTTGTATATCACTATCTTGCAAACTTTTCTCAGAATTGTGAGATATAAACTCACAATTGCAAGTTACAGAATTTAATTTTGAGTAGGAAAAGGCTGGTATGTTCTTAGTTGTACGTTTATATTTCACAATTGTGAGTAAAAAAGTCTTAAACTCACAGTTGTGATAAAAAATTGTCAGAATTGCGAGATATAAACTCACAGTTCTAGGAAAAAAAATCAGAATTGCGAGTTTGTATCCAAATTTTGAGAAAAAAGTAACAATTGTGAGATATAAACTCTCAATTCTAGGAAAAAAGTCAGAATTGTGAGTTTGTATCACAATTTTGAGAAAAAAATAACAATTATGGGATATAAACTCAATTCCAGGAAAAAAAGTCAGAACTGTGAGTTTGTGTCACAATTTTTTGGGGAAAAAAGTCAGTATAGCATGAAGAAAACTTACAATTGTGCTAATAAAGTCAGAATTGCGAGATATAAACAATTCTAAAAAAAAGTCACAATTGCAAGTTCGTATCACAATTTTGAGAAAAAAGCCAGAATTGCGTGATGAAGACTTACAATTGCGCTAAAAAAGTCAGAATTGCGAGATATGAACAATTCCAGGAAAAAGTCACAATTGCGAGTTTGTATCAATTCTGAGAGACAAAAAAAAAAAATCACAGTTGCGAAATATAAACTCACAATTCTAGAAAAAAGTCACAAGATGAAATGATTGAATCTTTTGTCCCAACACCCTTTGTCTTTTACGGATCCCAAAGAAACCCAGAGAAAAAAAAAGTCACAATCACGCAATTCCGAGAAACTGAAAGAGTACCGATTTGCACTTGGAGGTAAAGTATGATCCACTTGTTGACAAATATTTGCAAAGAAATGGCAGTCTTCATATTTCCCTTTTGTCAGGAAATGTTGGGTAACTGAATCTGAACCATTTTTTTTATTTTTAATTATTATATCACCAAGTTGTTTGAATAAGTTGCTGATAGAGGGATTTCATGATAGTAGTAGCAAAAGAAAAGCTGGCCATCTGGGCCGTATCATTTTAATGCCAAGTAGGACATACAGGATCATGAGGTTCCACTTACGAATGCCATCACCTTTGACAACATCCCCTTCAGGCTCTGGTCCTTTGCTATATTTTTAGAAGTTGCTTGAGGAGAGGAATTAGTTCTGGATTGAGGGTGGCATAATCAAGGAGAACCGCAGTATATTCATAACCCTGGGTATACTTTAATTGCAGACCTACATGGATCCATCCCAGTACACTGGAAGGGCACATTAATGACAAGTAGTGCAACTAAGGGTGTGCGGAAATTATCTTATTGAAGCTTCTAGTCCTCACCATTGCAATTCTTGGCAACTACAGCGTTGCAAGCTTTAAGTTGTCCTGTGAGGGGGTGGGAGTGTGTCAACTCCATCAATCTTCTTGGGGGGAACCACCTACTGCTCTCACCATGCCTGAACATGACTAAATATAAAAGAGACCATTTTTAGTTTAAAGTATAAAATCTTGCCCTCATTTCAGTCTGACAGAATGCAGTGTTGTTCAAACCTGGATACGAATCTTTAATACATCCTCAAATTTCCAAGTATAGACGTCAGTTGGCTGGGTTGATTAAGTCAGTAAGTGTTATGTATTAATGTACTTTTGATAAAGACAACTTATATTTGCAGTATAGGGAGAATTATACCCAACAGAATGGATATAAATGGAATGGATTTGGAATTCTGAGCACTGACTGTTGCACTGAAATTGAGCACTGGTTTGGCTTTCACCAAGGGCAGTCTGGTGCATGTGGCTTCTGTATTACAGCAGGAGGGAGTCTCAGCACTTTACTGTGGTTCTCAGCTGGGGGTTTGTGAAACATGCAGTTTTTTGTCAGCCTGGAAATCGAACACATTTCTCAGTTACCCTTTTTCAGTGATGCCTGATGGATTTTTTTTCAATGATCCTGACAGATTTTTTACTACGGTTCTTTTTTCTAACGTCAAAAGATAAAAGCACTAATTAAGAAATAACACCAACGTGTGATTAGCTCCGATAATAGCTCCAGTGGTGCTAATGGTAAAGTACGTATTGCAGTCATTTTTGACAATATCTGATCATGTTCGAATCCGTGTTTTACCGAACTTTTTTCTTCTTTTCAAATCAGATATCACGTCGGAAAGGCATGTATTTTCATTAATAATGAAGGAAATAATCGAAAAGTTGAACTTAAATTATTTACACCAAGAACGATAATGATGACCATATTTGCGCCCACACCAGTGAATGATAACTGTCTGTTTTTGTTGCACTTACACGACTTCAACCAGTAGATGTCCTCAGCATGCACGTTTCGTGAATCTACATAGTCAGTGTAGTGAAAATAAAAACAATACGTACTCTTTTCTACTGCAACTTTAAAGGAGGCAAGACAATGTTGTCCAAACTAGCGCTGAATTCCTGAGGTAATTTTAAGCTTTATGTTGTGCAATGTCCGTTTGCTTCTCTACAATGTCGCCTGCTATTTCAAATGCGCAAACCTTTTAATTTTTAAATAAAGTCTGATTAGCTGTCAGTGTTTTATAATTCATCAGCTGTAAAATCATTCTGAAAGTGATCCCAACTATATCATTGCCCTGTATCGTTATCGTTATAGTTGTCATGTGAACTCTGCTATTCTCTTAAATTTGAAACGATTTTTAGAACGCTGTCTTTACAGTTATATCGTTCTTGGTGTGAACGGGCCTTTAGGCTAGGTGTAAGGATTTATTGTCCCAATTAGGTGACATCCATTTAATAATTTGAATAAAAATTGTAATTTTACACTAATATGCAGAGATGGCAAAAGTACACACATCCTTCACTCAAGTAGAAGTACAAATACTTGTGTTTAAAATACTCTGGTAAAAGTAGAAGTACTGACTACACTTTTTTTACTCAAGTTAAAGTAAAGAAGTATGGGCTCTGACATACTTAGTTAAAAAGTACCCATTACTACCTATCTGTTTTAGTGTCACGCAGGACTGGGACTAAATTTCAGGCCAGGAAATCTTACACTCGTCCAGGCCATCCCATACACCCACAACATATTCTATTTTTTGTATGGCCATCACATTAAAAAAAGGGATAAAACCTCAGGCTGGGGTCATAATAATTAAAGGTTCTCTCTTGAATTGTACTTTCACTTCAATTTTCCTTTTCAGTTTCTTCATTTTCCATCATATCTCTCTGCATCCCACTTTGTGGGTTTACTTTTTCACTAATTTTCTTGTACCTGACACTTTTCCCTTTTCTAAATTGCCCAAATGTCAAAATTAGTGCAATAATAATTACATCATGGCAATATCTTCACAGAAAAATCGTAATACTGAACGTGTTATCATTATCATATTCTTATCTTACCAAAATTAACCATTATTACAGTAAAAAGAAAGTAATCATGTTGTTGTTTTATTTTACAGCCATAGTTTTACATGCTTAGACTATGCATAGTTTAGCAAAACCATGGTTAATTTGTGGTTACCATGGTTTAACTATAGTAAACATGGTTTTTGTTTTTAATTTTCATGAGGGTTGTTTTTGTTATCTGCCATAGCTACCTCTAAACGTTTTATAACATTTGTTTGCTGTAACAGCAGATAATAATGATGTCATTTAGCATACAGTATTTTGAGAGATAATAGTCATTTAGTTCAGTTTACAGTAGGCCATTATTAATCCTCTGGCTGCTACTGCTAAGAGTTGCTAGCGGTTTAATGGTTAACTAAGTAAACAAAGACAAAACTACAGCAGCCTATTTGCAGATGAAACTGACCTGCACTTAAACGGCTCCTGAACAGGTCATTATTTTTCGCTCTCTGATCCACCCGGACGCTTCCACGCAATTCTTGAGTCTCTCGCATTGATTACTCTGATAGAAACCGCTAGGCTTGTCGTGTTGCCAGTACAGACTGATTCGTGATTTATTTGAGATTTTATTATCGAATGGTGATCCAACAGTTACAGATACTGAAATAGTTTTCCTGGTTTTAAAATTTAAGAAGTAGAAAGTACAGATATTTGTGTAAAAATGTAAGGAGTAAAAGTAAAAAGTAGTCAGAAAAATAAATAGTGAAATAAAATTGTGATATCAGAAAAATCTACTTAAGTACAGTAATGAAGTATTTGTAATTTGTTACTTCCCATCTCTGCTAATATGTAATTATTACATAGTGTTTTATAATTTACTCCAATACCAGTACAGATAATTGGCGCTATTTGCGATAAATAGTATAAATAGCAGAAAACCCTGTTATTTGCGCTATGTGTAAACATTAAGTGCAACAGGGACATGATTTTTATAACTGCCTCCTCATTTTATAACACCACCGCACGCCACTGGCATCAATGGTTCTATGAAGAACCTTAAACATCCATAGAACCTTTCAAATGCAGAAAAGGTTCTTTATAGTCCGGAAAGGTTCTTTAGATTTTTACAATTTATTTATTTATTTATTTCCAAATGGCTCTTTTAGGAACTGTACACTGAAGGGTTCTTTGGGAAACCAAAAATTCTTCTATGGCATCACTGCATAATCCTAGCATAGGTCTAATGGGAGTATTTTTCTCCATTTGAACACTCTCTCAATCTCACTGAATGACGTAAAGCTAAGAACACACCTTGTGTTTTCACAAATTCTGTAATGCTTCACCAGATTGGATGCTGTTAATAGATTTTTTTTTTATGGAATTTGTCATATATCAGATCATTTCTGGTTCTAAACTTGGACAATTAGACTCTCCTTGTACATTTTTGATGTTTGAAAGGATTGTTTACCCAAAAATAAAAATTCTGTCAATAATTTGTCACCCTCATGTCATTCCAAACCCAAAAGATCTTTATTCATCTTCGGAACACAAATTAAAATATTTTTGATGAAATCCGAGAGCTTTCTGACCCTGCATAGACAGCAAAGCAATTGACACATTCATGGCCCAGAAAGGTCGTAAGGACATTGTTAAAGTAGTCCATGTGGCATCAGTGGTTCAACCCTAATTTTATCAAACTATGCCTATAAAGAACATTTTCTGCATTCGGAAAGTTCTATGGATGTTCAAGGTTCTTCATAGAACTATTGATGCCAAAAAAGAACCTTTATTTTTAAGAGTGTATCTCTTCGTCCTACTCTGAATATCAATATGTAATATAGAATATTGGCAATAACTTGTGATACTTTGATTTTATTTATGAATCAACAATTTCTTCTCTTCCGTGTCAGTCTTTGTACTGTCATGAACACGTGTCGAAAACTGGCATAGAAGAAAATTGTTGAATAAAGTAATTCTTTTTGTTTTCTTTGTACAAAAAGTATTCTTGTAGCTTCATAAAATTAAGGTTGGACCTGGGTTCTGGGCCTTGAAGATGTCAGTTGCGTTTCTCTTTATGGAGAGTCAGAAAGCATTCTGATTTCATCAAAGATATCTTAATTTGTGTTCTAAACATGAACGAAGGTCTTTATTGAGGAGTTAGCACAAGCATTCTAGCAGTGAGTCTCTCATTAACACTTTGTTCTTAACATGGAGACAGAAAATACATACATTTGAGTGAGGAAGTTAGTCTTTGGAAGAACTAAGGCAGTAACAATCCATAGTCCTTGTGTAAACCATAATCCTACACAGTCATATGAGAGAAGTGAGGTTATGATTGAAGAAATGAGAGAGCATGTGAAATTCTCTCACGGCTTTGGAGGAAAAGGGCAGGTGGTGAGTGGGAGAGAGTGTGGGACTGAGATAAAAACATTGCCGACATGAAGAAGGGTCACTGTGACTGGAGGGGAGGGGCAGCTTTTAGTAAACACAAGGTCAAGATGTTTGCCAGCTTTCTCTGTAGCATAAAATTGATAGACAGAGAAAAGCAAGATGATGTTTGTGAAAACAGGATCATTGAGCATTTTAGAACTGACTCAACAGAAGCCTCAAGCGAGAAGGGCATGAGTGTTTATGCACCATTTACGATCATAGCATGTGTACATGTGCACGTAAATAAAAGCCTGCATGTTACCTCATCTTGTTCTCTGCTTAGACAATGAGACTGATCTCACTACTTCTGACATGGTTATATAAAATGAGTAATCTGTTCAGTCAGACAGTCAAATCGCATATTGAGCTGATAGCATAAGCTAATATGCGCAAAGGGTTGGAAAAAATGTGATATTTTTAGCCTAGAATGATCAAAATGTGTCCTGATCTTAGTCTGGGGGAGAAAAAAAATGCAACAGCTCGTTCAGGCTTAGCAAACTGACAGAGAAACCCAGCCCACTGGCAACACTTCCAATGAGCCATGGACAGAGCGTCGCCCTATATTACATTTACATTTACATGCATGTTCTTTACAGAACTGATTTGCAAGGAAATGCATGTCACATGTAGCTACGACTGCAATAGTGATTATGCCACATAATCGCAAGTTTGTATGCTTTGTAAATGCTTTATGATTTATAACTACAACTTTATTTCTCATAATTTTAAATATATAATTCTCATAATCATATTTTTTTTCCTCATAATTGCACCTTGTTATACTAAGTGTGACTACATTTCACAGTGTGATGCTATATATTGCAATATGATTATATATTGTAGTTGCAGCATCATATTTCATAATTGTGACTATATCTTACAATTGCAACTTTATTTTCCATAATTTTAAATATATTTCTCATAATTGCACTTTTATATTGTTATATACTAAGTGACTAAATTTCACAGTGTGATTTTATATTACAATATGACTATATCTCACAATTACAACTTTAGTTCTTGTAATCATAAATACATTTTTCATAATCATTATTTTTTCCTCATTATTGCACCTTAATATTGTTATATACGAAGGATGACTAAATTTCACAGTGTGATTGTATATAATGCAGTATGATTATATCTTGTTATTGCAAAATCATATTTCATAATTGACTATATCTTACAATTGCAACTTTATTTTCTATAATTTTAAATATATTTCTCATAATCATTTTTTTCTCATAATTGCATGTTTATATTGTTATATACTAAGTGTGACTAAATTTCACAGTATGATTTTATATATCGCAAATATGACTATATCTCATAATTGCAACATTATTTTTTATAGTTGTAACTATATCTTACAATTGCAACTTTCTCCTAATTTTAAATATATTTCTCCTAATCATTTTTTTTCTCATAATTGCACCTTTATATTGTTAAATACTAAGTGTGACTAAATTTCACAATGTGATTTTATATATTGCAATATGACTATATCTCATAATTGCAACATAATTTTTTATAGTTGTGACTATATCTTACAATTGCAACTTTCTCCTAATTTTAAATATATTTCTCATAATCATTATTTTTTTTCATAATTGCACCTTTACATTGTTAAATACTAAGTGTGACTAAATTTCACAATGTGATTTTATAATACAATGTGATTAAATTTCACAGTGTAATTTTATATATTGCAGTATGATTATATCTTTTAATTGCAACATCATATTTCAGAATTGTGACTATATCTTACAATTTCAACTTTATTTCTCTTAATTTTAAATATGTTTCTCATAATCAGTATTATTTTCTCATAATCGCACCTGATTATCGCAAGTGACTAACTAACATTATTATAATTGCAACATTATTTTTAATAGTTGTGACGATATCTTACAATTGTAACTTTATTTTCTTTCATTTTAAGTATATTTTCCATAATATATATTTTTTCATTATTGCACCTTTATATCTTAATATACTAAGTGAACTAATTTGCACAATGTGATTTTATATATCGCAGTATGACTATATTTCTTAAATGTCAACATTATTTTTCGCAACTGTGACTATCTTACAATTGCAACATTATTTCTGGTAATTGTGAGTTTATTTGTCCTATTTGCACCTTTATATCTTGTAATTGTGACTATATATCTTGCAACTTTCATAATTTTGTCTTATTTCTTGGAATTGTAGATGTATTTCTCATAATTATGTCTATTTCACAGTTGCAGCTTTCACACAATTGTGAAAATAACATAATTGCAGCTTTATATCCCACAATTTGACTCACAATTTGATTATCATAATCTCATAACTGAAACGATTTTTATTTATTATTTATTTCTCATAATCAATAATATATTTCTTGTAATTGAGACCTGAGATTTGTAATTGTATCTTTATTTATAATTATCTTTATATTTCAAGTGTAACTATTTCTCATAACTGTGATAATAATTATCATAATTGTGGCTTTATTGCATTTATGGCTTGATTTCTCATAGATGTGACTCTTATCACACTTCTTATTTTAAATGATCTCACACTTGCCTTTTTTTATTGTTTAATGTTAAACTTTAATAGAACAGAGGCTGCAAAAAACAAAACTTTAAACATAAAATATAAAATATTATGTCATGAATCTAAACTCAATTGTTTTTCACCTGCATCTCAAACAGTTCTGTAATTTTTTTAAATTATGGCTTCAGCACAGGTCAAAAGGTCAAGGCCCCTCTAAAGGTCACCTTAATTCTGCTTTTATGTGTCAGCTTCTGTCTCTGAGCATCAAGTGGAAGCGCACACACAAAATTATCGATCCCACTTTTGAGCAGGACCTGTGACTCAAATGACCCTCATTTCTTATTGAATCCAGGTGGCATGTACCACAAATGTCCTGTGTGTGTATGTAGAGCTAACACAACTGCACTATTCACAAACTTGTATTACACATACACGGAATCACACACGTCTGCTCTGGTTTGTGTGTGTCTCACAGGGCCCTTTGTGCAGATTAAGAGATTTATAAATAGAGAAAAAAAGCTTTGCTTAGAGACTCAAATCTCGGAGCCATGCGCGGATTACTGCATCCCTGTGGGATTTTGAACCAAAACCCAAGCTGACACACACACACACACACACACACACACACACACACACACACACATACTCATTTACACAAACCCTCGAGCTCTGTACAAACAGAGGCATTCCGTATCCACACTTTATTCTGACATTCCAGACCCAAAACCAATTCCTCATATTCTGAGTACAGATGGCCTCTCACTTGCTGACTGTCTTATCTCTCTCTTTATATCTGACTTCATGTGATCGCTCGAATCACTCACTCTTTACCACTTTCCTCCTTGCTTGATCGACTGCTTTCTATCTGTTTGTTGTGTCTTTCCAGCAATTCCTTCATTCCTCTTCTGTATGCAACCCTCCTTTCCCCTTCTTCCCCTCCCCCGACATCTTCTCTAGATTGTCTCATCCTTCCTTTGGTCTGGATGAGACTGGTGCTGTTGGTCGGCCAAACCGAGGGACCATCATTCCGGCTAGCAGCTAACATTTAGCTAATTATGCTAATACCCCTTCATCAGTTCTGAGAGCCCTGCAGGGAGCACAGCACCACAGGGAATGCCACTGTAAATACTGCTCAGGAAAAGAAAATATAAGAAGGACTTATTAGTGGTGCTTACTAATGACATTGTTTCCACTTCCATTGAAAACGTTCCCTGCAAATATCTAGGGACGTTGCCTAACAACATCCTAGTTAAACTAGTGTAATGGAGGCCAGCCAGGAAAGGGCTGTTTAACCTTACTCCCTGATCTCAGAAGCTGCACTAGTGACTGACGCTTTCTTGTTTGCACGCCGTCCTCCCAATGCTGGAAACGTTGGTTCAAATCCTGCAAGTAGGGGGAGAATAACGGAGGCCAGCTTGTAATAGCTGTGCGGGTAAACCTCACTTCCCTGATCTCAAGAGGTGCACTAGAGGCTGTGGCCTTTAGTGTCCTTGTTAGCATGTCTGCGTCCTATGCCTAAAATGCCGGAATGAATCCTGCTCAGACAGGTAGAGTAGAACCAGAAGGGTAATGTTAACAACTGTTTATAAATTGCCAAAGAAAACACCAAAATGCATCAGCACCATCAAAGCCCTAGCAACCAGCCAAAACATACTATCAAAGCTCTAACAATGTGTTAGCAATCGCCTATGAAAAGCTTGGCAACCACCCAGATTACACTATCAAACCCTTAGCAATGCCCTAATAACCACCAACTACCAAGAAACGTCCTAGCAACCACTCAAAACACACAACTACACCCTTAGCAATGCCATAATAACCACAAACAGCCGAGAAACGCCCTAGCAACCATCCCAAACACACTACAAAACCCCTAGCCATAACAACTACCTAAAACTACAATGTCCTGACGAGCACTAACACCCTAGTAATGGCCTAATAATTATATAGCAACCTCCTGTCAGTGGCCTAACAACCACCTGATCATACTAGCAAAGAGCTAACATTGCCTTAACCATGAACACCCTAGAAACCTAAACCACCAATACAACCAACAAGACCTTAGAAATGCCCCAGCAACCACCCGAACCACACTAACAAGCTCAATACCTTAGAAACGCCCTAACAACCACCTAAAACACACCAACAAACCTACCTAACCTATCAATGCCTTAGAAATGCTGTAGCAACCACCAAAAACACCACACTAATAAACCCAATACCTTAGAAACACATTAGCAAAATGCACAAAACACACTAACAAACTTGTAGTAATGCCTTAACAACTATCAATACCTTAGAAATGCCCTAGCAACCACCAAAACCACACTAACAAACCTGTAGTAATGCATTAACAACTAACAATATCTTAAAAATGCCCTAGCAACTACCAAAATCACGCTAAAAAACCCAACACCTTAGAGACGCCTTAGCAACCACCTAAAACACACTAACAAACTGTTAGTAATCCCATGACAACTAATATCTTAAAAATGCCCTAGCAACTACCAAAAACACACTAACAGGCCTATAGTAATGCATTAACAACTATCAATACCTTAGAAATGCCCTAGCAACCACCCAAAACACACTAACAAACCCAATACCTTAGTAACGCCCTAGCAACCACCCAAAACACACTAAAAAAACACTAGTAATCCCTAAACAACTATCAATACCTTAGAAATGCCCTAGCAGCCACCAAAAACACACTAACAGACCTATAGTAATGCCTTAACAACTATCAGTACCTTAGAAACGCCCTAGCAACCACCCAAAACACACTAACAAACCCAATACCTTAAAAACACCCTAGAAATCACACAAAACACACTATCAGACCCGTAGTAATGCCTTAACAACTATCAGTACCTTAGAAACGCCCTAGCAACCACCCAAAACACACTAACAAACCCAATACCTTAGAAACGCCCTAGAAATAACACAAAACACACTAACAGACCCGTAGTAATGCCTTAAAAACTGTCAATACCTTAAAGATGCCTTAGCGACCACCTAAAACACACTAACAAACCTGTAGTAATGCATTAACAGCTATCAATACCTCAGAAATGCCCTAGCAACCACCCAAAACACACTAACAAACCCCTAGTTATGCCTTAACAACTATCAGTACCTTAGAAATGCCCTAGCAACTGCTCAAAACACACTAACAAATCTCTAGTAATGCTGTAACAACTATATACCCTTACAAAAACTAACCATGGTCTTACTTTAAATAAAACCCCAAAACATGGTTACTATAGTTAACCCATGGTAAAAAAAAAAAAAAAAACATGGCTACTTCAATAATTTTTTGTTTATTTTCGTAAGGGAATGTTTCAGAAATGCCCTAGTAACCATTCAAAACACACTTAATAGCCTAATAATTATATAACAACCTCCTGTGAGTAGCCTAACAACCACCTGAACACACTAGCAAACTCTTTAGCAAATCCCACCAACACTCCGAGTTCTAGCTCTTGTCTCCAGAATATCAGATGTGATTTCACTGTACAGTGAAAAGATTCCAACACTGTGGCAGCAAATTTTGCACCGCTCAGATTTTCTTTATAGGTTTGTTTATTAATCAAATTAGTCCAGTTAGCTTCAATGCATTTGCTCAGCGCAGTAAATAACTTCAGCAGCATCTGTTTTGTCTTCAAGCATCAGCACAGCAAAGCTATTTGTGAGGTTAAATCCATAAAAGAAACTGTTTAGACAAAGTGCTCTTTCACAGATCTTCACCTCAGCTGCTCCTTTCATTATCATGTCAGTGATGTGATGTGGTCTCCTATTGAAGATAAACCTGGAGTCAACGATTTCTTCCTGCTTGAAGCAACCACTCCATTAGGGTGTCTCTAATCCCAATTGTCTGTTTATTGAAAACCTAAAGGATCTAAGAATAAAATGAATTTCCATTTCTTTGGGGATTACATTTTCAATCCACCTCTTTCTTTCTATATTTTTGCCTTTCGAAATAAAGCTTTTCCAGCATTTGTTCTCCTGTCTGAATTAATTTACTCCCTGGCATGCAGTTAAATATGAATACAAAGTAAACATGGATACTCACTGTTGATGTTTTCCTGTCTTCCTTACATTAAGCGACAGACAACCAGCACTATTATAAGATTTCTTTTGAATGTTGTTAGGAGTACAGAAAATTATGCCAGTAGGTATTAGTAGAAAGTTTATAAATAGCTCAGTTACTGGACTAAAATGTACAGGCGGTTTTGCCTTTTATCTGTGCCGTGGATGCTGATAGCTACTGTTGAGTGTTATGGAGAATAGGTCAGTGAAGAGCTTCAGGCCTGTTAGCACTGCACGCTAATAAATGTGTCAAAATCAACAGCACAAGCAGCTCTACTAAATGCCTCTGAAATTGCAAGCAACACTGCAGGTAATATCTTTACTTTTGTCATTTTGTACATTCCTGAACCATTATGTTGTGTTCCAGAAAGGTTTCTCATTATGCTATATTATTACCAAATAGAGTGGTGCAGGTATGACATCAGAACCTAAGGCTAAAACTAAGATCTGAAAAACAATTTTTTTACTTGAAATAAAGCTGAAATACTTGGGAAAGTGCTATAGATTGTGTATCACCTCAGGTCCAAGTTGTGCCAGTTTCTCGTCCAGTTTCTCTGTATTATATCACATGAAGATAGCACAAACTGTACACAGTTACTGATAATCATTAACCTTTAAACAAATAAAATGCATCAATGAGTCAAAGTTTCTAGATGTCATGATAATAAAAACCTTTTTAGCCAGTGTTTACTCAGACAAGTGTGTAAAACCTGATGATCCTCTCTGCTGATAACTGTATACCTACAAAACAAATGCTATCATAGCCATTTTGTTTCTTTATATGCTTGTAAGTTGGCTATCTCAAGTGGAAATATCCCACATCTGAATCGAGTGGAACGCAGCAATAATAAACTTCCTACAATTCCCATCAACACAAAATGATGAACTCAATAAAAACTTTTAATTGCTGTTTGATGTCTGGCAATTTGTCTCAAAGTACTCTTTTGAGATTCACTTAAAGTGGAGGTGGAGTACAAGCTGGATGCTAATAAAGAAAAATCATTATAGTGAGTGTACAGTGACTCAGTGTAGAACCAGGGAATTAGCAAATGGTGAATATACAAAGATTAAATCTATTCGTCGTCCCTTCGGAAAAGTTGTGGAGTGATAAATGTCCTTGTTGTGTGGGTGGAGTGTTTGCCTTAGCCGTGGCTTGTAGGTGGCTAAAGTGCGAGATTATGGGTCGTGTTTCTGATGTTCACAGCTAGGATTAGCTGATGTCTCTTGTGGGCCTGCAAACACGTTATAACACAAATCAACACTCACAGTGAAATATGTCCCTGGAGAACAAACCCACCAGCTCCTAAGTGCTCACACACAGCAAATAAGAGCTGAGGAAGCTAATTCATCCATGGATTTTACTTTCTCTATGTAATGAACAACATCAGCCTAAGATAGTTTGCTGGTCTTAGTCAGTCTCCCAGCCTGATCAGGGTCTCTGTTAGCTGGTTCCAAAACAGTTTTGGACAAACTAGCAATGTCCTGACAACTACCACTACCTTAGATACCCCCTAGCAACCATTCAAAACACTACCAAACCCCTAGAAATGTCCTAACTACCACAACTTTAGAAATGCTCTAGCAATCGTTCAAAACAGTACCAAACTCTTAGCAATGCCCTAACAACTGCCACAACCTTAGAAATGCCCTAGCATCCACTCAAAACATTACCAAACCCCTAGCAATGCCCTAACAACTACCACTACCTTAGAAATGCCCTAGCAACCATTCAAAAAGTCTACCAAACACCTAGCAATGCCCTTAGAAGTACCACAATATTAGAATCGTCCTAGCAACCATTCAGAACACTACCAAACCCCCAGCAATTCCCTAACAACTACTACAACCTTAGAAACACATTAGCAACCACACAAAACACTACCAAATCCCTAGCAACATCCTAGCAACTACCACAACCTTAGAAACGCCCTAGCAACCATTCAAAACATTGCCAAACTCCTAGCAATGTCCTAACAACAACCACAACTTTAGAACCCCCCTAGCAACCATCTAGCAATTTCCTAACAACTACAACAAACTCCTAGAAATACCCTTACAACTACCACAACATTAGAAACGCCCTAGCAACCACTCAAAACACTACCAAACCCCTAGCAATGCCCTATCTACTACCGCAACCTTAGAAACGCCATAGCAACCGCTCAAAACACTACCAAATCCCTAGCAATGCCCTAACAACTACCACAACCTTAGAAATGCCCTAGCAACCACTCAAAACACTACCAACCACCATAGCAATGCCCTAAGAAGTACCACAATCTTAGAATCACCCTAGAGACCATTCAAAACACTACCAAACACCTAACAATGCCCTAACAACTATCACAACCTTAGAAACGCCTTAGCAACCACACAAAACACTACCAAACCCATAGCAACATCCTAGCAACTACCACAACCTTAGAAATGCCCTAGCAACCATTCAAAACACTGCCAAACTCTTAGCAATGTCATAACAACAACCACAACTTTAGAAACCCCCTAGCATCCACTCAAAACAGTACCAAACCCATAGCAATGCCCTAACAACTACCACAAACCTCTAGCAATACCCTTACAACTACCACAACATTAGAAACGCCCTAGCAACCACTCAAAACACTACCAACCCCCTAGCAATGCCCATAAGAACTACCATGATCTTAGAATCACCCTAGAGACCATTCAAAACACTACCAACAACCTAACAATGCCCTAACAACTACCACAACCTTAGAAATACCCTAGCAACCATTTAAAACACTACCAAACCCCCAGCAATTCCCTAACAACTACTACAACCTTAGAAACGCCTTAGCAACCACACAAAACACTACCAAACCCCTAGAAACGTCCTAGCAACAACCACAACCTTGGAAATGCCCTAGCAGTCACTCACTCAAAACACTACCAAACTCCTAGCAATTCCCTAACAACTACCACAAACCTCTAGCAATACTCTTACAACTACCAAAACCTTATAAATGCCCCAGCAACCACTCAAAACAGTACCAAACCCTTAGCAATGCCCTAACAACTACCACAACCTTAGAAACACCCTAGCATCCACTCAAAACATTACCAAACCCCTAGCAATGCCCTAACAACTACCACAACCTTAGAAACGCCCTAGCAACCACTCAAAACACTACTAAACCCATAGCAAATAAAAATTCACAGATGAATTTGCTTCCTCAGCTTTTATTTGCTGTTTGTGAGCACATCTAGACTAGCTGCATAGACCAGCTTGAACCAGCCAAGACCAGCAAATCAGCTTAGGGTTTTCAACAGACAAAATGGCACATCTTCGCTAGGTAACTCATAAGCTGTGAATTTATGAGTTGGTGTGCGTATGTTCTATAAAGGGCAAGCACTGCGTGACTCATCCCCGAATCAGACGTTTTCACCCAGCTTCAGAACAGGAAGTGACCCGTGTCTGGTCACAGGAAACCAGCAGGAAGTTTCTGGGTCATCTGACCCTTTTATTAAGGTGTTTGAAAAGTTCTTTTTGACATTTTGGAAAAGTGCAACTGGTTCGCTGTAGCGTTTGTGTATACGCAACTTCGCAATACCCACATAAATGTCATATCGTAATTGCAGTTTTGTAATTCGAAGCATATTATTTGTCTGTTTTGGGGTTATTAACAAAAAAAGGACTCAGAAAATATTTACACGTTTGCGTCCATGGTGAACTTCCAGCACTTGTGCGTATAGGAGGGGCCTGGGGAGCTCCCTTTTTCTGTTACTATGGAAACGCAACCCCTGCCCACCAACCAGGAGGTGGAACGGAGGTTCCAAACTGCAAGCTGTCATTGCGTGTGCATATCTGTTTTGTTTGAGCGTACGTGTGTGTATGTATGTGTGTTGTTACTATCCAAATATAATGCAAGGAGACTGGTGCGTGTAAAGCTGTCTGTTCTCATTTCTCTGCTGTCTCTCTTACTCCAGAGACCCGCGTGCGCACGCACACACAAACGCGCAGCGGAACTCCTTTGGAAGCAGACGTTCTGAGGTGTTCATCTGACTGACTGCTATTCTTAGAGTCTCTCTACTCACAAAGGCCCTGGCAGAGAGGAATACACACAGATGAAAAGGAAAAATGTGTTAGCATATGTGTGTGTGAGCGCGTGTAGGTGTTAAAAATGCAGGGCCGCTGCCACCAGTAGGTAGCTGCGCTCAAAGAGAGCGTGTCTGCGTGTACGGGAGAAATTGAGAGAGGGAGCAGGTGAGAGGTAGATCAATAAAAAGCTAATCTGTGAAAACAGGATGGTGTAGAAGCAGGGGACCTCTCTCTCGCTTCTCTTTTTTTGTGTCTTTCCCCACCCCCTTGCTTATCTGTCCATTTTTAGCTCCTGCTGCGTCTAAGACTGGCACGGTGACACAAGCATTAGCTGAGTCTTACTCTCTCATACAAGAGGGCGAAGTGCTGTAACGCCGCCGACAAAGGTCTCGAGAACGCGCAGCGTCGTTTGTCTAGTCAGGGACAATAAATATGACAAATGTGATGGAGAAAAATTCATATGGCCATGGTAACCACAGCCCCGAAACATCTGTTCTGCAACACGGGTAATTGTCGACTAATATAAAAAGTCATCTATCATATGTTCTAGTTGTGGACTGTCTCTTGGAGGTAAATCCTTAGTTAACTGTTAAAATGCAATCTGCATTCAGTCAAAGCGGTGTTTACAGTTTCTTATGCGCATCAAGGTTGCATTTATTTGTTCAAAAATCGAGGAAAATTCTGTAATATTGTGAAATATTATGTCAATGTAGAATTTTCTATGTGAATGTATTTTAAAATGTAATTTATTCCTGTGATGCAAAGCTGAATTTTCAGCATCAGTATTCCAGTCTTCAGTGTGACATGGTCCTTCAGAAACCACTCTAATATGCTGATTTATCATCAATGTTGGAAACTGTTGTGCTTAATATTTTGTTGGGCCCTGTGATTCTTTTTTTTTTTTAGGATTCTTTAATAAATAAAAAGCTAAAAAGAAACGCATTTATTCAAAATCTTGTAATGATATTAACTACCATTTAAAAGTTTGTGGTCAGTAAATCTATTTAGTCTTTTATTTATTTATTTATTGTTAAGAAATTAATACTTTTATTCACCAGGGATGTGTTAAATTGATAAAAAGTGATTATACGCAGTTAATTTTAACTTGAGAATCCTGAAAAAATAATTGCAGGTTCCAAAAAAACATTTATCAGCACAACTCTATCCAACACTGATAATCAATCAGCATATTAGAATGACTTCTGAAGAATTATGTGACACTGAAACTTGGAGTAATGGCTAATGAGAATTCAGCTTTGCATCACAGGAATAAATTATATTTTAAAATATATTCAAATAGAAAAGCAGTATTTTAAACTAATAATATTTCACAATATTACTGTTTTTTTTTTCTGAATTTTTGATCAAGTAAATGCAGTCTTAATAAGCAAAAGAAATCTTTCACAAACTTTTTGAACAGCATTTTTTGCCATTGACAAAAATGTCATAGCTTTAGTCAACAAAATTAGCATATTACTTAAACTATGACAATCTGTATTAAATTGTTTCATATATTGATTTTAACGTATTAACAAAAACAAATTGGAAAACTACTGTTTAAAAAGCTACAAAAGTACAACTACAAAACTACAAACGTCTGGGATTTGTATTATGTTAATGACTTTTATGCTTACCAAGGCTGCATTTATTTGATAAAAATACAGTAAAAACAGTAATATTGTAAAATATTATTACAATTTTAAATAACTGCTTTCTATTTTAATATATTTTAAAATATAGTTTATTCCTGTGATGGCAAATTTTCAGCAGCAGTCATTACTACAGTCCTTCAGAAATTATTGTAAATTGTTAATTCGGTGCTCAAGAAACATTTCTTATTAATATAAATGTTATGAGTGCTTAATAAAAAAAAAGTTTTGTAACACAACATATATGTATTTACTGTCATGTTTGATCAATTTTATGCATGTCTGCTGAACAAAAACATTGAACTGAAGTGTATATTATGTACACTACTCTAATAATTGTACAATGTTGTTAAACTAAAATGTTAGTGTCATGTTTTTGTTTACAGTACTTTTTTTAAAATCCATAATGATACATATTTCTAGTTCCATCTTTGTCAAAATCGTTTTTTTCATCATTTTAACACGTTAAACGCAATTAATGCATGGGCGGGGCTAGGTTTGGCCATTCCTCTCACAACTGCTAAAGAAATGTGTTTATTTAGATGCACAGAGCACATCAACTGGGAGACTTTTCAGACGTGCGCTCCAATAGTTTATGTGAAGATTGTTTCAAGTTCACTTGTCACGGATCGTGCAGCTGCGGCTCCCTCCTCTCACCACTAGAGGGAGCCATCACTGGTCTCAGAACACTATCATGGACTCCATTTCCCTTTCACCATGGACTTCCTGTCTGACCACCCGGCTGACTTCCTGCACAGCTGTCAGCCATTACATCTAATCACACACACACACACACACACACACACACACACACACACACTATAAAAGCCATGCACACACACAGTCATTCGCGAAGTCTTGTTTAGCCTGTCCATCAATTCCGGGTGTTATTTCCCGTGTTTACTTTCCTGTTGCTGACTATTTTGTTTATCGACTCTGATTGTTATCTGCCTGCCTTTTGACCCATTGCCTGTGTACTGATTACGATTCTGTCCTGTCTACGTTGTGTTGGCCAACACTAAAATAAAGCTGCAGTTGGATTCTACTTCCACTGACTCTATGTTACATCACTTAAATTAGAAGCTATTTTAAAAGCCTAATAAATGGTAAGTGATAAAAGTGGTAAAGTGATAGCTCTCAATTATACTTTAATGTTGAATGGTTATTTTCAATGGTTAAATATTACGGAAAAAAAACGTAGAGACATCAGTTGGAATCAGTGATATTTGCCTTCAGTCTTAAAGATGTTCTTTATGTTGTTTCTACATTAATGTGAAGCATGAATGTGAAAGTATTATTTTTTAATGGATTGACACCACTACTAAAAACCTTTATTACCTTCAATTAAAATAAACTTTTCAGTTTATTTATGATCAATGATGTTCATTAAAGGAACACTCCACTTAGGAGTGGAGTTACAAATAAAAAAGTCTCATTTTCCAACTCCCCTAAAGTTAAACAGATGAGTTTTACCATTTTTTAATCCATTCAGCCAATCTCCAGGTCTGCCGTTAGCCCTTTTAGCATAAATCACTGAATCAGATTAGACCATTAGTAGAGTTCCTATCCTATCAGCCGGGAAAATCGCAACTTTTCATTTTCGGTCCATCTTAGTACACAATATGTCTACAGAAGAGTCACGAACGAGATGCTAATGGTCTAATCAGATTCAATAATTTATGCTAAGCTATGCTAAAAGTGCTACCGGCAGATCAGCTGAATGGATTCAAAAATGGTAAAACTCATCTGTTTAACTCTAGGGGAATTGGAAAATGAGCCTATTTTCAAAAGAAGAGGAGTGTTCCTTTAACATTGTGGTCAGCCTGTTTTAGAAACATGCAACACATTTTGCAGAGTCTGATGCAGTTGCTTGAATTCACAGGCCCCTGAATAATTACAATTGTAAGGCTGGATCCCTTATGTAAAACCATGTTTTTGGACCCCCCTTGAGACAATGTTCTCGATTATCTCCCCCATGTCAACAGGCCTGGATTGATGAGTAAATCAATGGATAAAAAAGCAGAAATAGCCAAATGCACCTGACCTGTTGCCCCCAATTAATAGAGATTTCTCGTATGCATGTTTTATGTTAATTTCATTGTGTGTTAGAGAGTACTTAGAAAATTAAAACGCAGGTTTCTGCTGTTAGTTCACCTTAATTACACTATTCCGATTTAGAAATGTTTTTCATCAGATGAATCTGTGTGAGACATGGACAGAGGATCAATGAAACTTTCAAAAAATCAATCACTCAAACGCCTCTAGCAAACAGCAAATACACAAGTGTAAAAAGTGAACAACATAAATCAATTGCAAGTCAAGATCAATATATAGATTATGTTAAATTAACAAGTTTAAAAGTAGTCAGGTGAAAATAAAGTGAGAGATAGTGAATATGTTTTTGCAACAGTAAATGAAAGCAGTCTAAAATAGATTAGACGAACAAATCCTCGACACCTGATAAGCTGAAAAGGCACAGTAGGGGTTCAGATTTAATTCATAATGTTGACAGAGTTTTCATAAGGATAAGCGCTGGGACAACTCTACCAGCCATCAAGGGCATCTGCCTCATGCTGTGCGATCAAAAGCAGGCCATACAAGCAAGATGCTCCAAAAATACACACCAACTGAAAGCGTTTTTGAGGAAGTGACTAAAATAACTTCTAACCGCCCTGTCAGTCTGCAAGTCAATGCCAGTGAAGGAGGCCTAATGTCATAAATTGTATGAGTACTTCGAGTCTCTCAAAAGCTTGATTTGATGTCAGCCTTTAATTATCGCATTTATGAGATTCATGGATCCCTCAGAGGTGCTAACGGTTATGTATTGTGATAGTTATGACAGTTACCGTTCTGTTGAGTGCCAGCTCGGCTTATCTGAAATGTATTTACTGAGCATAAACAGCTTCTTCACAATAAATCTGGGGAGCAGCCAGATGGATATAAAGTTACAGATCATGCTCACTACAGCACAAGCCGCAGTCATGTTTAATCAAGTGCTCATAAATAATACAAGCATGCTCCCTTGCCACACAACCCACACACAATTCAGTGTTTTAACGCGTCTAACCTCCTCTTTGGTGTCACGGTTTGATTGAATGATGTCTTTTTGATGCCTACTGATTCTGAGCCACTAAAACAAGATGATTCTGGGTTATTTGTCTGCTTCAGGGGATTCTGATGCTTCAGGACATGTTTAAGGGCCCTAAATAGACAGAATTTTGCTTTTTTGATTTTGTGATTTAACTGGCCTTTTGTCAGAATGAAAGACAAAAAAAGTGAAATACTATCTGATATGATTGAGCAAATTGCACCAAAAAATTGAGGGTAAATATGAATGAAAGGGCAACTGAAATTACATTGTAGAATTGAAAAATATGTTTTTCGAACATGACTTCATAAAAAGCATTTCACGGGCGTTTCTATTATTTATTATTTTTATTATTATTATTTATTATTTATTTCTATTATTAGTTTCTATTGGATGAGAAAAAAATTTCTAAAACAAAAAACAAAAAAAAACTTTATCCAACAACAACACCAGCAGGTAAAGTTCCAACAGGAGTCTGTGTCTCTCACTGATTCAACTTAAAATTTTAAGGCAGCGGGGTAACAAATTATTTTAAGTTGACTCTTTAAGTATTTTTTACAGTGCATTGAGTTTTAACAGACTGCCTAAAGCGTGCAGTGGGTTTGTTGGGCGGTAATTTAGAATGAATGTGGGAAAGTCACATGAGAGGAGGCAATGCCTCCATCGTGATATGATTGGATATGACTGGTTATGATCGGCTGTGATTGGTTCGTGTGTTTCATAAGTTCATGTGTTCATCTGAATGAACAATATAATGGCATTAATGGGAAGACTAATTCTAAAAAGTAAGTAAATGTCTCACACACTTAGATATAACCACTTTGTTACAGCAAAATAAGACAAAATCAGTGTTTGAATTGTGTCAAAGCTATTGAATAAAAAAGTCACTTAGAATGAAAATACATTTTAGGCTGTTACCACACAAGTAAAATCATTATGAGCAAAATTCATCTTTTCAATGCAGAGGAAACACAGATGCTGCATCTAAATTGGCTTTTAGGTGTATTTACTCACTGTTTCATGCATTTAACTTGCAGATACAAATGCATAAATAATGTTTTGATATTTTAATCTTAAAACGTT
The DNA here is from genome assembly GCA_033026305.1 of Cirrhinus molitorella. NCBI lineage: Eukaryota > Metazoa > Chordata > Actinopteri > Cypriniformes > Cyprinidae > Cirrhinus > Cirrhinus molitorella. Next base: position 8,458,854 of record CM065133.1, on the reverse strand, counting down.
GAATGCTGATTTTTGAAATTATTTTTTACAAAAAATTAAAAGGTACTTTAAATTTGAAATTAAAACTGCCAGGAGATGGCAGCAAGTCACAGTTAATAAGTGTGTCATAGCGATTGAACTGAATCATTTAAACAGTTGATTCATTCAGAAACGAAACACCATCATGTTGTTTAGAAATGCTAAACAGTGCTGTGGTTGTGTTGGGAACCATTTTTGTTGGCGAAATAGAGCAACTTCTAGTTTACTGAACTGTTGTATAAAATCAATATCACATTTGTTATTTTAGTGAAAAAAAATTTTATTCTTTGTGTGATATTAATTAAATTTGATTAAATTTTATACAGCAATAGTTTCAAGCTTGAAATATTATAGTTTTATTAAAAAACGGGAAGTATTTTTTTGGCTGTTATGGGAGGCTATATATATATATATATATATATATATATATAATTGAATTAATATATGAATTAACTTTAATTAATTCACATTACATTTAATTAATTAAGACTGCATACATCATCGGGGCAGTCTCATTTAAGAAAAGTAACTGTTAAATTACACAGTAAAAAAATAAATTACTGTATTTTACACCTCACAAGGAATAAGGAATAGCAGTCAATTTTATTAAGTATACTGGCCTTAAAAAAGACATCACGTTGACGTATGCAACCTAAAAATGCGACCTCAGGAGGATGCAGCCTCTGAAATGAACTGCAGCTATCCACCTTTTTCTTCGTGTAAGAGTGGGCGTGGCCGTTATAATCTTAACGACATTTGTGTTTGTTCTTATCATTTCTGGGCAGGTAGGTGAAATATTGGGCGTACGTATCTTAACTATAGTTTGTCAAAATATTATGTCCTTTCCTGCACACCAAGTCCTCAATATGATTTAGCAGCTTCCACACGTTCATTTCCGTGGTTTAGACAGCATAAATTAGCAGAACAACGTATTCAGTTGCACATTGTTTACATCCGAGTATGGCTGCGCATCCGGGTGACTGACCAAATCATGACATAAGTGCAAACCCTCTATTGCGGTGTGAACTCACAATTTTTATTTATTTATTCATTTTTTGGAGTGAAATCAATTTTTAAAACTTTGTTGTTAAAGTTTTGTTTTTGGTGCATGTGACCAGTCTTAGCACTGAGATAATTGGAACTAAAACAGCAATAACGCTTATGATGATGTGTTTTGAAAGTTGTCAAGGGGCCAACACAGCGCCCATATCTGCTTCTATTTTGGGTTTACGGTCCGAGCGGGACTCGAGCGCTCTCTTGACGGGCCATTCAACCGCAGCCAAGTGAACACAAGAAGCTCATCATGAATGGAGGAGCGGGCACACCTCCTCAACCCCATTGTCCCAACGTAAAAATCCACTTAGGCACCCGGCGGTAATCAATTTAGCCGCAGATGCGCGAGAATAAAAGATGAATGCGATCTGTAATCCGCAACACCTGCTCCGCCGCCGGATCGGTAACGGCACTCCAAACAAAGGCTCGAGCTGGAATTAAAGTGCTTAATTAAAAGGCCACTGATCAGTGTGCTATTTATAGGCGCACGGCGGGGAGACTCTCTCCTGGGTTATTTCGGTTTTGGCGAGTCGAAAGGAAAACATCGTTCGCTCGCTTCATAAACATGGAGGCTGCCCTACTGCTCGTCGTTTTTCCATTTAAGACGAGCCCTGTCAGAGCTGCGCTGCTGTCTTGTCTTATCTTTTTTGAGGACTGGGAGACGTGCCTGGTTTCTCAATCTCGGGCTGACATTGCGCATGCGTGATCCGCGGCCGCGGCGCTGAGATGCAGCTGTGGGATGCGGAGAGGGGAGTCCCGACTCTGCTTGGTCGATGTTAACCTCTTTCTGGGGCCGAACAAACGCTACGGGTGGTCCGTTCCCTGGAGACCGCCTTGAGGAGGGAGGAGAGAGAGCGAGGGAGAGAAAAGAGGAGGCGGGTGCTGTCTGCGCTCGTTACAACAGTCACCAACCTGTGGATGGTGGCGGCGCGTGCTGCGGATTAGATACAGTCTCGAGTCTCGAGGCGCGACACTTGCCGCCAGGACCGCGACAACAAGTGCTGGACATGCGGTGCCCGTGAAGAGGAGCTCTGGCTGTATGAATGGCCCCGCTATGGACGAAGTTCCGTTTCCCAGAGTCCGCACGCGGCGGAGGAAAAGTCGCTGCCTGGCCAGCGCGTGCGAGCGCGAGTTTGACTGCAAGGAGCTCGAGACTCTCTTCCAGAAGTACAACCTGAAGCTCGAGCAGACCGCCACGCTCAAAGCGCTGGCCATCCTCATCCTCGCCGCGTCCGCGCTGGCGCTCGTGGAGCTGCTCTCCGCCGGCTCGCGCTTCACCGTGTCCAAGGGCTCGCACCCGGTCCACTGCGTCATCTTCACCTCACTCTTCATCGTCACCAACGTCAAATATCTGCAGGTCACGCAGCTGCAGCAGATCGCGCGGCTGGCGCTGCTTTTCAGCTTCACGTTCGCGCTGCTCTGCTGCCCGTTTCCTCTCGTGCTGGGTCACGGGACGCAGGGCGCGCAGGGGCCTGACGCACCTAGCACAACACCTGAGCAAGGTGTCTGGCAACTGATGCTCGTTACGTTCGTTGCCTACTCTCTGCTACCGGTCAGGACGCTCTTGGCGGTTTTGTTTGGCATCCTGGTGGCTGCGTCGCATTTCATTGTGACGGCGACATCGGTGACGGCGCGTAGACCCCGCGTGTGGACACCGGTAAGTTATGTCACTGGACATTCCATCCCTAAAAAAAATCGCATTTGTTGTATTTGGCGTGTCATATACGGTGATGCGCTAGCGATTAGTGCGCTTGGTGGAGCATGAGGGCTGTGGGCGCACGCACTGCACGTGCACACAGGTGGCGTGAAGAGCGCGCAAAGGCCAGTTTGACTTCAGCACCACTGAGGATGGACAGCTCCCAGAGAAAGCAGTCAGTCAGAAACCTCTCACAACTTCTTTTATGAAAAATACACCACAAAAATCAAACAGAATGTCACTTTGACCTGACCATGTTTTTTCTTTAATTGCTAACGAGACCTTTTTACACCACACAGACTGAACAAAATTAAACATTGCTTGATACATGGTCAACAAAGTATTGTGTAAATATTGTCATACATACAGTTGTCAGAATTTTTGGTAGATTGTAATCTCTTTCTATCAGAGTTATCTGACATTATAAAGATATGTTTCTGACACAGTTTAACAGTTATTGTCATATTTTATTACCATTTTCTAATCCATATCGAATAAACTGTGATAATGTCAGAACTGTTGAAGATGTCAATACATTTTGGTTGGACCGTATGTGTAAGTTTACAACTTAATCATTGTAGTTTTTCTTAATAAGTTAAGAATCTCAAGTGTGCACATTTTAAATCAGTTCCAACAGTGATTAAAAAAAAGTTTAATTTAATCAAGAATATCAAAACAGAAATTAGCATACAAATACTATAAAACTATTTTAAAAATGTGTTTTATTCGCTTTAGCGGTCTGAATTTTACTGTGAGATGACTGCATGCTATTTTATTTTCTATCCTAACACAACAAATTACTCTAATACCTAATTGTGGAATAACCTTTAGTTTGAAATAACTTTCCTCTGATTGAGACTATATTCCTTTTCCCCTCAAAATAGTGAAATAGTGATACAGTTAAGCATAATCACATGTGCAAGAGTGCTGTTGTCCTAAATGTCAGCATAGCTTTGGCCATAAACACAAGACTAAGCCTGATATTCAGTGCTACAGCGCAACCGTGAGTGTGATATCAGTGTTTTAAAGAGTATGTTTCAGACAAAAATAGGTAAGGACAGCATGCTGTAGAGATTTACCTTTACCACAAAATTGTTTAAAATTCATTGTAATACAGCTAAACATTTTAAATGTTGTTTTACATTTAACATTTCAGACAGATCTGAAAACGTTATTTTCATAGCTCAAAAACACCTCACATTTAAGCATCAGGCTGACATATAAAAATGAATATTCTATCATCATTTATCAATGTCATTCCAAAACTTTTTTTCTTCTGCTTTTACTTTTTTTTTGACACTGCAGAGCTGTTGATAGTCTTCTCCTGTTTATGTTTGCTACATGTTTTTGCTGAGGTCAAATTGAATCAAAACAGAAACAACATTACTTAAATAGATACCAGTCACAGAGGGATAAAGCTCCACTAACAGAATTGAGCTTTGATTGTGTCAGAGAAACATAATTAAAGAAATTGACATGAAAATGCGAGGCTAATTTTAATATCACTACTGTTATTGTTATAAATACATCAATGGGGTCTCTCAGCGATGAAACAGAGTGAATCTAAACAGAACAAGAGAGTTAAAATGAAAGGAGTGAGGCTGTAAACAGAGCAAGTCTCATGATATTAATATAGAGAATATTTGTATGCATTGACCTTTCATTTACTCTGGCAGACGGACAAAATGACACATTTCAGCTCAGCTCGTAACCTCTACGGCTCTGATTTACCGAACGCCGTGACACTTTCACATGTCTCGCTACATCCTCGCTGGATGCTAAATGATGTTTGTGACAAACGCTCACACAGGAATTGCAGCTTCCGTCATCAAAAACCAAACCTGTGAGAACAGGGACTGGATTTGGTGACCTACTAAGCCTTGATTTCATCGCAAGTGCCTAAAATCCAATCAAAACGCTCCAAAGACCTCAAGTAAAGAGGATCGACATAAACTCATTAAAAACACCTGATCTAAAAATATCAGCACGCCACTTCACATTAAAACATCAGCAACGCACAGTACACAGCATATACAGTATTTCATTATTGCTCTCCAAACTTCAAGAACACTTCACATCTAGACCCAAGTGTCACCGTTCACATGCTGAGTTAATGAGTTTTTTTTTTTTCACAACCTCTCACTCAGACTGTCACAGCGTAACCTTGGTGCACATCATGCATTGAAATACAGGACGGTCAGCCGTCTATAAGCCAATCACACGACTTTAAAGCCTTAATCAATGATTACCAATCAATAGCCAATACCAATTAAGATGGCCACTATGGAAGATTGTTTCCACCATAGGATAAAAAAATAAAAAAGGTCATTGTGACTTTTCATCTCACAATTCTTTAACAATTCTGAGCAGATTGTGAGATATAAACTCAGAATTGCAAAATATAAATTGAGATATAAACAGAATTGTGAGTCATAAACTCAGAATTGCAAAATATAAATTCAGAATTGATTGGTAATCATTGATTTTGAGATAGAAACTCAGATTTGCTACTTATAAATGCAGAATTGTGAGATATAAACTCAGAAATGCAACAAATATGTGCAGAACTGTGAGATATAAATGCTGAATTGTGAGATATAAACTCAGAATTTAGGTATAAATGCAGAATTGTGAGATATAAACCCAGAATTGTGAGATATAAATTTAGAATTGTGATATATATAAATGCAGAATTGTGAGATATACATGCAGAATTGTGAGATATAAACTCAGAACTGTGAGATATATATGCTGAATTGAGGTATAAATGCATAATTGTGAGATATAAACCCAGAATTGTTAGACATAAACTCATAATTGAGGTATAAATGCAGAATTGTGAGATATAAACTCATAATTGTGAGATATAAACTTAGAATTGCAACAGATAAACGCAGAATTGTGAGATATAAACTTAGAAGTGTGAGATATAAATGCAGAATTGTAAGATATAGACTCAGAATTGTGAGATATAAACCCAGAATTATGATATATGAATTCAGAATTGTGAGATATAGATTTATAATTGAGATATAAATGCAGAATTGTAAGATATAGACTCAGAATTGTGAGATATAAACCCAGAATTATGATATATGAATTCAGAATTGTGAGATATAGACTTAGAATTGCAACAAATAAATGCAGAATTGTGGGATATGAACTCAGATTTGAGGTATAAATGCAGAATTGTGAGGTATAGATGCAAATTGGCAAGATATAAACTCAGAATCATAACAAATAAATGCTGAATTGTAAAATTTAAATTCAGAATTGAGATGTTAACACACAATTGTGAGATAAATGCTGAATTGTGAGATATAAACTCAAAATTGTGAGATATGAACACAGAATTGTGAGATATAGTCTCAGAACTGTGAGATATAAACAATTAAAGAATTGTGGCAGAAAAAAAAAAATATTGCAAGATGTGAACTGAGAAAGCTGGAATTCTATGTTTATATCTCAAAATTCTGACTTCTAAAACTCGCAATAATGAGAGAAAAGGTCAAAAAGAAGTCTAAATTGTAAGATGTAAAGCTGGAAACAGGCTTCCATTGACCACATTGTTTATTACATTGTTGCCTAATTTGTAAGCCTCATAACCTTGCTAAGAATTTGTAATAATGTCACCACTTTGTGCTATTCAGCAAATGGCCTTCACTTTCATTTACAAAAGGCCTGTTGAAGGGATTCTGGGTAATCTAATTTTGTGTTGCTCTATGAATGAACAATACAAAGCCCTTAATAGTCGCCCGTTTGAAGTGACGTGTCTCAAAAGCCAGGCAATTGCTGATTCTTTCGGTCACAGGAGCTAATCCGTAGAGATTCTCAGGCTATCTAGCACGGGGGGTTGTGTCCGTCTCCACGCTCGAGTTTATCATCTCAGGAAGGATTGAAAAAAATAAACCCGCTGCCCCCGTTCTCGGCATCTGTTTCCGTCTCTCCTTCAAGCTAGTTTTGCTCTTTGCCCCCATTTTTCACTCTCGTTCACACACACACTTACCAGTACGCCACTCCTAATCACTGAAAGTTCGTATTCAGTCGCCAAATGGTGTTTAAATGTCAGAATCCTTCAGCATGCTCTGATAAACAGAGATGGTCTCACAAACCCTGTTATTTTTCTCTCTCTCTGTGTTTGTAGCTGGTAGCAAATGCAGTGTTGCTGGTCGGCGTGAATCTGTCGGGTGTGTTTGTGCGAGTCCTTACTGAGCGCGCCCAGAGGAAGGCCTTCCTACAGGCCAGAAACTGCATCCAACAGCGCCTGCAACTAGAGGACGAGAACGAGAAGCAGGTCAGACTTTCACGACACGTGCGTTGCCATAAACGCAAACGAACAGCTGCATGTTTTTGATAAAATGATCAGCTGTTTCATTTGTTCCCACAAGTTAAAGTTGCAGTTTTGACAGGTAATTTACCTTGCAAGATTGCTTTCATTCCCCCCTGACTAGCTTAAAGGTCAAGCTTTCTCTGCAAACACATACTAACACATGCGCACATACAGATGCATGTATGCTAAGGCACGCAAAACAGTTGTGAGATCGGGTCTGAGGTCAGGTGCTGGACTTAGTTGGTATTCAGGCTGTATACAACTTTAATGCCATTACAGCCCACTAAAAGCACCTCAAAACAGGCTTTTGGTGCTATGAGTGTGAGTAACATTTTAGCATTTTTATTCAGCTTACTAGCTGCAAGTGTAAACTTTTAAGTCAAAAATAAATCAAAATGGACCCTTTTCATTTTCTTAATGTATGCATTATAGTGTGTAATTTAACAGTACATGTTTCTGCAAATGGAAAAACACCTTGACTCAAAGTTGAATTGGAATTTGAATGACAGGAACCGGAATTTAATGAATTGCATGAAATGATATTTTGTCTGATCTGTAAGACCTTCAGTTCAAAGATTTAGGTCAGTAATAGTAGTTAGGTCAGTGTTAACAGTAAAGACTTTTTTTTTTACGTTATAAATTTTTATTCCACAAAAATATTGAGTACCACAACTGTTTTCAACACTGACAATAATGCATGTTTTTTGAGCAGCAAATCTGCATATTAAAATGATTTCTGAAATGTCACGTGACACTGAAGGCTGAAGTAGTGATGTTAAAAATTCAACTTTACGTGACAATAAAAAAACATTTTGAAATATATACATATATATATATATATATATATATATATATATATATATATAAACTACTTATTTTAAGTTGTAGTAATATTTTACAACATTACTGTTTTTTATTAAAATAAATCCATCTTTGCTGAACATATGAGACAATAAAAGCAAGACTGTCAAGGTAACAGTTAAAGTGTGTCATGATATTTAATTCTACCTACTTTTTTGTGCAAATTCTAATTTGTTCCTGCTTTCTCAATTAAAATTGTAATCAATATCAGAAACTGAATTAGAATTTAAAAAGCATTTTCCAGTTCATTTCTGAATTACACATAACTTTGTTTTGCACAGTCTACAGCAAACCGATTTGATTCAAACCCCACATTTTCTCTTCATTTATATATATGTATATATATATATATAAATGAAGAGAAAACGTGTATATATATATATATATATATATATATAAAACCAAGAATTTAAAAAAGTCTACTGGTCAAAATTATTAGCCCTCTGATGTTAATAGTCAATAGTGCATCCCTTTTGCTTGATAACAGCCTTTAGTCGTTTGCTGTAGTTCTCAACAAGTTTCAAGCATGTTTCCTGAGGAATGACAGCCCATTCTTCCTTAGCAAATCTCTCAAGCTCTTTCAAATTTGTTGGACTTTGGTGTGCCCCACAGATTTTCTATTGGATTCAAGTCTGGGCTTTGTGCAGGCCACTCAAGTACACTCACTTTGCTCATTTGGAGGTATTTCTTCACCAGAAGTGAGGTATGCTTTGGGTCGTTTCATGCTGAAAGACAAAATGTCGACCCAAACCAAGTTTTCTTGCAGACTGTCTGAGGTTGTCTTTCAAAATCTTCTTATAGCCTTCCTTTTTCATGTTTCCTTCTACCCTGATGAGATTCCCAGTTCAAAATGCACTGAAAAATTAAATTAAATTAAAAATTAAAAGTTAATCAGGCAAATTAGGTTAATTTGGCAAGTCATTGGACAACAGTGGTTTGTTCTATAGCTAATCAAACTAATAATTTCTTAAGGGGGCTAATAATATTGACCTTAGCAGGTTTTTATTTATTTATTTATTTTTAAATGTATTTATTTATTTTTATTTATTCTTTTATTCAAGCAACTATAAGAAATCAGACTTTCTCTAAGATAAAAAAAAAAGGAAATAATGTGAAAACATTCTTTTGCTCTGTTAAACATCACTTGGGAAATATTCTAAAAAAAATGTAAAATTTCACAGGGGGGCTAATAATTTTGTCTTCAACTGTATATATATATATATATATATATATATATCAATCGATTAAAAAAAAATTAGCTAATTAATCGCAAATTTTTCCTGAAATTAGTCGTGATTAATCGCGATTAATCCTACCTGACATTAAAGTTTTTAATTATATTTTATATTGCAATAATTTCACATTAATTCTTCAAATTAATGTAGAAACAACACAAAGAATATATGAAGAGTTCAGATGTAAAAGCCTCTAAATCCATCTGACATCTTTCTTCAAAAAAAATGCATTTTTATCAGGCTCCGATGTATAGGTTTCTATGTAAGTAGTGGGACTTCTGACTGGGCTGAGGGTGGGATTTTAGCGGGTTTGAAGTATTTGATGGATGTATAATATGTGTTAAGGAACTCATCATATATTTTTAATATTTGTTTAATGTCATCTTTTTTATGACTGAAGGCAAGTATCACTGATTCCAACTAATGATTTTTCCCCCCTAATATTTAACAATTGAGTATATATAACTATTCAACATACATCTAAAGAGAGCTATCACTTTAACATTTATTAGACTTTAAAAAATAACTCATAATAATACTTTAAGTGAACTTGAAACAATCTTCACATAAACCCATTACAATAAATGTCATATAGGGCTAGTTAGAGCTAGTAGCTACCTGTGCTCTTCAGCAAGAAAATATAGCCTAAATTATATCAAATTCTAAATTATATAAAAATAAAACTTAGCTATTAATTTCCTCTTTTTGATTTTGTTCTTTGATTAACAGACATCACAGCAACTGGTTATTAGGATATTTTGGCTGTTGTTACTTTAAAAGCTATCCCTGCTGAACTTGATCTGACACTGCTGTGACCTATAAATAATAAATTCTTACATGCACAGTTTTAAGGCAGCTTTTTTGGGGGGGGAATTCATGTTTTAACTGATGATATAACTATGATTTTGCATGCTCGCAGTTTCATTTGGGTTTAAATATGATACAGTGCTTTAATATAGGCCTAATACAGCACGCGTCGGCACATTTTCGTGTGCACTTGAAGAGCGCACGCTACGAGCAGAATATAGGCTGACAGGACAATTAATTTTGTTTTTACCGACATATGGCCTGACAACATGTCATCTGACTGCAGTTCACTGATGTTTTACTTAAGCTCCTCGTCACCGGTACCATTTCCGTGCTCGTTAGACTCGCGTCTGGTGCTGAAATGAAGATGGAGCGACCGTCTGAAAAGGCTCCTGTTTGATGTGCTTATAAAAACGCTCTGTGCATTTAAATAAACACATTTCAGAAACAGTTGTGATAGCCCCGCCCATGTGTTAATTGGTTAAATATTTTTAACACGTTAAAATGAAACAATTAATTGCCTGCGTTAACGTGCTATTTTAGACACCACTAATATATATATATATATATATATATATATAAGGCTTTCAAACGATTAATCATGATTAATCACATCCAAAATAAGTTTGTGTACATGCTATATGTGTGTTTACTTTGTATATTTATTATGTACATATAAATACACACATATACATAAATATATTACAACTAAATATTTATATGTATATATATTTATACCTGTATACAATTTAGATTATGAATAAATATAAATATTTTAGATATAAATACATATATACATAAAAAATATACACAGTACACAGACATATAGTATGTAAACATAAACTTTTATTTTGGATCCAATTAATTGCAATTAATTAATTAGTTTTGGAAATGTGTCTTACAGTAAAATGGGTTACAAATGAAATTCATGTTGATTTTTAAGTCAAACAAATATTTTTCTTCCTTTCTTTTTTCTTGTATTAATGTATCCATTTAAAATGGTTAAGACTTAAAATGTTAAAATGTAAATGGTAATTATTTTTCTGGCAGCATGAATTTTACGGCAGTTAAGCCAGAGCCCAGATATCCACCCTTTTCTTCAACGCGGAAGCAAGCCTGAGACAAATAACCACGGTAAAACTGTTTGCACTACAAACCAGTGTGTTCATAATTAAGATAATTCGTTGCAATAATATGGTAAGACACACCAGTTTGTAATATCAAGCAAAACAAGCTATTTTGTACAGGTAAAAATAGCTGGACGCGGATGAAACCGGAAGCCTGACCCATTAAATTTACAATGGATAAAATTGATAAAAGATGGTGGATATCATAAACAACTTCCATGCATCTGTTCAGAAACACAGCCGCACATCTACTGTATAAGCCCAATCCTGAATGAAACAGGACTTTCTATACTTAGAGCAAATAAGGAATATTTGCGGGATGGACATTTCTGGACAAAACTGCACACACAGCAGATTGTGATGCACTTGTTCAAAGGTTTTCTTGCAGCAGCAACCTACCGGAACAGATCCACCATCCCACTTTATTTCTCAGTGAGACCGCTTCATCTTTCGCTGTCATTGTGGATTATATCAATGATAAAGAATGTGAATCAAATAGCAACATTAGCATAACTTATCTCCCTCGCCGAGCTCCGGGTAGATTGCAGTGGATAATTACTGAATGATTTATAAATGAAGTGGAGAGGGGCATAAGATGGAAAGATGCAAAACACACTCATACAAACTAAAGCGGAGAGGACACTTTCCCCTTGTTTCTTAGCGACTGAAAATTGGTTATAATTGTTTGCACATGACTCATCCACCTCCTACCCAACAAACTCCCTGAATAGAAGGTAACACCACCCACTCTATACATCACACCAAGCTGTACTGCACAACTCTCTCTCTGACACGCAAACTCTCACACACACGTGTACACTCGCTGCAGAGACATGGACCAGTCTGCGATCTTTTCATTTGCTCATACAGATGATCTGTCATTTATGTGCACTAAAGTGCACATTCAGCAAGAATGGCTCATGGGTTGGTTTCGAAAGTTTGAGAGTTTCTGGGGCAGATGTATTAAATCACAAGGAGGGAGAATATTTGAGTAAAATTGGAATTTTATTTGATTAAATGGAAATTTTAAATGGAATATTCTATGAAACATAGTTTTGTTTCAACCTCTATAACTTCTTTGTGCTTTAAATATTACTACAAGTACTGCTAAAAACAATCCCATATCTTTTTAGAAATATAAACTAAAGTGTAAATGTAAAATAAATGTATGCTTTTATTCAGCAAGAATTCATTTACTTAATCGAAAGGGACAGTAAAGCCAATATTTACAAAATATATTAAAATGTAAAAGTTATTTTAAATTGTAATAATATTTCACATTACTATTTTCACTAGTGCTTCACTTTTTAACACAAATTTCATGATTCAATCCGATTCTGATTCACAAGCTTCTGATATTTGATTCAATATCAATTGTTTTGGATATATATCATGTACAGTAGATGGCAAATTTTTTCAAAGAAGAAAATTCTCTCAACCAATGCTGTAAAATATACATGAAAGTCAGTTGGTACTACATCACTATAATACTGAAGGTTAAAATGAACTGATTTGTATACAAATGCTTAAATTACATTCAATTAAGTTTTAAAAAAAAAAAACTTTATATGATTATATTATATATAATTATATTTCTTTCTTAGTTTTTTTTTTTTTTTTTAATATGAACATTTAAATGGGGTCTGTCATTAAAACTTGATGGATTTGTAAAAAAAGAGTAAAAAACTATAATGAATATGTTATATGGTGCATATATTTAGCAAAACGCTCTCTCTAGAGTTCATTTTTTTAGCTGGCTAACAGGTTGTTGGTCACCGAATATGTTTTTTTTTTTTTTTCTGAGGTAAATGTGACGTTATGTGACATTGTTTACAAGCTGTTATATACTGACGTCTTTGCATGGTTGAAACACTGATTGAGTGATTACATTAGACAAAAACGTATTTTAGTAAGTACTGTAAAAAAAACTATTTGTTGAGTTAACTTAAAAGTAATTTGTTACCTGGCTGCCTTAACTTTTTAAGTTGAATCAACTCAAAGAAGTTTAATCAGCTTGAAATGTTAAGTTGTACTAAGTGGACAACTTAGATATTTGAGTTGATTAAACTTAAAATTTGAAGGCAGCAGGATAACAAATTATTTTAAGTTGACTCAACAGATTGTGCTTTTTATTTTTTACAGTGAATGTTGCTGAAACTGATATTAAAGCGGAGGAGATGATCAGTCCATGTGACGCTTCCATTTAAACGGCCCTTTAGGTGCTACTGCGATCCACGACATTAAACAGCATCAAAACATCATACTGTGATAAAATGGAAACAATGTAAAATCTGAGACTTTGTTTCATATCAAAAGTAACAAAGCATAAAGCTTTTTGCAATTTATTGAAATAGGAGGTGAGCTACTGTTCTGTTCAGTAACTAAAAACAGGCTAGACAAATCGGTTCTTGGGATTTAAGAAAAGACATTGTTTCGTAAAAATGAGAATCAATTAAAATCAGGAAATCCATATTTTTACCCAGCTGTAATTTTCACAGTAACTTCAGTTCTTGGCCAGATAAATATAGTTTATATATATGCAGCACGTTGATATCCAGTTAAATGTAACTATAGCTTGGTCAGTAAGAAAAAACACATCTAAACTATATGTAACAGACATTTTTTTGGTTTTCCCAGTCAATGAAAAAGTTTTAGACAATTATAGTCATGCTGCTAAAAACTCTCAACCCAACTCTCAGCTCAACTTTTGAGTGAAGGCGAGTGACAAAGCGACCCGTTGGGTTTCTAACACAGGTGGCATGGCTCGCTGGGGTTTGCTCATCGAGAAGGCATTTATCACCTGCTTTTAGTAACGCATGGTTTGGCAATGAACTGTATGCGTTTCCACGGAAACTTACCTTTGCCATGCCAACCAACTCCAACGCTCAGAACTGTGATCTCTCACAGAGATTGGCCACTTTACAGCTATCAGTGAGTTCATTAGATAAAATGTATACAGATAACAGAAGTGGCCAATTTTGAACTAACAGTAATCATAATACAATGGCACAATCATTTTAATGGGTTTTTTTATGGAGCTGTTTAGTTGTGACGTCCATTTGAAGACCAACCGGAAGACCAAGGCTTCCGGTTGGCTTCCCTTGGAAATTTCCATGTCTGCGGTGAACATTACTTAAGGAGACTATCACATTTGACATGTAACATAAATTACTTATTTTCATGTTTACACACACAGCAATATTCAGATTTGTTACATGTTGGATAAAAACTTCTCAGTGTATCTTGGAACAACATCCAAGGTGGCATAAAGTTGGTTGATCAAACGTCTTAAAGGTCCACTGAAGTGCTTTGAAACACACATCATTATTCTATGTGTTGATTATAGCACTTCAGATTATAGAGAGCATTTCATTGGACGGAACATTGTGGTGTCATTAAAACTGTTGAACCATATTAGCAGAAATTAGAGACTGTAAGTTTTGAATGCTTATCTTGTATGCAAATTTTGTCATTGTTTTGGAGCACACTAGCTTATAGATAACCTTAAGGCAAAAATATTTATACTAAAAGCTATAAAACTTCAGTTTTGATTTCATGTGGACTTTAAAGGTGCTGTATGTAGTTTTTTTGTAGGGTTGCCCTGAACTTAAGATTTTTCTGGTTGACTAGTACACTGTAAAAAACAATTTGTTGTGTCAGCTTAAAATAATTTGTTATCTGCTGTTAAGTTCAGTCAACTTAAAGAAGTTTAGTCAACTTGAAATGTTTAGTTGTGTTTAGTTGTACTAAGTGACAACTTAGATATTTGAGTTGATTCAATTTAAAATTTAGTGGAAACCAGGTAACAAATTATTTTAAGTTGACTCAGCAAATTGTGTGTTTTATTTTTTACAGTGTAGTCATTCATTTTAAGCAGTAGTCGACTATTAGTCGCACATTTATTAATAAACCATATAAATCATAATTAGCCTTTAATTGCCTACATAGCCCAATAAGCGATCAAGTGCATGCAAAAAAGCTTGCCACAGTGCACCGGCAGATATAATAGTTCTGAATGTACCAGGGAAAAAGAGCAAGGAGACTGCAGTAATGTTTTAATAAACTATCGACAACATTTTTTTGTTTGTTTTCGGCTTAAGAGATTAATTTGGCGACACTGACGCGTCATCTCTGCAGTAGTGATGTGCCTGTATGCATGTTTCATATGGATTACATGATCTGAGAATATTTGAATTGGTTCATTTAAAAGTAGACATTTCACTCTCTATAGATACATTTTTCATATCTGTAAGGCAAGTATACACAGTTTAAAAGTTTTGCGCTCAGGTTTAGAGGCAGAGATGGCAGAAAGTGCAGCCTGTTTGCTTTCATTATTTCATAAAAGCGCAACGTTTCGTTGTTTTTCTGTTTGCACAATAAATATACGTAGAGTCTTTATAGATTCGAAAGAGGTATTATTCTTGTTGGAATGATCAAAAAAAAGAAAATAAAATTTAAGAGCAAGTGACCGCACAGACACCTCCATCTGTCATGCAGTGAGCATACTAGTATTCAGCTTCCACACAGACACTTGAATAGCGCACATTTTTTGGTTAACATTAGATTGAGCAGCCATGTAAAGTTGCTACTACATACATCTTTCAGATGAAATACCATATTTGAGGTCGATGAACACTAGGCGAGTGTTTGGCTGTCCTGTCCGATGTACTTATATATTACCACATAGACCAGCCATTAATGATCTCATAATGTGGTCGATCAAGCCTCTTCTCGTCAGCTAACGGTTAGTCGACTATTAGGGGGCAGCTCTAGTTTTTGACTGAACTAAAGCATACAAATACAATAATATGTTTGCAGATATTTAGAAAACATGCTAAGTTCACATTCTTGCTTTTCAAAAAACAAAACAAAAACAATGCTACAGTCATTGTTATAATTATTCTACTTTGAAATGTGAGTTCCGTGTCAAAATGTCTGTTTTTGCTTTTGGCTGTTTTACCCAATAGTATTTCGACACCCCAGGATGCCAGTTGGTGGAAAACACAATGTACTGCAGCTATGGAAGCCAGCAAATGAACTGGGTCAGAGATCACAAACTCTTCTTAATCTAAAAAGCCTCGGCATCCAGCAAAAAAGCCCTATGACTAGAGGAGTATTAAAACGCAAATAAATCAACTCATTAACTTACAGTGTAAGGCTTGTTGCCTAAAAATGTCAGTTGCGCTCGTTCCTTATTACATCTGGCAACCTGTGTGAGAGTGGATTGGTGGCAATTGGATTGGATATCAGTTGGATTGCAGTAGTTATTTTAACCACTAGCTGTCAATATTACATACTGCACTTTTAATCTAAAATATACAACCTGATCTCATGATGAAAATGTACCTGTGAGAATTCTGCAGAATACTATAAATAAAGAATTTAACTCTTTCCCCGCCACTGATGTAATTGTTTAGCTTTCTGTGTTTTCACTGTTACACTGTTATATCTTTCTCAAAAAATACTGAATCTCTGGATCAAAACACAGACGAAGAAGAAGCATAAACAAGCGATCGCATATATAAGCAGATACATATGTAAAATAATGCGCTCAAACATTAAACAGCATAAAAATCGAAGAGTCCTAATTTTATTGTAAAAAAATATATATTTTCAATATATTTCAAAATATACAAAAAAATTGCCAAAATATAAATGTAATTATTATAATAATAAATAATTATAATAATTATTATTTTTTATTTATTTATTTATTTTTATATTTTAAGTATAGAAATATTTTAAAAACATTTAAAAATATATATTTTGACCGCTATATTTTTCAGTCCATGAAAAAGCATTTTCTTGTCCCAGAAATACATTTAGAAATATATTTTGGCATATGAAGGTTGAAACTAAATGTATTTCAAATTTACAAAATATATTTAATTGAGTTCCCTATCAGTCGGTCTCTCCTTCAGGGAACGAGGGTTACATATGTAACCAAGACGTTTCCCTGTTTGCAACATATATTGAGCACATATTTAAAATATATTTTGGCCACAAAATATAAGTAAATATAAGTGGTTAATGACTGTGAATCTTTGGGGGTGTTGATGGAATGTTTTGATCATTGTTGACAACATTTTCTCAGCTTTTTTAATGAAAATTACCCGCATTAAAGTGTTGATAAAAAAATAATGCTTTTTTACATTTACATTACATTTAGGCATTTGGCAGACGCTTTTGTCCAAAGCGACATACAGTTGGGAGAACATAGAGCGATTCTTCTTAAGGAGACAAACAGACACAGGCAGTGCTATAATACCAGATTTCAAGTGGTGCTTCAGACAAGTACAAGCTAGAAAGGGAAGGAATAAAGAGATTAATTTTTTTTTTTTTTTTTTTTTATGGTAACAGCAAATAGAGTTGAAAGAGATGAGTTTTAAGCTGTCGCTTGAAGCTTGTCAGGGAATCAGCATTCCGGATAGGGGGAGGAAGATCGTTCCACCAGCCAGGAACAGTAAAAGAGAATGTTCTGGATAGTGATTTAGCACCTCTCTGTGATGGTACCACAAGGCGTCGCTCACTAGCAGATCTCAGAGTTCTGGAGATCTGCTGGTTTAAAAAATAGAGATTCTTTCTTTTGACATATTGCATGTTCAGATAATTACACAACACAATTTTCTGGCGGGCCATGAAATTTTATGAAAGTGATCAAAACATGTTGGCAGTGACTGGTAACTTTTTAAAAAATGCTGACGGGGAAAGAGTTCAACTTGACTGAGACATTCAGAAACTTGTTGTTTATTCTAAAATGTAATGGATGCATTACAGGAACGCCTCCTAATGAGCCTGCTGCCCAGAAATGTTGCCATGGAGATGAAGGAGGACTTCCTGAAGCCACCAGAAAGAATTTTCCATAAGATATACATCCAACGACACGACAACGTCAGGTACAGAAAGAACGAGAGAGAGAGAGTTTGTTTCAACAATCAAGCCATTCATGTTGAAAACCCACACTTAACCCATGAATGAGAGATGAGAGCACTACATTTCATTTTTTTTTTCCAGACTAGACAGACAGTGTCAATTCCATTGTACTTAAATTGTGATTGCGAATACTGAATCAGTGAGTCAATAAGAGTCAACAACTCTCCACTCACGCGCAGCCGTCTAAGTTCCTGAGTCTGGCTGGCAACCAAAGCTCGCACAGCGTGTACAGCGCCCACAGCGCTAGTGCTATCAACTCAAGAGCTGCTCAATTAACCCACACTGCCCACACACGCGGAGAGACGGAGAGTGAGAGATGGAACAAGGCAGTGCTGGGGGGCAAATTCACACAATAGCACATACACACATATACACATATGCCATACACACAGCCAAGAGATTGGTGAGTGAAAGATGATGCATACAAGTAACTTTTCCATGACTAACTGATTGTCTAAAAGATGAGATTAATCCAGGCCCAACTCCAGATCAAAGATGAAGAGTGGGCTGTATATATGAGCTCTATAAAAGCTATATGTTTGTGCTCTCATTCATCTGCCATGTTTGTTTAGCTTTGAGATATAGGTTTTATTGAGTCCATAACCTAAGTCTGAATTGCTATGTAACTAATGACTCCTTGAGCCTTTAGTTTGTCATTATAGTTTTGAATTCAGAATTCAGGGTTTGTTTTGAGTTTGAGTGTCCTTTTACTTTTGATGATTTTAGTGTCCTAGTGTTTTATAGTTATTTAAATCACAACATGCCATTTTCATGTTATAAAGACATTTTCATGTTCAGATTATAAAGTTTGAGATTTTTATATTCTGTAATAAGTAATCTATACAGTTGAGGTCAAAAGTTTACACCCCTTTTCAGAATCTGCAAAATGTTCATTATTTTACCAAAACAAGAAGGATCATACAAAATGCATGTTATTGTTTATTTAGTACTGACCTGAATAAGATATTTAACATAAAAGCTGAATTTATAATTTTATTTTATTTTTTGTGATAGTTGTTCATGAGTTCCTTGTTTGTTCTAAACAGTTATGTACAGTTAAACTGCCTGCTGTTCTTCAGAAAATCCTTCAGGTCACACAAATTCTTTGGTTTTCTAGCATTTTTGTGTGTCTGAACCCTTTCCAACAATGACTGTATGATTTTGAGATCCATTTTTTTCACACTGAGGACAACTGAGGGACTCATATGCAGCTGTTACAGAAGGTTCAAATGCTCACTGATGCATTAAGAGCTGAAAACTTTTGAGCAAAATAGAGATGTGTAAATGTTTGCTTATTTTGCCTAAATATAATTTTTTTTTTCATTTAGTACTGCCCTTCAAGGGCTACAGAAAATAGTTACGTGTTTCGCAGAAGACAAAATAAGTTAAGTTTACCCTGATCTTCAAATTCAAAAAGTTTTCATCCCTCGGTTCTTAATGCATGGTTTTTCCTTCTGGAGCTTCAGTGAGTGTTTGAACCTTCTGTAATAGCTGCATATGAGATCTTAAAGTGATAGAAAAATGTGTCTTTGTTTCGAGAACTGTATGAATGGTTTGGAAAATTGGGCCAAATGAATCAGTTATGGTATGTTAGCAATCGAGAAAAACTGTAAGAATCAAGTGGATGTAAACTTTTGAACGGGGTCATTTTTATAGATTCAACTACTATTTTTTCCTGTGGACTAAATGTAAATATCTTTTATGTGAAATATCTTATTCAGGTCAGTATTACATAATCAATAACATGCATTTTGTATGATGCTTCTTATTTTGGTAAAATAATTAACGTTAATTTTGCAGATTCTAAAAAAGGTAAACTTTTGACCTCATTGGTTATTGGTTTTTATTCCAAATGTCATAATTCAATATTCTGGTGAAATAACATACCAGAACATAAATTTCACTAGCAATTTCACAAGCATTCTAATTTAGAAAGAAACTAAATTTTCTAACTTTTTTTTGTAACAATAATAACAGTAAATGTTAAAGGAATAGTGCACTCAAAAATGAAAATTCTGTCATTAAATGTCTTTTCTTTTCAAACCCATAAGACAAATTAAGAATCTGAGAGCTTTCTGACCCTCTATAGACAGCAATGCAACTGACACATCCAGAAAGGTCATTTGAAATAAGTTGCTCAACCATAATGTTATAAAGCTACGAAAATACTTTTTGTGCGCAAAGAAAACCAAAATATTTGTTGTGGTACTCTCGTGAACGCACATCAAAGACTGACACAGTAAAGTAGAAGTTGTTAAATAAAGTTGTTTTTGTTTTGTTTTTTTATGCACAAAATGATTCTCGTAGCTTCATAACATTATGGTTGGACTATTGTAACAATGTCCTTGCTACCTTTCTGGGCCTTTAATGTGTCAGTCGTGTTGCTGTCTATGCAGGGTCATAAAAAAATTTCTTAAATTGAGTTCCAAAGATAAACAAAAGTCTTATGGGTTTGGAACGACATTAGGGTGAGTAATTAATGACAGAATTCAAATTGTTGGGTGACCTATCCCTTTAATTGAATGATACAAAGCTGACTGGTTAATTGTACAACACTAGCCTGCCAAACCTTGACACCTCAGATGGGTAATCACCCCCTGGACCCCTGGCCTGGTCCAACTATAATGTTTTAATAAAAAATAAAATAAAAAAAGGCCAGCAGAATCAGTAGATGGCATATACTGTACATTCATTCAAAAGCATGTGTAAGGTATTGTGTGAATCACTATAACCTGTTGTCCTCTTGTTCTGTGCAGCATCCTGTTTGCAGACATTGTGGGCTTTACCAGTCTAGCTTCACAGTGCACAGCCCAGGAGCTGGTCAAATTGCTGAACGAGCTCTTCGGGAAGTTTGATGAGCTCGCTACAGTAAGTAATGCTATTGATATGTATGTGTGGAGAGAATCTTAAATCAGTGGGCATATGCGGTAACTTACATGATTGCTCACAGTCTGACTGCAATATGCTAATCAACATTATAATTATAATCCCCATTAGTGGCCTCAGCTTTTTATATAGTCGCTCTATGCACTGCGGGAGAGAGGAAGCATTTGAGCTGGAAAACGTATTGGATAGCATGGTAAAAATCACAGTGGACTAAAGACTTCTGGCTGAAAAAAAAATCAACACTAATTTAAAGTATAAAGTTATTAAAGATTTATTAATGTTATTAAAGCTGTTTAGCAGCGCATTTGTTTTTAACATGGATAATAATAAATGTTGCTTGAGCAGCAAATTGGCATATTAGAATGATTTCTGAAGGATCACTGTAGACTTGCAAAAGTTACCTTTAGTGTTACTCTCTTGTCTATTCTATTGTCCGCCACATAAAAAGTTTGATTGCTTGGAAAAATGTTAGCACACCTTGTCCTGAAAAAACAGCATAATTTGAAGTGATATCTGCTGTCTTTAATGTTCACAGAACAAACTGTGCTAGACAGGTTATTCACAGAAGTTTAATAAAAGCTTAAGGGTTTGTTCTGATCCCTTACAATAGTAATAGAGATACTTGTCTTAGCAAACTCTTGTAAATATTTCAGCAGCCCCTGACAGTAAATGCTAAATTACCGTCCTGACAGCTATGATTGTGTTTGCTCTTTTCAAAGGTGCTGTCTGAGATCCTACACGGGCGTCTTTGATGTTGAATAACTGCAAATTACAACTGCAGCTTTTACTAGAGGCTTTTGCATTATTTGGATCTTTGTAATTATCAATCCTCCAAAAAGTAAAACTGTGGTTTCTTGTGTATTAGAAAGTGATAAAAGCAGATTAGCTTCAAATTTCCAACACTTTCACTAGGCTTACTTGGTCTATCTATTATCCCCAAATCAGCAAGTGTAATTCTTGGCTAAGTACAGTCTGTTCCTGAAAAAAGTAAGGCTTTTTTTTTGTTTAAAAAAAAAAAAACCTAAAACTTTTTAAAAGTTTGACATTAGTTTAAAATTCAGACAACAGTTGGAAATGACTGGCACAGATGGTGTGTGTGTGTGCTGTGACAGGGGGTTTCCCACAGTCTTCTCCTGCCCTGTGGTGCCAGATGGTGCATTTCTAATGAAATAGAGCAATCGATCTGTAGAATTTCTTCTTTCCTTTCTTTCTGTTTGTCTTGGTCTCTTTAGTCTAAGTGACTTATTGTTCTGTTGAATCAACGTGAAGGGTCTAATCCTGGTAAAATATTTGCAAAGGGTTATGCGGTGTATTAGTATCTGTGCTTGTATGTACTTAACGATATTTTACAAATTTGTCTAAATCTGGCAACGCATCCCTTTTGTTTCCTTTGGTCATGTGACCCTTCAGAAATCATTCTGAAATCATAGGCTGAAAGCCCTTTTCCACAACTGAATAAAAAATAAAAAAAGGTAATTGGGATTTTTTATCTCACAATTCTGACTTTTTTTTCAGAATTGCATGATACAAACTTTATTTTCCTCTGAATTTTGAGATATAAACTCACAGTTGCATGTTATAAAGTCAGAATTATGAGATATAAACTCAATTCTGAGAAAAAAAAAGTCTGAATTCTGTTGATATCTCGCAGTTCTGACTTTATTTCTTAAAATTGCGAGTTTATGTCTCGCAATTCTGACTTAACTAGCAATTGTGCATTTATATCATGAAATTCTTAGAAAAAAGTCAGAATTGCGAGTTTTTATCTTGGAATTCTGACTTCATTTCTCAGATTGGCGAGTTTATATCTCACAATTCAGACTTTATAACTCGCAATTGTGAGATTATATCTCATAATTCTGAGAAAAAAAGTCAAAATTGCGAGATAAAAATTACCTTTTTAATTTTTTTTTTAGTGGCGTAAACGGACTTACATAATATGCTGAATCATATACTGATTTGATGCTCAAAAACTTGAAAAATTGTTGTGGTGCTTGACATTTTTGTGAAATAATGATTTTTTTAAAATAATTTTTTGATGAATTGAATGTTTAAAAGAACTGTATTATTTATGTATATATGTGACCCTGGACCACAAAACCAGTCTTAAGTAGCACAGGTTTATTTGTAGCAATAGCCAAAAATACATTGTATGGGTCAGAATGATCGATTTTTCTTTTATGCCAAAAATCAGTAGGATATTAAATGAAGATCATGTTCCATTAAAATATTTTGTACATTTCCTACCATAAATATAACAAACAGTAATTTTTGATTAGTAATATGCATTGCTAAGAACTTCATTCTGACAACTTTAAAGGCAATATTATCAGTATTTAGATTTTTTGCACCCTCAGATTTCAGATTTTCAAATAGTTTTATCTAAACCAAATGTTGTCCTATCGTAACAAACCATACATCAATAGAAAGCTGAATTATTTATTCAGCTTTCAGGTGATGTATAAATCTCAATTTCAAAAAAGTGACCATTATGACTGTTTTTGTGTTCCAGGGTCACATATATTAATTAATGTGATGAATTCTTGCTGAATAAAAATTGAAAAATAAAATCTTACTGAGACCCCAAACATTTTTGTTTTAAAAGTACCGAAAGTTTAGTTTGGCTTAAAGTTAAGCCACATAAGCAAGTCATATTTTATTTTGTGACAGATAAATATGTATGTAATGCAATTTAGACATAAAGTGACAAGCACAAAAACATCTCATCTGCTCATTTATTCACTGTCACTATAGGGAATAGTTTGTTACAGCAGTAGCATAATCATTCTTTCATTCACTCACTCTTAAAGGGATAGTTCACCTAAAAAGGAAAATTCTGGCATTAATAATCTCATGCTGTTACAAACTTGTAAGACGTTCATTCATCTTCAGAGCACAAATTATTTATGACATTTTTGATTAAATCTGAGAGCCTTCTGACCCTGCATAGGCAGCAACACAACTGACACATTCAAGGCCCAGAAAAGGTAGTAAGGACGTTGTTAGCCCCTTGGGGACTGAGGTAAATTTGAGTCCATGTGACATCAGTGGTTCAGTCGTAATTGTTATGAAGCTGCGAGAATACTTTTTTGTGTGAAAAGAAAACAAAAATAACTCCATTCAACAATTTCCTCTCTTCCGTGTCAGTCTCTGCCACGCATTCATGACACCTTTCTGGGACTTGAACGTTAAAGTTGAGTTGCTGTCTATACAGGGTCAGAAAGCTCTCGGATTTCATCAAAAATTTCTTAGTTTTTGTTTAAAAAATAAACAAAGGTCTTACGGGTTTGGAACGACATGAGGGTGATTAATTAATAAAAGAATTTAAATTTTTGGGTGAACTATCCCTTGAAACTGTGCAAATATGTAATAGGTATGTGATATTACTCATCAGACTTGCTTTCAACTATTGTCTCTTCAAAAACTCCCATCGTGCTTTTGTGTGTCTGATTGGCAGGAAAACCATTGCAGGCGGATTAAGATCTTGGGAGACTGTTATTACTGTGTGTCCGGCCTGACCCAGCCCAAAGCGGACCACGCTCACTGCTGTGTGGAGATGGGTCTGGACATGATCGACACCATCACGTGAGTGTTTGTGGCCAAATCTCATTTTGTTTTAACAGCAGTCACTGAACCGGCCAGCAGCGGCAGCAGCAGCTACAATGATCTGACAGACTGTATTTGAAAGCTATAGTGATTTTATTTGTGTGGGAATGTGTGTGTATGTGCGTGTGTGTGTGTGTGTGTCAGACCTTCTCCACTATATTCGTTTCTCTGCTCTGAATTCTAAGGCGGCTTTCACTGCTGCAGTCTCTTATCACCTCATACAGGTGCTAGAATATGCACACACACTCACACGCATGCATACACGGACAAGAACTCACACTCACACAGAAACACATCTCTCTCTCTCACACACTTTCTGTCTCACATTAGTGTAGATCTCCTGCTTTGTGCTGGTAGCAAACAGAGAAGAAATTCCTCCTGCCAAAGCTCTCTCTCTCTCTTCAATCATCAGATCCGGCATTATAGTGAAGGATGAGGAGAGAATAAGGAGCTTTTGAAAAAGAGGCAAAAACCTGACTCTAGTTTTCTGGATGGAAATATATAGCGTTCAGTGTTCCCACATGTTTTACCAATGAATTTGATCTAGGACCATGCTTGTTGTTTGTTATGGTGATTATGCCTCATAGTTTAAAATCAATTTAAGATATTTACAGTGCCTTGCAAAAGTATTCATACCCATTCATTTTTTCATGATTTGTTATGTTGCTGCCTTATGTTAGAAAGTTTTAAATTACTTTTTCCCACCACATCAATCTTCACTCCATGCACCATAATGACAAAGAAAAAACAAAATAGTTGCAGCTTCATAAATTTATATTAAAAAAAAAAAAAAACTGAAGTATTCATAATAACTCAGTACTTAGTTAAAGCACCTTTACAGCCTCAAGTCTTTTTGGGTATGATGCAACAAAATTTGCACATCAACATGTAACAATTATCTACCATTCTTCACCTCTCAAGCTCTGTCAGCTTGGATGGGGTCTGGCAGACATTTTCAGGTTTCTCCAGAAAATTTTGATTGGATTCAAGCCCAGGCTCTCTTCCGGTGTGCTTAGGGTTATTGTCCTGTTGGAAGGTGAACCTTCTTCCCAGTCTGAGGTTTTAAATGCTTGAATATGCCACAGGTTAACTTCACTCGAAGTGTAGAAACATCTACAAGCAATATGAATGCTCCTGAGGCAAATTTCAACTGTCCCAGATAAGGGCATGAGTACTTATGCAATGGAATCATTTAAGTTTTTTATTTTCAACACATTTGCAAAGTTTTTTTTAGATTGATGTGCAAAAAAGCAGTTTAATATAAAGCAGCAATGTAACAAAATATGAAAAAATTAAGGGGTATGAATACTTTCGCAAGGCACTGTATTATAGAATAGCTGTATAGAAGGCACTGTATTTTTGTGTATTATTCATCCATTTTTTATTTGTTTCTCATCTTCAACTCAGTATTCTGGTGATATGATATTGCTGTATTTTAGTAATTAGGATAGTACTATAGTTTTTATGATTTTTTCTTTTTTTACTTAGTTTTCATTTTAATTACAGTTTTTGTATTTTTTGTTGTTTGTTTTTGATTTAATGTTAATGTCTACATAGTTTGTATACATTTTACTTAAATTAAAAATAACTAGCTAAAAATAAAATAATTTTTGAATAATTCTATTTTAGTTAAGTATATTCTATTTTAGTTAGTAAGTAATGATAATGTTTTTTTAATAGTTTTAGTTTTAGTTATAATAACCCTTCCTCAAAAAAAACTGATGGGCAAAACTACGCCCCGCCCTTCATTTTTTACTTTTTTACTTTGATAATCCATTTTACTCAGATGTATGTCACAGTATGGAACAAAATATCTGTCACTTATATGGTTTCATCATAACTGAAACAAAATAATGAAATTAAATCAAATCATCTTAATCGTTAGATCTACTAATGAATGATTTACAATGGTTTGTGAATAGGTTCAACAAGTTAATAAACAAAAACATTGTTCACAATTTCGACATCACTATAGTTTAGAAGTAGCATTTCATTTTTAAGTAATATTAAGCCTAAAAAAAAATGTACAGCAGATTATAATTACAATTAATTAACTATAATAATTTAAATGATTATTTATTTATTTAGGCTATGGCGCGTCACATTTGTGCGTGCACCTGAAGCATGATTGTTTGAAATTATATGCACTCACATGAAAAAAGGGTCCAGCCAAAGTGTATCAGTGGACTATAAAAGGCTCTATTGGTGGCCAGCATTTTGAGATCACCCAAATTTGTCAAAATTTAAAAAACTTAAAATTAGTAAATTACAGTCAAATGTGTGGAGAAGCTATTTCTAAACTTGAATCTGTAACTGAAAACTTCCATCTTTTAATGATGCTTCAGCCACACCAGTAGGTGTCAGTATAATGACCACTCATGTATCGAAAATGCAAAGATTATCTTTTTTTTGTGATTATATGTATTTAATCAGGTCTGTTGCTGAAGCAACTGAGGTGGACCTGAACATGCGTGTGGGTTTGCACACGGGCCGTGTGCTGTGCGGGGTTCTGGGGCTCCGCAAGTGGCAGTATGATGTCTGGTCCAATGATGTGACGCTGGCAAACATGATGGAAGCAGGAGGACTGCCTGGGTCAGTCACACACCACATATTCAGATATTTATGCTATTTCTGCCTAACTCTCATGCAACCTTTATATAGCAAGGATTTTATGAGCAGAAAGGTGAGAGTGTAATCATTTGCCCCTCCCCCAACAGGAAGGTTCATATCACCAGGGCAACGCTTGAATGTCTGAATGGAGATTACGAGGTGGAGCCGGGGTTCGGCCACGAGAGACACTCTTTCCTCAGCAAACACGCCATTGAGACATTTTTCATTGTGCCCTCACACAGACGCAAGGTACAAACACATCATCATTACGTCATAGACAGAATGAAACCACTATAGTAAAGCATTTCACTTTTGTAATGTGGTTTTTTTTAGGATTAAACTATACTGTAAATAAAGAGGCAAACTTGATTTTATCTATCAGAATTTGACTGGATTGTGAAAAGCAGGCATATTTTAGAATGTAATATTATTTGTTACAATTATTTTTCTCTTTAACTCGCAGGAAAAAATACAAAAGTACAAAAGCTGTCACTGGAGTGGTATGTTTTTAAAAAGTACACCTTTGTACCGTATTTACCCCTAAAAGATGGGTATTAGTGCCTTTAAAAAGGTGCTGCCTCAAAGACAGCTTTTGTACCTTTATTTCTGTATGTTCATACACAGCATTGGTTACATTGGCAGTAAAGAATTAGTAATTTTAGTCGTACAGATATTATTGCATTTTATTAAAAGGGTCATCGGATGCTCATTTTACACGTTGATATGATTCTTTAGTGTCTTAATGAAAAGTCTATAACATACTTATAATATAAATTTCTCAGTGGTAGTGTAAAACAACAACCTTTTTTCCTTGTCAAATACAGCTCTGTTCACAGCGACCTGTTTTGACGTATGTCCCTTTAAATGCTAATGAGCTACTGCTCACCCCACCCTTCTCTTTTGTGGGGTGAGGAGCGGTTATGTTTGAGACTGTAAACTT
Organism: Cirrhinus molitorella; assembly: GCA_033026305.1. Taxonomy (NCBI): domain Eukaryota; kingdom Metazoa; phylum Chordata; class Actinopteri; order Cypriniformes; family Cyprinidae; genus Cirrhinus; species Cirrhinus molitorella. The sequence goes on along the minus strand of CM065133.1, from coordinate 8,430,752 downwards.
TAGCCACGGAACTTGCTAACTACCACATTATTAGAAAAGCCGATTTGCAAAGATTCACTTCTTGTGTAGGCGAAGCTGGAGCACAAATAATTTGCGTGAACATAGATGCATTTAGGTAAATCGTGTGGCGCATTCCCTTCAACAACAAAAGTATTTCTGTGCATCTTCAGCTGTGCGTAAATGACGACTGTTATGTTCATTATTACATCCAACAACAAAACACCTCAATCGCTTAGGAGACATTCTTGTCTACTCCTGCTCCGGCTTTGAAACAATGGCGGACAAGTTTACAGCTCACTCAGGCCGGGTCTAAAGTAAGACGGCCCTGTCAATCAACTATTGTAAGAGCAACCTTGGTTTGTGTGACGTCACACAGCCAAGATCTGAGAATGGATTGATTTGAGAAAGGGGTTATTATTTATAGGGATTAAAAAAAAAAAAAAAAACTCTGGCTGGATTTTATCATTATAGGATGGATGTGTGCACACACTGACAACATTTATGTTCGAACAACATGCAAAAGTGAATTTTGCATCCGATGAACCCTTTAACAATTATTGAAAACAAAACAGAATTAGTTTTTTCAAAAAAGCCATTTAGCTTTTTTAAAGCACCTCTGAAATTGGCTGATGAGCAACTGTCTTTTCTCTGTTGACATATTTCCTGTTGAAACAGGAAGTGGGTCATTTAAACAGCCAATAGTCTAAATTTACATTAAAGGTGTGAACCATTTGCTTCTTGTTCTTGCTATTTGAATTGCTGTGGTTATTGCTATAGTAGTAGTAGGGAGCTATTTATTCTTAAAGATGTTCTCACCATGTAATTGGACAAACATTTGTTGTGAACTTTTGCATTCATCAAAGTATTCTGAAAAGAATGAAAATATTAAGCAGCACAACTAAATTCAACATTGCTAATAATAATTATAAAAGTTTCGAGCAGCAGATCAGCCTATTAGAATAATTTCTGAAGGATCATGTGACACTGAAAACTGGAGTAATGAAGCTGAGAATTCAACTTTGAATCACTGGAATAAATACCATTTTAAAAAGTATTAAAATAGAAAATACTTGTAATAATATTTTACAAGTTTATGGTTTTGGCACATTTTTTTAATGAAATAAAATTATCCTTTGTGAGTATAAGAGACAACTTATTTTCTCTCGGGTCTAATGAACTTAACACCCATAAGATGTCTATTTCCGTTAAAGCTTTGATTTTCTATCTTAGCTGTATCTTTTCAGTCTGAGAGATGAGTACAGTGCACTAAAATGATCCGCACATGCACAGTCAAAAGCTTTACAAACATCCTAGTCTGGAGTTCTTTACAAATGGATTAGTGGCGTCTTCTTCACATCACTTTTTTAAGGCACTTCTTTTTTTCACCACAGCCATTTTCACACATTCAGTTAATCGTTTCTCTTTCCTCATTCCACATTTCCTTCCCACCCACTCTCTTTCTCTCTCTCTCTGCAGATTTTTCCTGGGCTGATCCTATCAGACATAAAGCCAGCGAAAAGGATGAAGTTTAAGACAGTCTGTTACCTGCTGGTGCAGCTCATGCACTGCAGAAAGATGTTCAAGGCTGAGATCCCTTTCTCCAACGTCATGACCTGTGAGGATGACGACAAGGTGCGTGATTATTGCATAGGCCCAGCTTTATGTTATACAGTGGTGCACCACTTTTTCCATCAACTTAACATCGACTAATATGAAATATTTTTTATAGTGACTTTTATAGTTAGTATAAATAGTTCCAGTAGTCTGAAATACACCACACATCTTCTGGCCAAATTTTTATCTTGGATGAGACGCCAGTTGCCGAAAGTGGGCAGTCAGAATTGACAGAATTTTTTACAGAAATCTTGTAGTGTATGATAGCCACAGTCTCCGTAAGAGCACATAAAACATTTTTGATATTTTGAGCCAATTTTAGAGCACATGTTGTTTTCATTTGTCATGTGTCTCCTAGCAACAAGGTGCATGTTTCTGTGTGAGTTTGTTCCGTTCAGAACAACGGAAGTATATGATGCTTAGTGTTTTAAAAGCTTGTAGAAGTTTTGGTTTTTAAAGTCAAGTAATATATACCAGCCTTACAGTTTTAACATCTGATATTATAGAAAATGTGACTTGCATGAACACTAGCGAAATGAATGAAAATGATAGTCTATTTATACAAACGGCTGTGTAATATTTGCTGAACTTATACAGTACAACAAAATACTAATGAATATTAAGTAATATGTGACTCTGGATCACAAAACCAGTCATAAGGGTCAGTTTTTTTTTAAAAATTGAGATTTATACGTCATCTGAAAGCTAAATAAATAAGCTCACCATTGATGTATGGTTTGTTAGGATACAGTTGAGGTCAAAAATTTACATCCCCCTTTCAGAATCTGCAAAATGTTAATTATTTGACCAAAGTAAGAGGGATCATACAAAATGCATGTTATTGTTTATTACTGTCCTGAATAAGATATTTCACATAAAATACATTTACAAAAATGAGCACATTCAATTATTTACATCACCTTGATTGTTGTTGTTACCTGAATGATCCACAGCTGTGTTTTTTTTTTTGTTTAGTGATAGTTGTTCATGAGTCCCCCATTTGTCCTGAATGGTTAAACTGCCTCCTGTTCTTCAGAAAAAAATCTTCAGGTCCCACAAATTATTTGGTTTTCCAGAATTTTTGTGTATTTGAACCCTTTCCAACAATGATTGTGTGAATTTGAGATCAGAGGGACTCATATGCAACTATTAAATAAGGTTCAAATGCTCACTGATGCTCCAGGAAAAAAAAATGCATTAAAACATTATGCATTATTTTGTCTTCTGAGAGACATGTAACTTCTGTAAGCCTCTGAAGAAAAAAATATGAAATTTAAGCAAAATAAGTAAAATAAATGTACACCTGTTCAAAAGTTTTCACCCCCCTTTTATTTTGTTTTTGGACATAAAACCCGGCCACAAAAACCTCCCACTCCTGTTACAGAAATAAGTTTATGATGTAAAATTAAAATGTCCTAACAAATATTTGATCAAGTAAAATTCTGGTCTGATGTTGAATTAAACTGGCAATCCGAGAGGCCTGCCATGATGTATCTGCACAAGAACCACAATGACAAAGGTTTGGCTCATGAATATTGATAGCATAATTAATATTCATGAGGTAAGATATCACTATGTCATGATGTCACAACCAGTCAATCATTAAAAGTTCTATTGCTGCTGACATTGCTGTTTTTTTCACACAATCCTCCAATACTAATAATAATCCAAGATCCCAAAATCACCCAAAGTCACCTTTCACACCAACACAAATCACATTCGCTGTTTTAATCCAGTCCACTCTCTAATTCGGCTCCTTCCGATGAGTGGATGATTGCACACAGATCCAATCACTACTGCAGATTTACTGTTCTCATCATGTCTTACTGTGTGTGTGTGTGTGTGTGTGTGTGAGAGAGAGAGAGTTTTGATTTGTATCAGTGCATAATTAAACATCTTATCACCATTGCATGTGTGAGAAAATATGCTGAGATGTGTTGAACACCCATCTGTCACCATGTACTGTTAATATGTGTGTAGACAAGCTTAAAAGTACATTTAAGTGTGCTGTTCTTTCTTCTTTACTAGTGCTGTCAATCAATGACAATTTTTTTCTAAAATTAATTGCCATTAATCGTGATTAATCCCACCAAATATTAAAGTTTTTAAATACTTCCATACTGTGAGAATTTCACATTCAATCCTCAAATTAATGTAGAAACAACACAAAGAAAGTATATTTTTAATATTTGTTAAATATTTTTTAAAACTGAAGGTGATACTAATTTTACTGATGTCTCTTGGCAATTGTTCTTTTTTCCCTAATATTTAACCATTGACTGTAGCCATTCAACGTTACAGTATAATTGTGAGCTATCGATTTTATCATTTATTAGACTTTAAAAAATAACTTTAATTTAAGTGAACTTAAAACAATCTTCACATAAACCAATTATTTACCTGTCCCTTCAGCAAGTAGGAAATATACAGAAAGTTATCAAACACTAAATTCTAAATTAAATATAAATGAATCCTTAAAGCTACACAAGTTATTGATTTCCTCTTTTTTCTTTATTTATTTTTTATTAATAGACATCACAACAGCTGGGTTATTAGGTTATTTGGCTGCTATTACCTTAAGAGCTGCTGCTGCCGAATGTGATGCGGATCTGACATGCATGCTTGTAGTTTCTTTCGCTCTTTAATATGAAATGATTTGTGCGTGCAATTAACACATGCAGGACAGGTAAATAAATTTTTACTGATATGTGGCCTGACAACATCTCATCTGACCATAGTTCACTGTTGTTCTACTGAAGCTCTTCGTCACCTGTACCTGTTCAGCACTTGACTAGCACTTGGTGCTGAAGTGAAGTTAAAAAGTCTTCCGTTTGATGTGGTCGTAAAGACATTCTGTGAGTAAATAAATGCACTTCTTGTCAAGAAAAAAGAGACAGAAGCAGCGGTTGTGAGTGGGGAGGCCAACCCTAGCTCCGCCCCGTTAAATTAATTGCTTGCATTAACACGCAAATTTTGACAGCACCATTCTTTACCTAACTGTAATGGGATAGTTCACCTAAGAATGAACGTTTTGTCACCATTTATTCATCTTCATGTCATTCCAAACCTGTATGTACACTGTAAAAAATGACAGTGAATTTAATGTAAAAAAACTGTCAAAATGCTACAGTAAAAACTTGTTAAATGGTTAACAGTAAAAGACTTTAAAATTTACAGTGAATAACCGTAAATTGACATTCCCAGGATTTCATGTTTTTTTGTTTTTTGTTGAAATAACTCTTTCTTATTAGTTTTTTCTTAGCAGTTTTGTACATAGGTTTGTATGTACCAGCTAATGAATGTTTATTGCATGATTTCAGTTTCATGTGTGTTATCATGATGGTGTTTAGTGTTTGTGTGAATGACACTGTGCACCTTCTATATATGTTAATATTTAAAAGCTGCTTGTGATGGGCTTCGGTTCATCATGTGACTTTCTCATCACCACCTGCTTTTGGTGGTTATCAGTGTATTGCAAAGGTACAAAACAGATTTCAGTACTTCAGTAGGTTGGTAAATTACCATTATATCAGTTAATTAAATTACAGTATTTACCTGTAAATTTAAGTGAAAACGTAAAACTTAAAACATTGCTACTGTATTTTTTTACGGTAAAATTCCAGCAACCACAGCTGCCATTTCTTTTTCCGTAAATTTTATGGATTTTTTTTACAATGTATACAAATTAAGACATTTTGAAATGTTAAAGCTGTCACCCTAAAATAAAAAAGCACAATAAAAGTGGTTCATATGACTCCTGTGTTATATTTTTAAATCTTCTAAAGTCATATGATAGCTTTGCATATAGAACAGACTAAAATTTTTCACACTATTTACTGAAAATCTTAATTTCATTTGTATGTAAACTTGAATTTTAAAATTTTGAATCTGCTGTACTTTCATTCAATGGAAATTTTCCCTGGGTTTCCAGAGACGAGCACTGCGAACAGCTTCTGAGAAGCTGCGCAATCGGACGTCATTTTCGGCAGGCATGGTGCAGAACTCTCCCGGGACCAGAGTGAACCGTTACATCGGCCGTCTGATAGAAGCACGACAGACGGAGTCTGAGACGGCAGACCTCAACTACATTACCCTCACATACAGAAGCAGAGACAGAGAGCACAGAGTGAGTACACACAGATACATAATGGGTAAACATGTAGGTGAGAGCAGGACTAGTTGTCACATGGGGCAGTTTTCACATAGAGAGTTTGAACCTCTGAAAACAGAATGATTTCTTAGATTCTGACTTTGTGTTTTAAATGTTATATATGTATTGTTAAATATAAACCATATACTGTTGTACCAAAACAGTAGTTTGATAAAGTTACTTTTTACATTTTTTCAAGCGTTTACTGTTTAAATACAGTAGAAAAGTCAACAATACAATGTTTAATGGCAATTGAATTGTGACAACTTACCCCAGGTAGTGTGACCACATGCCGCGCTATTGGCCAACTATATCAAAATGAACTGTATGAAAAGCCAAAGCTTTACCGTTAAAACCATTAACATTTTTAAATCTGCAGGATTTTTTATTATGCTAACCAAGCCTGCATTTATTGGATCAAAATACAGTAAAACAATAATATTGTAAATTATTATTGCAACTTTAACAATTTTAAATATTTAAGAAACATTTAGTATTATCATTGTTGAAAACAGTTGTGCTTCTTCATACTTTTGTGAAAACCATTTTTTTGGGACATTTGTTATGATTCTTTGCTGAATGAACAGCCTTTATTTGAATTAGAAATAGTGTGCGACACTATAAATGTCTTTACTGTCACTTTTGATCCACTTAACACTCCTTTTTTAATAAAAGTCACACTGACCCCAAACTTTTGAATGGTGGTGCATGGCTATACATAAACAGACTTGAACAAAATAAACCAATATTCACCAAAGTTAAAAGTGTGACAACGTGCTCCGGTGTCCCTAATACAGCAGTAACGGATCCAGGGCATTGGCAGGAGTGACTTGGCGAAATGTGAAAGAGATGGAGTGAAGAATTTCCTCCGACACACATGCCGCATCCCCCGCATTGTTCTGTTGTGCTTCGTGACTCCCTGTCTCCTCTCACTTTCAACATCCTCTCTCCCCCTCATCTCTCACGCTCTCTCCTTTCTCGCTAACTCTCTCCATTGCTCTGTTCTCTATTTCTTTGCCTATATTCAGGCCTCTCCGATCCCTCCCATGCTTCGATTCATGTAAGACGTCCGCCCACCCTAACAGAATGGGGGCAACAGTAATGATTTGGGAAAATCTGTCAGACTCACGACATATATTCTCTCTCTCTCTTTCTCTCTCTCTCACACACACACAAACAGTCATGCGTGCAGGAGCACAGTGGCTTTCCCTGCTCTCTCTGGGAGTATAATGACATTGCATCTGGCTCTTATGAAGAGGGGGGATGCTGGTTTTTATACTCTAATGAAGCTGATGCACAAAGCAGTGTGTTGCATTGATCTCTTGCAGGCTGCACTGGAATGACAAAAATACATGTTACTTGTGACACTTACAAGAGATACAACAAAAGCATATGTTTACATGCACATGCACACACACACACACACACACACACACACACACACACACACACACACACACACAGGTGTTTCTTCTACTTTGGGCACTTTTATGTATTGATTTTTATCAGAATTTAATTTTTTTTTTTTACATTTCTTAGAAACGTTACCATGTCTCATGGTTTATCTTTGCTACCTTTTAAGATGACAGTAGATTTAATACACTGTAAAAAAAACTAACTTAACTTAACTTTAAATAATTTGTTACTCTGTTGCCCTAAAATTTTAAGTTCAGTCAACTTAAGGAAGTTTAGTCAACTTGACATGTTAAGTTGTACTAAGTGACAACTTAGATATTTGAGTTGATTCAACTTAAAATTTTAAGGCAGCAGGGTCACAAATTATTTTAAGTTGACTCAACAAATTGTACTTTTTATTTGTTACAGTGTAGTCCCAAACTTTCAGTATCAAAATATAAAATTCTTAAAGGTGACACCTTTTTACAAAATGTAATATAAGTCTCATGTGTCTCCAGAATATGTCTGTGAAGTTTCAGCTTAAAATACCCCACATATCATTTATTATATCATTTTGAAAATGCCAATTTTGAGTGGAAGCTAAACATGCAGTTTCCATGCATGTCTCTTTAAATGCAAATTAGCTGCTGCTCCCCACCCTTTTTCCAGAAAAGGGCTGTGCCTTTACAGGTTTGATGATTTTGATTATCATGTCTTTATCTAGCTGAAATCATGTGTTTCAAACCATATTAATTTAAACTTCTAATATAAGGTTTTCTGGGTGGAAATGTGCAGATTAAGAAGCGGTGATATTATAATAAGATCCCCTTACTACGTCACAGAAATCACAGAAATCTGAGCGGGTTACTGGGTTGTTCTTTTTCATGTTTTCTGGGTTGGTAGATGCACTGGAGACCCAAAAATAGCACTTTAACACAGAAAAAGAAAAAAATATTGTTGAATATTGCTGAATTTTAAAAATTCTGATAATGTACATGTAACTGAGAGTGAAATGCATATATATTTAAATATTTATAGTTTGAAAATGATTTATTTTTACTCAAACTGTCCCTCAGGTAACGTGTTATTTTTATCACATCCAACAATTTTGCACTTCATGAAGTTTATTAAAGTGTTACTTGTTACCAAGGAGACAACAGTGAAGAGCACAGATGTAATATGAGATGTACAGAACACAAAGAAAATAAATATCACTTGAACAGAATAGAATATTTTTATTGTTTGTTTTGTGTAAAACTGTAATTTTATGGAATCTTGTAAAAAATATTTACTTACGTGTGGATATGTTAGAACACATACAATGTTAGTTGTAAAATTAGCCACAACAAGACCTGTCATCATCATTTTAATCATAAAATAAATGATGATTTTAAATATAGTGGAAATGAATTTTCCAAAAGCGCCCATACAGTAGTTAAAAAAACACTTTTACACACATGTCCTGTAGAAAAACTGATTGCATAATTGCTACAACCTATCAAAATGTCTCTGTCTCTCTCTGTCACACAGTATCAGCAAGTGTATGACGATGCCTTCATCAGTGCGGTGGTTATCTCGCTTGTCCTCACTTCATTTTTTGCAGTGGTCTATTTTCTCATCATTCCTCAGTATGTAAATCACACACACAGTACCTGACACATCAACATAACACAGCTTTTCTTTATTTGCCAGACACACTAAATTGATCACACATTTTACATGCTCAGGTCACTGCATCACACGACACACACATGCATTTAACATTCTCTCTCTTTCTCTCTTTTTCTCTTGCTGCAGAGGTCTTCTGGTTGTGATTCTGCTGGTTCTCTGTTTGTGTTTCCATATGGCAAGTGTGATGTACCTTCACATCACTCATGTGCAGGTAACACACACATACACACTGGTTTCCTTGTTTTATGGGGACTCTCCATAGACGTAATGGTTTTTATACTGTACAAACTGTATTTTCTATCCCCTTACCTTAACCTTACCTCTAAACCTACCCCTTGTTTCCTCATGGGAACCAAATTGACTGGTATTACTATCCTTGTAGAGACATCATTTGGTCCCCAGAATGTAGGGAAAGCCAGGTACAGGTGTTTCCAGTTCTTAGCTTTATGACACCTAAAATCATACAGCTTGTTGAGGAGAGGTGTGATATTACTTTTCTAAGTACAATATTCACCTGGTGCATGATAAAACCAGCAAAATATTCCAGACTTACAGTGAAAATGGGGAACTGAGCATCTATCTTTTTTTTCCTTAACTTGGGCCAGTAAGTAAGTATCGAGCAACCAACCAGAATACAACAGCAACCACATAGCAACACCCTAATATCCACCCAGGGCACTCTAGCACCACCTAGCAACCATCCAGATCACTCTAACAACACTGTAGCACTCACATAAAAACACCTTTGCACCACCTCAGAACCATCCTGAACATCCTAACAACATCAAAGCAACCACATAGCAACACCCTAAAAACCACTCATAGTTCCCTAGCAACCATCCAGAACACCTTATAAATACCCTAACAACTGTCTTGATCACCCTAGCAGCATTGTAGCAGTTACATAGAAGCACCCCAACAACCACCCAGAGCACCATGGCACCACCTCAGAACTATACAGAACATTCTAGCAACAGCAGAACAACACCCAGAGTACCTTAGCAACCGTCCAGAACATTGAATATTCTCTGAACATAACCATCCAGAACACCTTAGCAACACCCTTTCTCCACCCTGTAACCACTCACAGCACCCTAGCACCACGTAAAAAACATCCCAACTAGCATTTACTCAGAACATCACAGTAGCACCTAGCATCCACCCAGAGAGCCATGTCATTACCTAACAACTTCTCAGGGCATCCTAGCAACAAATTAGCAAACCTCTAGAAACCACCCAGAGCACCTTAGCACCACTTAGCAACAATCAGGAACAACACTGTAAAAACTTTGCAGTAAACACAGAGCATCAACCTAACAACCACCAAGAGCACCCTAGCACCACCTAGCAACTATCATAACAACACCCTAAAAACCACCAGATTGGCCTGCTATTACTTACAGTAACATTAATACAGAACATTTAAGTAACCACATGACAACACCCACCAACAATCCTTAACTTCGTGGCACAGCTAGCAACCACCCACAACACCCTGCCATCACCTAACAATCACAGAGAGCAACCGAGCACCACCTAACAACTATCCAGAACATTGTAGCACCACCCAGAACAACCTAGCACTACCTAACAACCATCTAGAACACCCAGCAGACACATAGCACATTAACAACCACCAGAGCAACCAAGCACCACCTAACAATCATCTAGAACACCCTAGCAACACCTACCAGCCATACACCAACACCTTAACAACCACCCAGACCAACTGACAGTGACACAGCACCTAACATTCACCCAGAACAACCTAGCACCACCTAACAACCATCTACAACACCCTAGCACCACTTAACAACCATCCAGTAGACCCTAGCACCACCTAGCAGCCAAATAGCAACACAACAACCACTCAGAGCAACCTAGCACCACCTAACAACCATCCAGAAGACTGTAGCTCCACCTAGCAACCTCCCACAGCACTCTAGCATCATGGAAGTAATTGTAATCTGTAGGAAATGTCAAACTCTAGTTGTTTGTGTAAAATTTTTTTTGCAGGTTTGCTGATTGCTCTCTCCTGTCTTTGTCTGTGTTCTCAGTGCTCTCCTGACTGTCTGACCTTGCAGATCAGAACGGTTCTATGCGGGTTTCTGGTGCTTCTGATGTACTCCGTGACCCAGGGGTGTGTGGTGAGTTTGTGTGTAAAGTAGAAGAGAGTGACGATTGTATGACTGAGAGAGTTGCTTATAGAATATTCATTGAAAAAAAAATATATGAAAAAGATTAAAATATAACCTCCAGTGCATTTACTTATTTACTTATTATATTGCCTTGAATGCATTTGTGTTGCTGTACCTACACAGGTGGAATGTGTACCATGGTCACTGGAGGGGAATTCCAATGTCTCCATGGTGACAGTTGTCACAGTCAACGGGACCGGCGTGGGCTCCGGGGTGTGCAAATACACTCCGTACGTGTTTTTATCATGTGTGATGGCATCGCTATCTGTGGCTCTGTACCTCCGTGTGTCATCACTACCCAAGATCCTCCTGCTTCTCCTTCTCAACATCCTCCACACTGTCGTCATGGAGACCAGCGGCTATCGGAAGGCCATAGGGTGAGCCGCGCTAAACACAAAGGTTATAGGAGTGCTTATAGTTCATATTTGTTTAATTATCTTAGGGATAAGCAAGACATGTGTTGTTAAATTATTGAAACATTAATTTAAAATCTCAGTAGCAGCTTTAAGTACATTTTATGGTCAAAAGGCTGAATCCCTGTTGTATCTGATAATCTGATGGGTGTCATTGTGTGTCTGTATGCGTGTAGAGGTGGATTCTTTCACACACACAGCTATGACCCAGTTCTGGCAATGCTGTTGTTTTCTGGAGCTTTGGTGCTTCACTGCAGACAGCTAGATCTCAAACTCAGACTGGACTACCTCTGGGCCACCCAGGTAAGCGCACCTGTGTACCTGTTTATGTGTACACATTAGGGTTTTTTTGTTTCTTTGAGGTTTCACATGGCTAGAATGTATCATATAAATGGGCTCACACAACATCTATATGAGCAAAACTTGACATGGATTTCACACAGTTCTATGCATACTTTTGAGCTAATTAAAGGGTTAGTGCACCCAAAAATTAAAATTCTGTAATTAATTACTCACCCTCATTCCACACCCATAAGACCTTGTCTTAAGGTCTTTTCTAAGATTTTCGGAACACAAATTAAAATATTTTTGATGAAATCCGAGAGCTCCATAGACAGCAACGCAACTACCTTTTTTTTTTTTTTTCTTTGTGCACAAAACGTATTCTGATAGCTTCGTAACATTACGGTTGAACCACTGATGTCACATGGACTATTTTGATTATGTCCTTACTACCTTTCTAGGCCTTGAATGTGGTAGTTGCGTTGCTGTTTATACAGGGTCAGAAAGCTCTCAGATTTCATCAAAAATATCTTAATTTGTCTTCTGAAGATGAACAAAGGTCTTATAGGTTTGGAATGACGTGAGGGTGAGTAATTAATGACAGAAGTTTTATTTTTGGGTAAGCTAACCCTTCAAGTACTAAGTCCTTTTGACAGAATTGTTCCCTAAAAAACACTTCAGAATATGCAAAAAAGTCCACAGATTTAGTTTCAGCCTCAGGCCACAAGCTCACAGATCGCCCACAGTCTGTTCATTGACTGTCTGTTGCATATTACACTCAAAAATGCTAAGTGTGAAAAGAATTTGGCCAAAATAATTTGACTGGAAATGATGATAATAATAATAATGTAAAGGAAAAACAAAATAACATACACACACGTTAGGTTTCAATGCTGTATTGGGACATTCCATTCATTTAATGGTCTTTATAATGTATTTTCTATCCCATAAACCAGGGGTCGGCAAGTAAGTTTGGCATCGGGCCAAAAAAAATTTCAACCAGTAGATGGCGGGCCAGAACATAGTGAAGGATAAATATGAGAAATGAATTGATGAAAAATGCAACTGGAATTGTTTTAAGACCTTTTTAATACACTTTCCATACATTTTAAGACCTCATCGCCACTACAAGATTTAACTGGTTACATAGGCAACACTTTTACTTACATTTACTATATATTGGTTGCAGTCTTAGTTTGTGATAACTCTGTTTTAATGCAACATAATTTAGAACGGTGGGAACAAAGCACAAGATAATTAATCGAGTGACTAACCCAATGTACACCAAAAAACAAAACAATTGACAAAACGTAGTGAAGAGGAAAAATTTCCATGGAAGACACTTGTTGGTTCGCAGTTTTAACATATGTTTGCATATGTAATGCAAAATGATGTTTAAACTCACATTAGACACTTTTAACATTGATTACTCCATGTAATAAAAATCCCTTAATTCGCCAAAAAAGTTTTTACGCTCGCTTGAGGTGGTTTTTGCGAAAAAAGGGTTAATGCGAATAATGGGAGATGCATCTGCAGAATAAATTCCTCCGTACGCTTCAAAAAAACACATGACTTTGTGCTATGGAACGGCAAAACCTGACTAACCAGCGGACCGATCTCTTTCCACAGCATCTGAAATGTTGCTATGGTCATTCTAAAATGCCTAAGCATAAAATAATTGCCTCCGGGAACTGTCTTACATGACTACGTTCCCAGACAGCATGGAATAAGCCAAATAATCAATGGTTTGCTGTGCATTAAAGGATTTTAAATGCACAACATGGAGGCTAATAGAGAATGTGAAGCTGACGTCATGCGCGTTTAGTTCCGGGAAATTGCTTTGTTTTTCCCCCATACTGGGAGGATCGCGCTGTTTCACATGGTTTCACTTTTGAGTTTAGGACAGTATTTAGATTTTCTGTCACGTTTGTGAAAAATGTCACCAATGTATATTATTCATGCTGCATCGAGAATTGCAATAGTAACTCAGATCATCGTTCTGAGAGAAAACTGGACAATGCAGTATTTTTTGCGCGTCACTCAATAAAATGATCACATTGCTGCATGTTTTTGAAATTTTTGGTATTGTTTGGTTTAATAATTAACAACACCTTTGCGAGTATGACTCTCTATGCTTGTGAATGAGCAGAACTTGGACAGGGACTTTCTAAAATGCTGAACAGAAACACTTCATGTGGTTTAATGCACCAAGACCAGTGTTGCCAATTCCGCGGTCTTGCCATGGAATTGGGCTACTTTCAAATTGTTGCCGCGGATTGTTTTTCATGTCCTCGGGTTGAAGCGACCCCAATATCGTAATATTTACCTGCTGGAATGCTAATTTTACCAGAGGAACCCCACCACAAAAAGTTTATTTTACACGAACACGATTTTTACCGGGACACCCCCCTTAAAATGCGATTGGGCTACTTTTAGGCTAGTTTTGAGTAGCAATTGGGCGGGTTTTGTTGTGAAAACCTGGCAACCCTGACCAAGGCATACTATGTGCAGATACTCATGTGAGCCCAAATATGAACACAACGCGTTTATATACATGTTAAGCGTTTATTTAGGCTACAGCAATATTTATAAAGTACATTATGCACACACCTTACTAATAAAGCATACTCTGTGGAGAAAAACAGTGGGCGACACTGTTCTCATGGTAATCACATCAACATTGTAAACGAAATTCTACAAAAGTTAAGTGAAAAATAAAATGATCATGCAACACAATTAAATAGCTTCTTTTCTCTGCAGTCTATACAATAAAAGAGTGAATATTTAACTATAATATAAAGGCAAAAACAAAAAAATGACAAGCTAGTCAGGTTAATTTCAGCATTTGTAGCATGGGCTCTCCTCCCAGAAATGGCGGCGGTGCCCCAACATGCAATGCGGCGTGATGTAACGGTGTGATTTTTTTTTTGAATGCTTGTAGAGGTTACAACAATGTCAGTGTCAAAATACTACAAAATGAATAATCCAGGGTCCTTTGCAGTAGCCTATAAAGGAAGAGCCAAGTCCTTGAACAGAGAAATTGTCCTTCTTGCCTTCACATTTGTTGAAAACTCAGTGATGTAAGTTTATCCCATTATCCCTTGCATAAAACACACAATCAGTACTAACTGTCATAGTTTGTGTTGTTGTTCCAGCCGCGATGTCACAGAAATACAAACCGTTTTTAAAATTGAAATTTCGTGTGTCGCCGTTGCGGCTAGTTAGGACAAAAACTCCCTTTATCGCGCGTCCCGCGTTGCGTCCCTTTTGCACAGAGCACGCGTGATAGCGAAATCGAAAGTAAAAAGGTATTACGGCAAGTGCTTATTCAAGGGAGATTTAAATAAATTTGTGAGTAGCCTAACTGTTGGTGTCATGACAGATCTATTTCAGAACCAGACGCTATCAAAATAATCTTTGTGCGGGCGGGCCAGATATCATTGCTAGGCCACCTGTTTCCGACCACTTCCCTAAACCAACCCCTCACACAAAACTTTATGCATTTTTAGATTTTCAAAGAATGTCATTCTGTATGATTCATAAGCTTGTTTCCTCATGGGTTCCAAAAAATAAAAATGTCTCCACAAGGTCAAAACTTACCGATATTACTATACTTGTGGTGACATTTGGTCCCAATAATGAAGAGAATACCATTAGCACACACACACAAGTCCTTAAATTTTTAAACAGTGGTGTATAATTTCAACAGAAAACATTTAATAGTGGAATATCTTGGTAAGCAGCATCAGCACTGTGATAGCAAGCTATTTTAACAGTAACAGTGCCCTCTAGTGGATGATTTGATTTCAGAATATGTTGCTATATCAACACAAAATATTTTTATTGCTAAACTCAGTCTGAAATCTCCAGTGACTTTAGAGGTAATACAGCTAGTATAAGTATACAGATACTATGTTAATTAGCATGTTTTGTCCACAGGCTGAGGAGGAGAGAGATGACATGGAACGAGTGAAGTTGGACAATAAGAGGATTCTCTTTAACCTTCTGCCTGCACATGTAGCTCAACACTTTCTGCTGTCCAACCCGCGAAACATGGTCAGATTTCATTTTAATATCACAGAGAAATCCATCATGGGATACCAGTTGACTTCCATAATGTAACATGTTTCTAAGCCAAATAGCTTATTCAGATGGAGTGAAGTGGGGTCTGTTGGGGTTTGTTGATGATGTTGTAATTCTCAGAGTCACCACTTCATGGCAATGTTGTTACGATCCAGCTGCTAATTAGGTGAGAGGTCAGCGCAGATGCTTTGATGATAGCTTATGTTTTGATCATGCAAATGAGATACATTGTGATTGAGTGTAGTGTAAATGCTCAGCTGCTCCGTCTGGCTTTGTGATCTGACTGCCAGGCTTCATTGTGAGGCCTTATGAACACAATGAATGTGTGATTACACTCCCGTTATGCATTTTGTTATGTTTTTTTTTTTGTTTTTTTTATGTTTGCTGCATGCTCAACACATGCTGCTCGCCTCTTTTCCTGTCCAAGGTCCTTGACAGGAATTGATGCAATCAGACATCCTGAAATCTGTTGCAGCAGCTCTGAAGCAAGCATCCTCTTCTGAGCGTGGAATTATATTGTAAACAGTGGCATGAGGGAGTCAACCTCTCGGACACAAACACAAAAATACACACTAGATGCAAACATCACTGGAATGTTTTCTTGATGAATCTAGTTTGAGTCTTATTTTTACTATAATGACAGCTTGGAAAAAGTGTACAACTGTTCCATCAAGTCACCTTATGATGTTAGTCACATTTTCTTGCACCAAAACAATTTAATTTAATTTTACATGACAAATTTTTACCACCTTTCTGACTATGATAGAATACTTTTAAATGCATGCAAAAGTTTGAGATACTTTCAATCAGAAAGAATGCTTTAAATTCAAAAGTGGCAGTGAATGCATTTATAATTTTGCAATAGATTTTTATTTCAAATAAATGCTGTTGTTTTGAACTTTCCTTTTTTTCCGAAGAGTCCTGAAAAATGTATGTTTCCAGAAAAAATAATAAGTGGCACAAACACACTTTTCAACAATGATAATAATAATAATAATAATAATAATAATTATTATTATTATTGTTATTATTATTATGTTATATATATATATATATATATATATATATATATATATATATATATAATGTTACATTGTAATAATATTTTACAATATTCATTTTTTTTGTTTGTCATGTTACAAAACAAACAAACAAACAAACAAAAAACAAACAAAACAAAACAAAAAAAAAAAACTAGAGAAATGGCTGATGAAAATTCAGGTTTGCCACCAGAGGGGGAATAAATAAATAAATACATACATAAATACTAAATAATTAAAAATAAATAAATATAAATAACAGTTGTAAATTAAGTTTTGCCACCACAGAAAAAAAATAAAAATAAAAAAAATAAAAATAAAAATACTAGAGAAATGTCTGATGAAAGTTCAGTTTTGTCACAAAAAAGTGTTTTTTTATCATATTAAAATAAAATAAAATGTAAAACTTTTTTATTTATGTAAATTTTTAAAATAAGTTTTACATTTTATGTTAAATTGTAATAATATTTTACAATATTCATTCAGGGTCATGTTACAAAACAAACAAACCTTAAAAGAAAAAAGAAAAAAAAAATAAATACATACATAAATACTATATATATATATATATATATATATATATATAAATACTTGAGAAATGGCAGATGAAAATTCAGTTTTGCCACAGTTTTGTATTTTTTATCATATTAAATTAAAACATTTTTTTCACAGTTTTACATTTTATGTTAAATTGTAATAATATTTTACAGTATTCATTTAGGGTCATGTTACACACACAAAAAAAGAAAGAGAAATGGCTGATGAAAATTCAGTTTTGCCACAATATAACAACAGTTTTAAATTTTGTTTTATTTGCGTTTTTAAAATAAGTTTTACATTTTTTTATTTGCAATAATCTTTTACAATATTCATTCAGGGTAATGTTACAAAACAAACAAACCTTAAAAAAAAAAAAACCTATCAGAGGGGGAAAAATAAATAAATACATACATAAATACTATATATATATATAAATACTAGAGAAATGGCAGATGAAAATTCAGTTTTGCCACAGTTTTGTATTTTTTATCATATTAAAAGAAAACATTTTTTTCACAGTTTTACATTTTATGTTGAATTGTAATAATATTTTACAGTATTCATTTAGGGTCATGTTACACACACACAAAAAAAGAGAGAAATGGCTGATGAAAATTCAGTTTTGCCACATTATAACAACAGTTTTAAATTTTATGTTATTTGCGTTTTTAAAATAAGTTTTACATTTTTTTATTTGCAATAATCTTTTACAATATTCATTCAGGGTAATGTTACATTTAAAAAACTATATACATTTTTATACCTTTTATATAATATTTTTTAAAATTGTAATACTGTTTTACAACATTATTGTTTTTACTGTATTAAATAACAGACTTCTTTCAAAAACATTCAAGGTTCTTATCGACCCCAATCCTTTAAATGATAGTGTAAAATAACTTTCGTATATGATTTCAGCCAGACGAAAGCATTTATGTGACATTTGGAAAGACAAATTATTGCTATTTTATTGACAAATTAGTCTGACTAAATTCAAACATGCAAAAAAATGCTATTAGTTTGATAAACAAAAATACACTTGTATATTAATCTTCTGGTGCCATGTTTCTTGTTTACAGCCATAAGATGCCAAATTGTTGCTATGGTTATGTCCAAATCATAATTTTGGGAGTGACTCCTATACGCCATACATATACTGTAAAGTGATAATTAAAGGGAGTCACTTCTGTATTTAAATGCGGTTGTCACTCCCAAAAGTTCACAGTGTGTACGTGGCCGATATGTCTACATAGTAAATCAAATATTTCTATTTCAGTAGAGCAAGAAAAAAATATATATTTTGGGGGTTATGAACCACTGTGATGCCGTTGTACAGTTGTATTTAATTTGAGATTGATTTGATATCGACCAAAATCAACTTGTCCAATTCATGCGTGTGTCGTGACTAATTACCATAGGCTTAAATTTTCTAACTGCTGTTTTTTTTCCTGCTCAGCCTGGATCAGTGGTATCATCCCCTGAGGGTCTCATGCCTCTTTCCTTTCTTGTTCTTTCACTGTTCCAGGACCTGTATTATCAGTCTTACTCTCAGGTGGGCGTCCTGTTCGCCTCCATCCCCAACTTTAATGACTTCTACATTGAGCTGGATGGAAACAACATGGGTGTGGAATGCCTCCGGCTGCTAAACGAGATCATCGCCGACTTTGATGCGGTGAGAATTTCTTGTCTCCCAGCCTGAGATATGTATGTTTTGGCTCAGTGTGCGAGTTACCTTAATCCCACTATAGGCTTCATTTATTTCTCCATCACATCGTCTCTTTCTCTCTCTATTTCTCTGTCTTTAGCTGATGGATAAGGAATGCTACAGAGACATTGAGAAGATCAAAACTATTGGCAGTACTTACATGGCTGCGGTCGGACTCGTTCCCACTGCGGAATCCAAGGTACACAGAGTGTGTGTATGTGTGCAAACATTTCAAAAATCATATTCTCAATTAGAAATGGTGTCTTGTTTTCCAGTAAAATGAGAAGATATATTATTTGAGAAGCAAAAAGAATGTACTGTTCTAAAGTTTGGGTTTTGTAAGGTTATTATAATTTTTATTTACCAGGGCTGCATTTATTTGATTAAAAATACAGTACAAAAATCTGTAATATTGTGAAATATTGTTACAAATTAAAATAAATGTTTTCTATTTGAATATATTTTAAAATCCAATTTATTCCTGTGATGCAAAACAGAATTACTCCAGTCTTCAGAGTCACATGATCCTTCAGAAATCATTATGATATAATATTTTACTGTTACCAGTGTTGAAAACAGTTGTCCTGTTCCATATTTTTAAAATTTCAAATTTAATGCATCCTTGCTGACCAAAAAAAAAAAATAACTTTTGAGCAGCAGCGAGTCTTTTTTTAAGTATAAATCAAACAAAATTGTTCGCACTTTTTGGTTTACATTTAAAAAGATTTTATTTTATATAAAGTCACTGTTTGTCAAGTCAGTATTTTAAGGATGTTTAGATATTTTTCAAGTAAACAATACAAATTAATAAAATTAGTCCTTGTGTGTGTACGTGTGTGTGTGTGTGTGTGTGTGTGTAATTGTGCTTGTGAGGTCTTGAAAAGTGAGAGCATTAAGAGAAAACTGTGTGTGTGCGTGTGCAGACGTGTGTGTGTGTGTGTGTGTGTGTGTGTGTGTGTGTTTTCAAGCTAATCTCAGTTTGGGTGTATTTGCATTTGGCCTTGAAAGATGAAAATCATGTCATGGCACCACTCAAACCTGCCACTGCTTTGAAAGCAAAACTAATATCAAATGAAAAAACACACGTGCGTGTTTGTTTTTCTGTCACAGTGGAGACTTTCCATTGACTTCAGTTATTTTTATTGCGAGCTAATGATATTTTCTCCTAACCCTAAAGCTAACATAAACACAGCCCACGGCTTAATTAAGGAATAGTTTACATGAAAATGAAAATTCTGTCATCATTTACTCATCCTCAAGTCATTCCAAACTTGTATGAGTGTCTTTCTTCTGTGGCACATTGAAGAAGATATTTCAAATGCTGGGAAACAAACTGTTTTAGAGCTTCTAGTAGACATTTCTCAAAGTATTATCTTTTAAGTTCCACAGGAAAAAAATACAAAAGTCATACACATTTGGAACAACACGAGGATGAGTAAATGATGATAGAATTTTAGGTAAACTATCCCTTTAAACCTCAGATTGCTGAGAATATCCAAGCTTCTGTTTTTCATACATCAAAAGCAAGTGACCCTGAATTCCCATTCTCACTTCCTCATATTCAAAATTTTACGAGACACACGATAACCAGTTTGACATCATTTACGGCAGAGGTCAAGATTTTAAGAGAGTAACGATATCAGTCTGCTTCAGAAAACGTGAAAGGATGTAGAATAAACTACTTTTATAGTGCTTTTGTATATGTTATGGAGCTTGACAGCTACACTGTTTGGGGAACAAAAGCAGCATGATTATTTTTAAAAATATCATCTTTTGTGTTAAAAAAAATTGTTCAGTAAATGATGTAGGGCTGTCATGATTCTTCGATTCAATTTAAATACTCGGTTTTCAAAAATTCTCGACTACAATCTGCCTGTGTCGACAAAAATCAAAACACCAGAGGTGGCGGATTCCACAAACGTGAAACACGTTATTAGACTGTTTTCCAAGGCTGCATCAGTGTTGGGCAAAGTTACTTTTAAAAGTAATGCATTACAATATTGTGTTACTCCCTAAAAAAAGTAACTAATTACATTACTTAGTTCCTTTTTATAGAAAGTAATGCGTTACGTTACTTTTGTGTTACTTTTGTGTTACTTTTTAAATCTGGGCTGGGCTTGCTTGTTTGTTTTTAATATAAATAGTTTGATTTTTAGCCAATGTAAAAGCCCTTTCACACCAAAAAGTGAAATAAATAAGGCTGAAGGAAAAGTAAATTCAGGTCTGTACAGCAGAACTGTAGGAGATGGAAGTTCAACACTCTTCAGCAATGAGAAAAATGAAGCACAAATGTTAGTTGCGCTTATTAGTATGGTTGAATTGGATCAACAAAGGTCAGCAGCAAAGACATAAAAGAAACAAAAAGTAACTGAATGAAAAAGTAATGCGGTACTTTACTAACTAACTAAAATGTAACTTGCATTTATTGTAATGCGATACCCCCAACACTGTTCTGCATGATATATTAACCCATTTAAAAATCATAATAAAGCATAATACCATTGTGAATTCACAAACTCTATGATTTAATTAAATAAATATATGCGATGTAGGTTTAATATACTGTATGCGCTTTATTTATTTACATGTGTGTAGAGAGTGGCTTCACAGTAAATGCTGCTTCACACAAACTGTTATTCATTTATCTATGTCTGTATATTGGTCTGAGTTTGGGTTTAATATAACATTCATCTGGGAATGCAATGTGCGCCATTTAGTCAGATTTGTAAGGTAAATCATTTATAAACCTACTCAAACACAGGAGAATACATCAGTATTTTTCGCAAAATACTAACTGTTCATTGCGATTTCAAAATAAAAGCTCAAACCCTCATTCTGAGTTTATGTTTTGATGTCCACATATTCAAGAAATTACAGTGGCTTTAGCATTTCTGTCATAGAAAAGAACAAAAATGTACAGATAATTTACTCACCCCGTTGTCATGCAAGATATGTTTCTTGAGGAAAACATTTCAGGAATGTTATCCATATAGTGGACTTCTATAGGGCTTGTGAGTTTGAATGCAGTCTAAATGCAGCTTCAAAGGGCTCTACATGATCCCAGCCGAGGAAGAAGGGTCTCATAGCAACAAAATTGATGGTTTATATACTTTTTAACCTCAAATGCTCATCTTGTCTAGCTCTGCGATGTGCATGTACTCTGTGTGCTCCGGTTCAATACTCAGGGTATGTCGAAAAACTTCTCCAACTTCAAAAACGCCCTACATCGCTGTAGAAGTACCAACCCAGTGTTTACAAAGTAAACATGCAAAGAAGATAACAGCGATGATAACAGCGATGAGAAAATGAGATATACCCTAACTGTATAGAGTATGCATGTACATCACAGAGCTAGACAAGACAAGCATTTGTGGTTGAAAAGTGTATGCAAATTTTTATTTTTTTTAGAAAATGACTGATCGTTTCACAAAACTGCATTTTTGACAGGTAAAGAAGTCCATTTCTGCGCACCTGTGCACAGTGGCTGATTACGCCATCGAGATGTTTGACGTACTGGATGCGATCAACTACCAGTCCTACAATGACTTTGTGCTTCGAGTTGGTGAGTGACTTTGTTAAAGCGAGGTGTCAGCTGTGAGTTAGTGTGTGCTTGTGTATGAGTGGAGGAAATACGTCAGTAAGTGTGGACATTGTGCCGGACATCCCGCATCTAGTAGGATGTCCTGAGTGTAACATAATTTGTAGGGAACAGATTACATTTAACAAACACAGTTACAAACACAAACTAAACTACATACACACTTCTTCTGAACAAAATGACAAAACATTCATGTCATGAATTCAAACACCTCAAGCATTAGTGGTAGCTGCTGGTAACTTAATATCCATCCCTTCAGCGCTGATGGACTCTAGTTGGAGGGTAGATTTTTTTTTGTTGGGGCAGACAGACAGCACAAGCCAAAGTTTTAGCACAGGGAGCTGCTCATACCTGCTACAAATCATTTTTAATGAGAAGGGCAGACAGAATGGAGAATTGGCGCAATCCTGTAAAAGTGGCCCAAATGAGCAATCTGTAATTACTGTTTTTAAGCCGTTTGACAAGTCACATTTGCAAATTGTAAAATTGCAGTTACGAGAAGGAATTTTGCAATATGCTTTCTCCACCTCTGAAACACATTTTCCAGCTGATATAACCAAGGCCACATGGTAAGGAAGAATAATAAGAAGAAATTATACAGTTTATATTTAGTTTAGTGGGTTTTTTTACACTACTGGGCTCTTTTGAGGCCACACTACCTTTTTTAAGTTAACTCAATCACATTTTCCACAAAAATATTAAGCGGTTTTTAAAAATTAGAGAACAACCTACAATTTCCTATATTTCAAGGTCACTGCTTAGTCCTATTTAAAATGATCCTAACAGGAATAGAAGGGCAGTTTTTTAAGCATATTTCATGAATTAATTGTATTCCGAAGCACAGTATAGAAAACTGAAATGAGATATTTGGAAAAGAACTCTGATCAAAATTAGAGAACACCTACAGATACCTCAAATTATTGGTGTTAATCTGGCGCCTTCTGCTAATTTCCTTAATTATCTGTCAAACCCTATTTAACTGGCAGCGTTCCTCTAATTTTCACTGAGATTGCAAGATGGTGGGCGCTCTAATGTGACTGAAAGCCTGCGACAGGAGGTTGTCCAGATGAAGGCCAAAGGAATGATCCTTTCAGCCACTGCAAGAGAAGTTAGTCATTCCAAATCTGTGATTTCTCAAATATTGCAGGTTTACAATGACAATAATTCATTCAAGTCCCCCAAAAAGGCTGGTCATCAATGTAAGACAAATGCTTGATATGACAGGATAATTCAGAGACTGCAACACTCTGCATGCTGTGTGGAGAGAAGAGATCTGGGTCAGGAAACACTGTGTTCGGCGTCAAACTGAGGAAAGTTCGAACCCAGAGTGTGTGAAGAATCAGTGAAAGGTGGAGAACGAAGTGTCATGGCTTGGGGGATGTTTTCTACAGCAATAGTTGTACAGCTCTCTTATACAGCTACAAGGATGCAGTTGCTTTTCATGCAAACATCTCCCAATCAACACTGCAAGTAAAGCAGTTCCTTGAAGCCAGAGTCCGGATCTAAACCTGATTGAAAATCTCCTTGGCGACAAAGTTATGGCTAAGAAACTCATTACGGTTACTAAACTATGGAAGAGAGTGGAAGAAGAGTGGACCAAGATCACACCAGCGCAGTCTGAGAAACTAATGATGTCCTGCAGCTGCAGATGTGCTGAAGTCATTCAAAGCAAGGGCCTCTACACTTCCTACTAATTTCTGACAGCTGTAACCATCCAAAAATTTCATGCTACAGTGGTTACTGCAAAATAATGTTTTTTATTTAAATGCCTTGGTTATTTTGTCAAACATGTTAGTAGAACTGTAGTATAAGTTTGATCTCCACTGTATATATATATTGTATCAAGCAATGCTTTTTTACACAGTATTACTGTTTTAACTACTTATCTACTATTTTACTATTTTTGATCAATTAAAAACAGCCTTAGTGAGCATAAGAGAATAAAAAAAATTGAATGAAACATTAAAAAAAAGTATTTAAATGAAAATGGCAGTAAAAGGGACGTTAAATCTGATTACTTAATCATTTTTGTTAATCATTAATCAGGTATCAATGTGGGTCCAGTGGTTGCTGGCGTAATCGGGGCTCGCAGGCCTCAGTACGACATCTGGGGAAACACAGTCAACGTTGCCAGCAGAATGGACAGCACTGGAGTTCAGGGAAAAATACAAGTAAATCAAACACACCATCACTTAGGCCGTTTACACTAGTGCGGTTTCGTTTTAAAACAGCATTTTGCAGGAAAACATTTCAGGATTTTTCTCCATATAGTGGACTTCTATGGCGCACCTGAATTTGAACTTCCAAAATGCAGTTTAAATGCATCTTCAAAGGGCTCTAAATGATCCCAGCCGAGGAAGAAGGGTCTTATCCAGCATAACGATTGGTTATTTTTAGTGGTGTCAAAATTAGCATGCTAATGCAGGTGATTATTTTTATCATTTTAATGCGTTAAAAACATTTAACTTTTTTAACTAAATTAATAACTTCTGTAGTTTTAAGCTTTATCTTTATCATTTAAAACGTTATATAATTTAGTGTTTGATTTAGTGTTTAGCCTGTATTTTTAGGGCACAGGTAGTTAGCCTATATGACATTATAATGGGTTTATGTGAAGATTGTTTCAAGTTCACTTAAATTGTTTTTTTCTTATGTCTAATAAATGTTAAAGTGATAGATCTCAATTATACTGTATTGTTGAATGGTTGTATTCAGTGGTTATGTTTTAGGGGGAAAAATAGAGACAGTTGGAATCAGTGATACTTGCCTTCAGTCATAAAAAAAGATGGCATTAAACAAATATTATAAATATATACGTTCTTTATGTTGTGTCTACATTAATTTGAATCATGAATGTGAAATTATTGCAATATAAAAGTATAATTGAAAACTTTAATGTCAATTTATCGTGATTAATTTCAGGAAAAATGTGCGATTAATTACGTTTTTTTTTTTAATCGATTGACACCACTAGTTATTTTCTTTAAAAAAAAAAAAGAGACCATTAATTTTTAACCTCAAATGCTCATCTTGTCTAGCTCTGCGTGAACTCTGTGTATTCCGGTTCAAGACAGTAAGGGTATGTAGAAAAACTCCCATCTCATTTTCTTCTCCAACATTAAAATAGCCCTACATCGCTGCAGAAGTACCAACCCAGTATTTACTTTAAAGGGAGCATGCAAAGAAGATCAAACGCCCTTTAAAAAAAAAGGTAAAACAGTGATGTAGGATGATTTTGAAGTTGAGAAGATAATGAGATGGGAATTTCTTTGACCCTAACTACCCTAACTGTCATTAAACAGAATGCACAGAGTTCACACAGAGCTTTTAGAAAATAACCAGTCGTTTTGCCAGATAAGACTATTCTTCTTTGGCTGGGATCATTTAGAGCCCTTTGATGCTGCATTTAAACTGTATTTTGAAAATTTTAATTCGGGGGCACCATAGAAGTCCACTATGTGGTGATAATTCCTGAAATAATTTCTTAACGACTGAAGAGAAAAACGTGTCTGCATTGTTAACGAAAGTCTTCAAGAACCAAGTAGTGTTAACGACAGGCGTAACCATAGCAAAATGCATTTATAAATAAAAATGCACTAGTGTAAACATAGCCTTAAACAAATTGGCACATTACTCGAAACAAATCTGACTCCATTTGCCTCTTCATCCCAGGTGACCGAGGACGTCTTCCGCCTACTCTCCGCTTATTATCACTTCCAGTGTCGTGGCCAGGTCAGCGTGAAGGGGAAAGGTCAAATGCTCACCTACTTTCTAGAAGGCCGAACCGCGCAAGGCAAAGAGCACACGCGACACAAGAGCCCCGAGCACAGCTCGAGCCCCTGTATCCGGACCAAACTGGGATCGGCACCCGCTGTGAGCAGCTACGGGGTGAAAAGTCACACCGTAGGGCATGTTAGCACCCCAAACAACAGCATTCTGTACCTGCCCTCCGTATCCGTCGACATGGAGATGGAAGTGTGATCGCCAAGCAGACGGGTTCTACGGTGATCAATCGATGCATTAGTAAATCAGACGGAAGGGACGGAAACCGAGCACAAGGTAGGAAGACAGTCTTTGCACTGCGGAGAGAAACACTGAAACGTGCCAAACCGAGAAAGGCCCTCCCCCTTCACGCAAGTACATAATAAGCATGTATGTCTTTCCGTGTGCACGTATGCGTTTTAATGAGTCTTCCCCGACTAAAAGGATATCAGGGTCTCCTAAACGGGAGCATGCGATCTACTGCAAAAGGCAGCTTCACACCAGCCGAGGAGACACGTACCCACCGTGTGTGAGCGTGTGTGTGTGTGCGTCTGTGTGTGTGTGTGTTATCTTGCATCTGAAAATGTCAAGAGATGCCACGGCGATGAATATTTTGAACATGTGAGCGGTGAGGACCAAACGTTTCGCTTAAAACAGCGCTGTATTTTGTACGAAACTGAGTCAGGGCAGACAGAACACGTGTTGGGTTTTTCCCACAGGGACAAAGGAAAAGATGGTTCCTCATATTGAGATTTTTGCTTCGGATAAATTGTTTACATGAAGAGCACGTCACAGGTTTACAGACCTGATAGCAGATTTCCCAGCTCTTCATTTTCAGGCACTCGTCTGCGGTTGCAGGGAGCGAGAGAGCGAGAGGGAGGCAGAAATACTAAACAACCGCAGTGAATCAGAGACTGCAATGATTTACTAGCGAATGCGAACGCTATCCTGTTTTGTAATCATTTACAGAAAGTCGGTCGAGTCTGTGACGTGGGTAAATGTTTAACTTTGCGTGGGTTGAATCAGCACAGTTTTCCTGTATGTGATGTGTGTACGCACTTGGTGCTTGGACAAAACATCTGTATGCACTTGCTGCTGCCCTTTGCCCTCTGGGATATCCTTTCCAGTAATAATAAGACGAGCGGTTAATAAATGTGAAATAATCGAGCACAACTTGCTAACACTGACATTCACTAAAAGCAACCGAATTGGCTTCCGGTTTGTGATCAGATGGCTTAATATACATTTAGTCCACATATATTTTGTCAGTGGTTTTTCTAAGTCGCTTTCAGATTCTCCTATCAACGGTAGCATCTCTCACTGTGTTTGCGGAACGATCTTTACCACGCGGTTGCATGATGTTTTAGTGCTGGATGTGTCATGTGCTCTCTAGATCTTAGGTTAAACATCTGTTTCGGAGCATGCGAGCGTTCGGGTTGGAAAGCCTCACGAGCCTCATTTTTGATTTTCTTCACGTGCTATTACTGTATCTTTGATAGCTTTCCCATGATGCCTAGGGAACCAAGTTTGGCTTTCAAGCATGCCGTTCTGCATGTCCCTCTCAGCATGCCGTAATTCTGTCACGTCGCTCTATTTGATAACTGATTTGTGTCTCTAATGCATGCCTACTGCAAAAACAAAACCAAGGGTGAAAAGTGTCGAAGATATGTTGCGAAACATGCTTTAGTAGCACTGCATGAGCCCAGAATAATGGCCTTGATGAAACGAAACGAAGCTTTTTTTTTTTTCTTTTCTGCTATCCGACGGCAAATCCGCTTACCTGGTCCATGCGTGGTGCTGTGGGGAAAGCTTTCTGGGAGTTTTGTAGCATTGGCGCCTTGTCGAGCTCTTGAAGTGACTGCCTTTTTATCCAGGGTCTGTTGGAAAAAGTGTATTTCTTTGAATATGTGCCAACAACATATCAGACTGTGTTCTTTTATTTGAACTTCACGTTCTCATACGGACTGATCGAACCACGTGGGGCTTAACACCGACTCGCAAATGGGCTACTCCTTTTTGTTTCTCGACGTTTAATTCATGTTAAGCTACGTATTCAGGAATGCTCTCTCTGATTCTTTTTTTCGCCGCGATTTGCTTCATTTACCATATACGGAATTTTGCGTATTTATTAACGTAAAGTAAGGAGCTGTTCATTCGAGGTTGTAGTTTTTTTTTTGTTTTTTTTTTTATTTAATGAATATGAATGCCAAATGCCAAAATGCTTATTGTATCACTGAATATTTCAGATTCTATATGATCCAACAAATGTAGCCAAACAGCTAAATGGTTCTATTTGATATGGCTTAATATGATCTATTTTGACTACGGTGGCCTAACTTAACTGCTGTTATGAACATGATATATAAACTTTAATAATGCATAAAGTGTGCACAGTAAAATCATAGAATAGATTTTCATGTCGATTAGATATTTTCATATTTGATACGGGTCGAAATTATTGTACGTATTAAATATATTGTAGAGTAAACGAAAAGAGTATTTTATTGATGATTTGTAATATTTGTGCTATTTTTGGGGTTGCAATGTATTTATTGCGATGGTTCTATGTGAATGTAAATTTCATATTGAGATCTTTTATACTTGTGTTTGCACTGTTCGGGAATAAAATAACAATGAGAGATGAAGTGGGGCTTCTGCATGGTGTTTGCAACGGTTGTGTTATTGTGGCCATGGCGGTGACCTTGACCTTGAATAAGGAGACGTCAATCTATGAGCTGATTGTACGAGTGAATGACCTGGGAGTTATGACATTGTAGAACTTGAGACAAACAACGGGTGTAAGCATGGAAAAACATGGAAGATTCTAATCGTTTCATGTTATTTATTCATGTACTTTTTAATTTAATTTAATTGAGACTGATGGAATTGTATTATTTAATTTTATTTTATATTTTTAATTTATTTTATTTTACAGAGACTGAAAACCAGTTTCCTCTCCCACAATAATCCATTTTATTTTACCTTTTATTCATTGTACGTTTCATATATAGTTTTTTTGAGCTCAGATGAGTTGAGATGACAAAACCAGACTGCATACTATTTTCTTTTCTTTAATTTAATTTAATTTAATTTAATTTAATTTAATTTAATTTAATTTAATTTAATTTTATTTAATTTTATTTAATTTAATTTTCCACAAATGTCCATTTTATTTTATTTTATTTTATTTTGTATGTTTAAATTATTGTACATATTTTATTTTATTTTATTTTATTTTATTTTATTTTATTTTATTTTAGAGACTGATGGAAAACCATTTCCTCTTGCACAAAAGTGCATGTCTTCCTTTTTTATTTTATTTCATTTTATTTTGAGTTAAAACAAGACCAGACCACATTACGTCTTTTTTTTTTTATTTTACATTTTTACATTTATTTTATTTTACAGAGACTGATTGAAAACAGTCTCTGTAAAAAACAGAGACAACAGTTTCCTCTTCCACAAAAGTCATTTTTTTTATTTTACTTTTTTATTTTATTTTATTTTATTTTATTTTATTTTAGAGACTGGTGGAAAACCATTTTCCTCTTGCACAAAAGTGCATGTCTTTATTTTATTTTATTTTAAAACAAGACCAGAACACATACATGTATTTGTTTTTTATTTAAATTAATTTTTCCATATATTTTATTTGACAGAGACTGATTGATCCTCTTCCACAAAATTCCATTTTTATTTTATTTTACATGCATGTAATTATTTTAGTTTACATATTTTATTTATTGTACGTTTTATTGTACTTTTTTGAGTTCAGACAAGACCACATACATTTTCTTTTTTAATTTCATTTTATTTTTCATTTTATTATTTTATTTTTCATTTATTTTATTTTACAG
The DNA here is from genome assembly GCA_033026305.1 of Cirrhinus molitorella. Lineage (NCBI taxonomy): Eukaryota > Metazoa > Chordata > Actinopteri > Cypriniformes > Cyprinidae > Cirrhinus > Cirrhinus molitorella. Next base: position 8,400,444 of record CM065133.1, on the reverse strand, counting down.
AGAGTGGTAGACAGCCTCTTCCACAAAAGTCCATTTTTTTATTTTATTATTGAGACTGGTGGAAAACCAGCTTCCTCTCCCACACAAGTCCATGTATTCCTGCCTGTGTATTTGCATTAGATTAATGTGTGAAATAAACAGCAGTGCTTCAAAACATTGAGGCTTTAGGAACTGCCGTAGATCCGGCCCATTGTCCCACTTCTCTTTTCTGCACATTTCCACGGCTTTCCGACCGGGAGCTGCATATTTTCATATACAGGATGTGCCCGTTCCGAAGCATTTTGGGGAACAGGGGAAAACAAAGAAGTCTTATCAGGCTGGCATGTGTAAGCAGCAAATAGACAGGATGTGACACATCGTACTGCCGGATACAACTAGCAAATACTCTTTATGAGAGAGAAACTTACATATACACAATCACATCAGGGTGTCAGGATGGATGGACCTTTCAGCATGACCCACGCTCATCACTATAGCTATTGGTTATTATGGCCTGCTGAGGTCAAAAGTCACTCTTAACTTTACACAGTGTCAACCTGACATTACCCTGCATCTTGTAATATAAACCATCCTTCCTTACCCAACAACAGAGGAAAAGGAATTAAACAGATGTCATATGAATTCAAAATAAGTTTAACCCTAATAGTCCATGTGAAATCAGTGGTTCAACCGTAATGTTATAAAACTACAAGTATCCTTTTTGTGAAAACAAAATAATGACTTTATTCAACAGTTTCAACATAAAAGTCATTATTTTTCTTCTCTTTGCACACAAAAAAGTATTCTCGTAGCTTCATAACTTGAACCACTGATGTCACATGGACTATTTTAACGATGTCCTTACTACCTTTCTGGGCCTTCTAAGTTGCATTGACTCTTTGCAGGGTCAGAAAGCTCTTGAATTTCATCAAAAATATCTTAATTTGTGTTCTGAAGATGAACAAATGATTTACAGGTTTGGAGCGACATGAAGGTGAGTAATTAATAACAGAATTTTCATTCCTTTGATGCAAAGTTTTCATTTCTTAATTTTTATTATTATTATTTTTTTTTTACCAAGCTCACAATTTAAATGGTAGGACTATCATTTATAAAATGAGAAAAATGTCCTACATTTGTTCTAAAATCATTTCTCAAATGTGCATCCATGTGATTCAGGGAAATTAACATATGCACAAAAAAAACATGCAATACTTCTCTTCCAGAACAAAAATTTGCAGATCATGTTTTCAACCCCTTTGTCATCCAAGATGTTCATGTTTTTTTTCTTCAGTTGTAAAGAAATTATATTTTTTGAGGAAAGCATTTAAGGATTTTTCTCCATGTAGTGGACTTCTGTGGTGCCTGAGTTTGAACTTCCAAAATGCAGTTTAAATGCGGCTTCAAACGATCCCAGCCAGTCTTGTCTATAGCGAAACGATTGGTTTATAAAAAAATAAAAAATTCAATTTATATACTTTTTAACCTCAAATGCTTGTCATGTCTTGATCTGCCTGAACACTGTTTTTTTTCCCGTTTCAAGACAGTTTCATCTCATTTTCTCCCTCAACTTCAAAAATCATTTCAAAATCATCGCTGCAGAAGTACCAACCCATTGTTTGTAAACTGAACATGCAAAGAAAATCATACACTCTTAACAAAAAAGGTAAAACAGCGATGTAGGGCAATTTTGAAGTTGAGGAAGAAAATGAGATCGGGCACCATAGAAGTCCACTATATGGAGAAAAATCTTGAATATTTTTTTTCTCAAAAAACATAATTTCTTTACGACTGAAGAAAGAAAGACATAAACATCTTGGATGACAAGGGGCTGAGTACATAGTATCTGTACAAAAAAATTCCACAAGTAAACCTCTCCTTTAAAATCTATAAATCATGAATGATCCTGGAATTGTGCACAGCCGAATAGTTTCAGATCTCTGCCTTGTAAACACTGGCATTCAACACAGTGTCATTCATATTTTATTGGTACAGTAATTGCTCTGCAAGAATACCAATAATTCAAACCAGTTAAATTTTTGCTGATGATATTCTTTTTTGTGCCTGCGACAGTCAAAAATGAAACTTCACGTCATTATTGTCTATTAAACAGTGCCTCCTAGAGGAATAAAGGTGAATTGCACTTATTTAGTCATCAAATATTTACATATTTTTGCGTACGAAAAATAAACTTACACTATTACACACTTCAGGTCTCTAGCGACCCTATACACTTTTTACAAAAACATAATCAGAAAACCAACATTCTTTTATATTTTTTTTTTCTTGTTATTTTGTTTATAGTGAATAGATTGAGGAATACTAAGAAAGTTGTTGTCAAACTTGAAAAAATAAAGGAGGGAGAGGGTAATGAATGATGTCGCGAGTCGCTAAAGATCCGAGTTATGCATTTAAGGGTTAAATGCAGCTTCAAAAGGCTCTAAATGATCCCAGCTAAAGAAGAAGGGTCTTATTTAGTGAAACGATCTGATATTTTCGAACAAATTGAAAATTTATATACTTTTTAAACTCAAATGCTCGTCTTCGCGATGCGCGTTCGTAGTCTGTGTGATCCCAGTCAATACAGTTGGGGTATGTCAAAAAAGCCCCATCTCGTTTTCTTCCCCAACTTCTAAATCATCCTACAATGCTGTTTTACCTTTTGTAAAGGAAGTTTTATCTTTGTATATTCACTTTGTAAACACTGGGTTGGTACTTCTGCAGGTATGTAGGACGATTTTGAAGTTGGGGAAGAAAACGAGATGGGAGGGCTTTTTTCGACAACTGTATTGACCCGAATCACACAGACTACACATGCACATCGCAGAGATGAGACAAGACGAGCATTTGAGGTTAAAAAGTATATAAATTGTCAATTTGTTTAGAATATAACCAATCGTTCATCAGTTGAGATCGTTTAGAGCCCTTTGAAGCTGGATTTAAACTGCATTATGGAAGTTCAAACTTGGGGGCACCATAGAAGTCCATTCTATGGAGAGAAATCCGGAAATATTTTTCCTCAAAAAAAACAAAAAAACAATTTCTTTACGACTGAAGAAAGAAAGACATGAACATCTTGGATGACAAGGAGGTGAGTACATCATCTGCAAATTTTTGTTCTGAAAAGTGTACTAATCCTTTAATACGTTTCTTTCTTTTGTGGAAAACAAAAGAAGATATAATGAAGAATGAAGAGTGTAACCAAACTGTTGACAGTAGCCATTGACTTCCACTGTATTTTTTTTTTCAACAATATGGAAGTCAGTATGGCTACTGTCAACTGTTTGATTACACACATTCATCAAAATATCTTTTATGTTCAAGAGAAAAAAGAAACTCATACAGGTTTGGAACAACTTGAGGGTGGGTAAGCATTAGACTAACACATTTTACACTTGAATAAAGAATTCTATTATTAGAAAGTGTTTATTTTCCTTCTATGGGAAAGAGCAGATCAATTCTAACATCTCCATGAGTGTTCGATGGAAGAAAGAAAGTGATACGGGTTTGAAACAGCATGAGGGTGAGAAAATGATGACAGAATATCTTTTGTGTGTGTGTGTGTGTGTGTGTGTGTGTGTGAACTATCCCTGCTGAATTACCTGTGCCTATACGCAGGAGTGAACGCAATGGAATAAACGGCCCTGCCTACTGAACCTATTGTGAGTTAACAAGGAGGTTTTGCTTATGGAAAATCTCCAGTCTGTCCTGTAGCTCACATACTGTAGCGGTGTCAGATCAGGCCTGGGCTTGCTTTTCCAGTTCTCAACCAAGCCCATTCCTTTCCTCATCTCTCACATGATAATCTCTGCCCTCCAGCACATCAGCGCTCACAATGACTTTGGTACGAAGATGCTCTCGCTCACTCCCATTTTTCCTCCCATCAAACCGCCCTGCCAGAACTTGTCCTTTCCCCCTTTTCAACCGTCGGTCCCCTCTTACTGGAAACTCTTAACGTTTCCTGCTAAATGAAGATGTGTGCGAACTCTTGTGTACATGCTGGTGAGTAAGGCGTAGGAGTGTTTATTACCTGCGGGGAGGAAATGACTCATGACTTTTTTATGGCTGACATACCAAGATAAACAGCAGCGCTAACAGGTCATCAGCTTGCACACTTCAAACCCATCTGCCGTTGAGATCACAACGACGCAGCTACTTGATTGGATAAGATGGCCTCAGATCAGCGTGGGGCTAATGATCAATTTCCACTTTGAGTTAGCCAACTGAACAATCGTGACAAAACACACAGCTTTCAGGTATACAGTACAAGGCTATTCGCAGAATATCTGATAAGAGGATCCAGCGGTGGACCCAAAGTTGCCCAAGACTTGATTTGTGATGTTTGTGAGTGCACTGATAAAAGTGTGTTTGTTATATTTTGATTTTTTTTTTTTTTTTTTACGCAAGGTCATAAAGATCATAAAACACACACTAGTAAAACTGTCATGCACTGATTGTGGTAATTAGTGTTCAGATGAATCACTGTTGAAATGCTGAACACATGTTCTTTGCACTTACATTTACATTTAGTCATAAAATTAACCCATCTTAAAAAGTAGCTAGTTTTAGGGCTAGGTAATTTTGGCCTTTCTTGACTTCTGGACTGTATCCAGCAATTAATATGATACGGTAAACAATAGTAGTAAACAATATTTTAGTTATGTATGTATTGCACAAACACTTTAATCCTGATATAAAAGTCCTGATCAAACTAAAGTTTTTCTTAAATATATGGAAAAGTTTGTTGATAACAAAAACATAATTTCAAGGTTCCAAAGCTCAATGTAGATGATGCAATTTTCCAACCCTGTTACCATTTATATCGTAATTTTTGGATTATGATTCATCACCTCGGAATTGAAAGGGTAAAATTGAGTTATTCTTTTTTTTGTGACACATATACATTATTTTATTTTTTTTTAGAAAACAAAAAGGTTTTATGTACAAAGTATATGGAATGCAAAAACTTTGAAGCTCAATATCTCAAAAGAATGCAGATAAAACTTTGTAATTCCAAGGTGGTGAATAGTTTTTATTTAATTTTTATTTCATATTTATTGAATGTATATTATTATTAATTTTATTTTATTTTATTGAGACTGGTGGAAAACCAATTTCCTCTTTATTTTTTATTTTATGGATTTATTTTTTATTTATTTATGTTCTTAGTGAGACTGGTGGAAAACCAGTTTCCTATTTTTATTTTAATCTATTTTATTTTATTGCCACTATATTCTCTCAAAGTTATTACCAACCATTCTTTTATAGTAACATTAATAGAAAGGTTATTCAAGGTTCATCTGGTCCTTAATAAGTTTAAGTTCTCAAAATATTTATTTTATTTTATTTTAGTTTAGTTTAGTTTAGTTTTAGTTTAGTTTTATTGAGATTGGTGGAAAACCAGTTTCCTATGTATGTATGTATGTATGTATGTATGTATTTATTTATTTATTTATTTATTTATTTATTTATTTACTTATATTGAGACTGGTGGAAAATCAGTTTGCTATTTTATTTTATTTTATTTTATTTTATTTTATTGTTTGTTTTTTATTGAGACTGGTGGAAAAGCATTATTTTATTTTATTTTATTTTATTCTGGCAAGGTTCTCTCAAAGTTTTTAACAACCATTCTTCCATAATAACATTAATAGAAAGTTTATTCAAGGTTATCTTGTCTTTAATAAGTTTAAGTTCACAAAATGTAATTACAACTACGCCTTTTACACATTCATGGAACCATTTTATTGTTTCCTCGTTATTTTTATTTTATTTTACTTGATTGAGGTGGAAAACCAGTTTCCTATTTATGTATTTATTTATTTTATTTTATTTTTATTGACACTGGTGGAAAACCATTTTATTTTATTTTATTTTATTTTGACAACATTCTGGCAAGGTTCTCTCAAAGTTATTAACAACCATTCTTCCATTGTAACATTATCTGGTCTTTAATAAGTTTAGGTTCTCAAAATATTGTCACAAAAACATTATTTACATCTCTCTCTCTCTCTCACTCACACACACACACACACACACACACACACACACCTCTTGTCACAGACCATTTGTTAAAAAAAGTTTTTCTTTTCATTTACTTATTTACATTTTTCATGAGTTTCAGGCCTTGCACTCTTTTCGTGAAACGTGCCACACGTTCCAGTTTTCTCTCAAAAATACAAAGAAGGCTTTTGGCGATGTCGCCTTGTTTGAAAGTGCAATCTGCATCATCAATCACACTCTCAAACAATGAAACTCAGTTGCACGGATTAACAAGCTCAAACTTGGCAACATGAAAGACACCAAAATAGCAGCGAAACAGACTCCACCATTCATTTCAAAATACGATGAGTTCTGCACAGCAGGTCGCAATGTAATGGGCTTTTGGCAGATCATCAATCCACTTTACTGCCACCAACAAAAAGCGTGACTCACAGGTATAATAATTACATTTAAGTATTAGCTATAAGACTTTTAGTTGTAAGATTTTACTGAGGCAGGTGATCAGGAATAATCAGAGAACTTTGTGGCACAAGAGGTCACTGTCACTGAAATGGAATGTTTTATGAGGATCGCCGCAAATGTGAAGAAATGTCATTCTTTATACTGTAGTCAGAGCTCGGAGGGACGTATTTTTATGATTGTTTAAATTGGTGACTCTTGATCACTAGTTCAAAAATTAGTTTGTTAAAAGCTTAAATGTAATTTGTCCTTATGATGTCCTTATTGATTTAAAATTTAATTCATTCCAGAAATAAAGACTTATGCAATGACAGGTTTTACAAACAAACTTTCCATTCTAGAAATTGTCCTGAGACAAAAAGAAAGCATCTCGGTTTCCAAAAAGGGATACAGTTGCAATTGAAATGATTCAAACCCCAGAGACTGCAGTACTTTACAGATACAAGCTTTTCTGGAGATCCAAATGCATCTACAACAGTAAACTGGCATAACAAAAGTGGTAATATCAATATGTAATGTAATGTTTTTGAGTTGTAGGATTTTTACATTTTAAATCATAATTTTTTAACCCCTAGTCATCATTGCTGTTTTTAAGTCACTTATTTTTATGTTAGGGAACAAAACTGCCCTAAAACACAAATTAAGCCTTTAAAAACCCATTTATCCCATTCATGTGCTGAAGTTGAGTAGCAAAGATGGCAAAGTCAACAGGGTTCTTACAAAAGATATATAGGGAAGAAATTGTTTATTAAGATTAGAAAGTCTAAGGCTGCATGAAGATTTCCAAGACATTAAATGTTCCAGAGACACAGCTGGCAGCTTTATTCATTAGTTTAAAATATGTTGCACCAGAAAACCTTTCAGGGTGTTGAACAAAAAAAAAAAAACGCAATATCAAAAAATGTTTGATCAGAGTAACTAAAATAAATCTGCTATGTATAGTCAAAGACTTGCAAGATGACCTGAAAAATTCCAATGCAGTGTATTAAAAGAAGAACAAAAGACAAGCATGGCTTTCATGTTGAGGCATCTTGCTGCATACCACTCTTGACCAAGAAGTTTTATGTTTTATTGAGTGATGTGACCAAATTGGAACTTTTTGGACCCATGTGTCAGTGGTATGTCTGGTGCAAAAAAGGCAGAGCTTATAAGCAGAAAAACACCATCTACATGGTCAAACTTGGAGGTGGATCAGTCCTGTTATGGGGGTGTTTTACTGTTGCAGGAAGTGGAAATCATGATTGTATTAAGGACATAATAGATTCTTTGAAGTATCAGGCCATTTTGACAAGAACTGTGATGCCTTTGGTGCAAAGACTGAAACTGATGATCAATGGACTTTCCTGCAGGACAGCCATCCCAAAGTAAACATCCAAATCTTGGTCCAGGGATAGTCATAAAATGTTCTTGAATGGCCTGCTCAGTCTCCAGAGTTAATTCTCATTTGAAATATTTGGTTGTATTTGAAGAAAGCAGTGGTAAAGTGCAAACTAAAGATTATCAGTGATCTGAAAACGTTTCAGACAAGGAATGGGCTGCGTAGAGTAGTGACAGAAGCTTCTAGGCGCTTCCAAGCAGCGTTTTTTGGTGGTTTTAAAGAAGAAAAGATTCTGCACCAAATTTGGTTATTGGGGGTTGAATAATTTTGAACCCTCAGCCCAGTCAGAAGTACCAGTACTTACATAGAAACCTATACATTGGTAAAAATGCAGGTAACACTTTATAATAATGTTCAGCTGTAAGTCATTTATAAGTGATTAGTTAATGATGAAATAATCTTTTACAAAACATTCACAAGTGATTAATAAGTAATATGCTAACAATTTGTGTATGTTTTGTTAAAGTTCATTTACAAGTAATTAGTTAATGATGAACTAATCATTTACAAAACATGACTATGTGTTTATAAATGATTAATAAGTGCTATGTTAAAAAGCGTAAAAATGCAATTATTCTAAAACTATTTTCTTTTTTAAATGTGACCCTGGACCACAAAACCAGTCATAAGTCTAAATTTTTTGAGATTGAGATTTACACATCACCCGGAAGTTGAATAAATAAGCTTTCCATTGATGTGTGATCTGTTATAATAGGACAATATTTGGCCGAGATACAACTATTTGAAAATATAGAATCTAAGGGTGCAAAAAAATACAAATATTGAGAAAATCGACTTTAAAGTTGTCCAAATTAAGTTCTTAGCAGTGCATATTACTTATCAAAAATTACGTTTTGATACATTTACAGTAGGAAATTTACTAAATATCTTCATGGAACATGATCTTTACTTTTTTTTTTTTTTTTTTTTTACTTTTTTTTTTACTTTTTTAAAAGAAAAATCAATAATTTTGACCCATACAATGTATTTTTGGCTATTGCTACAAATATACCCAAGCGACTTAAGACTCCAGGTATTATGTGCTCCAGGGTCACACATAATAATAAATGATTTGCTGTCAAGTGAATAAACGTGTAAACCCTTTCTCTCATCAGCACAGACTTGTGTTCTGTATGGAGTGTGTTGAATCTAGTGATAATGTAAACCAGGTTTACCCTCCAATGAAGATCACACCAGGTGCACAGTGCTAAATTACGCCATGTGTGTCACAGAAGACATCACCAGTTAGCCCTTACATTGCATTACACACTACAAATTATTCAAAACCTGTTGTATAAATGCATGAGTAAATAATTTACAAATCTTTCTGCATCCCCTAATCTAAAGTGTAAACAATTCATCACTTGTAAATGTGTTACACATCATTTGTAGATCTTTCTTACATGTTAAAAATGATCTGGTGTATACAAGGCATTTACAACACTTTATGCATCCCCTAATCTAAAGTGTAAACTACTCATAAGATGTAAATGCTGGTGGTTACAGGCTGTGTGGGTATACACACTGGGGGGAAAGATCTACAAATGATGAGTAAAACATTTACAACTAATGAATTGTTTACACTTTAGAATAGGGGATGCAGAAAGGTTTGTAAACGATTTATTCATTATGTGATCTTCAATGGAGGATAAACATTTCAATGACTGACGTGTCATTATGTATAATTGTTTAATAATATGTTAACTAGTAACTTATTAACCATTTACTAAGGATCTGTTTGATTATTTCATGATATGCCATTTTTTTAAGATAACTTATGACAGGTTTGTAAATTGTTAGCATATCACTTATTAATCATTTATGAATGCATAGTCATGTTTTGTAAATGATTTGTTCATCATTAACTAATTACTTGTAAATGAATTAACAAAACATACATAAATTGTTAGCATATCACTTATTAGTGGTTTCTAGATGTTTTGTAAATGATTATTTCATCATTAAGTAATCACTTATAAATGACTTACAACTGAATGTTATTATAAAGTGTTACCAAAATGCATTTTTTAATGATGTCAGATGGATTTAGAGGCTTTTGCATCTGAACTATATATATATATATATATATATATATATACGTATATTTGGAAATTATCCTAAATTCTTGCTATTATCTCAGTAATATATATATATATATATATATATATATATATATATATATATATATTAGTGGTGTAAAAATTAGCGCGTTAACACAGACAATTATTTTGCTCATTTTAACACGTTAAAATTATTTAGGGCAATTAATGCATGGGCGGGGCTAGGTTTGGCCACCCCACTCACAACTGCTAAAAATGCGTTTATTTAGATGCGCAGAGCGTCTTTACGAGCACAACGGGAAACTTTTCAGACGCACGCTCCAACTTCACTTCAGCAACAGACGCGTGTCAAACAAGTGTGAAAATGGTACCAGTGACGAGGAGCTTCAGTAGAACATCAGTGAACTGCGGTCAGATGACATGTTGTCAGGCCATATGTCGGTAAAAACAAATTTACCTGTCCTGTCATCCGTTATACTGTGATCGTAATGTGTGCTCTTCAAGTGCATGCACAAATGTTCCGGCACACACTACATTAGGTCTACATTAAAGTGCTGTATCATTTTCAAACCCAAATCAAACTGCAAGTATGCAATGTCGTAATTATTTCGTCAGTTAAGGCATTAATTTACAAAAAAGGCGATTAAAGCTGCCTTAAAACTGTGCATGTAAGTATTTATTATTTATGAGTCACATTTAAAGCAGAGTCAGATCCGCATCAAGTTCGGCAGCCGCAGCCGAAGCTTTTTAAAGTAACAGCAGCCAAAATATCCTAATAACCAGCTGTTGTGATGTCTTTTAATCAAAGAACAAATTAAAAGGAGGAAATTAATAACTTCTGTAGTTTTAAGCTTTATCTTTACATAATTTAGTCATTTTAATCATATAATTTAGTCAGTTTGATCATTTTAAGCAATATTTTCTTGCTGAAGGGCACAGGTAGCTCTCCTATATGAGTTTATGTGAAGATTGCTTCGAGTTAACCTAAATTAGAAGTTATTTTTTAGTCTAATTAAAAAATTAAAGTTAAAGTGATAGCTCTCCATTATACTGTAATGTTGAATGGTTATATTCAATGGTTAAATATTAGGAAAAAAAATCTGAGACATCAGTTGGAATCAGTGATACTTGCCTTCAGTCATAAAAAAAGATGGTATTAAACAAATATAAAAATATATGTTATTTATTTTGTTTCTACATTAATTTGAAGCACGCAGCATGTGAAATTATTGTAATATATAAATATAATTAAAAACTTTAATGTCAGATAGGATTAATCGCGATTAATTTCAGGAAAAAAAATGTGCGATTAATTAGCTAGTTAACCCCACTAGTTAGATTGACACCACTAGTGTATATATATATATATATATATATATGTATATATATATATATATATGTATATATATATATATATATATATATATATATATATGTATGTGACCCTGGACCACAAAACCAGTCTTAAGTCGCTTGGGTATATTTGTAGCAATAGCCAAAAATACATTGTATGGGTCAAAATTATGGATTTTTCTTTTATGCCAAAAATCATTATGTTCCATTCAAATATATTTGTAAATTTCCTACTGTAAATATATCAAAACTTAATTTTTGATAAGTAATATGCATTGCTAAGAACTTAATTTTGAAAAATTGACACTTATGACTGGTTTTGTGGTCCAGGGTCACATATATATAAGACACAAATGTACAAAAAAGGCGATTAAAGCTGCCTTAAAACTGTGCATGTAAGTATTTATTATTTAAAGGTCACATTTAAAACAGTGTCAAATCCATATCAAGTTATTTGGCATTAAACAAATATTAAAATTATTATGTTGTTTCTACATTCATTTGAAGCACGAATGTGAAATTATTGCAGTATGAAAGTATAATTAAAAACTTTAATGTCAGGTAGGATTAATCATGATTAATTTAAAGGAAAATGTGCGTAATTTGTTCATGTAATGTGTAATTTGTTCATTAAAAAAAATAAAAAATGTTTTAGACATTGATAATAATAAATGTTTCTTGATCATGTGACACTGAAGACTGGAGTAATGACTGCTGAAAATTCAGCTTTCCCATCACAGGAATAAATTGTTTTATATATTATACATGAATAATAATACTGTAATAATATTTCACTATTTCACAATATTACTGTTTCTCTGTATTTTTGATCAAATAAATGCAGTCTTGATGAGCATAAGTGACTTCTTTCAAAAACAAAAAATCTTACCAACCCCAAATGTATATCTGCATATTATTATTCACCCTGCGTCATGAAATATAATCCTCAGGAGTGGCACGACTCTGACGTGTCAACATCATTGTGTTGTACTGCAGGTTACTTAAATCCTGTCAGGTTTAACAAGTGATCTGTAACAGAGGGTAAAGAAGTCAAATGTTAATCTAGCATTACAACATCAAAAAGCCAAAAGCCAAAAATCTGTCCATCTCTGCTATTACAGGTGTAGACACAATCCCATTTGATGAATCCAAGAAATGTGAGATTGCCCAGCTTGAATTGACACAGAGTGTGTGCGAGTGTATGTATATAAATGAGTGTTAGATATGCCTGGACTTTACCGTTGGCCAAATAAACACCTCTCGTTTTGGCCATTTCCATGCTGGCTGGAGAGACGAGCCAGAGGAAGCCACATACAATGGAGGCCTGCGCATGAGAGCGCATTCGAGAAAGTTTTCCCACACACACACACACACACACCGAAAATCATTTTGACACTTTGACATTTTTGCATTATGCACACACAACCACAAACGTACACTACATCCAAACCGATAATGAAGTCAAATTCACCATTCACTTACAGACAGTGCAAGGAGTGTGTAACATTTACCAGCAAGACTGAAAGAAAATTCTTCGGGTCCAGCGAGGTAAGAGTCATCCTATATATATATGTGTGTACATCTCGGGAATAAAGGCTTGCATGAGAATTGATGGAAATGCACGCTGTGTCAGGAGTTCTGGCACCGGAGCAGCTGCTTCTTTAAACAACAAACATGTGTGGTCACACCCACAATCATCTATGATATTTCTGATTCAAAGTCATGTATTCATAACCAGCGAACATTTCAATCAACTCTTGGTGGACAATGTGGGTGAAAGGTAGCGAGTGTGTGATGGACTGTGTGTACACGTGAGTTTGTGTATGTGTGTCACCTCTTTCATCTCACATTTCAGTTCGGACGGTACATACGGTAAAGCTCAGAGGTCTCCGACTAAACTGATAGATCGCTTCATATGTGTGTATGTGCGTTGCACAGACATCTGGAAGGATTTAGGATGCATTAATCACTAGATTATCATCCTTAGCCATGCTTGACCCTAAAGAACATTCCACAATCATGCTTTTAAGTCGTAGGAATGGGAAAAATGTTTTCACTCACATTACCTTACTTAACCTCTGTAGTAGAGTGAACATGGAATACTATATATAGCACAGATAGGTGCAGTTTATCATGTGAAACAGAATTAATTCTCGATCTACAGCATTTCTTTTTATACCATTGCAATGCACTGGAACTAATGAGATAAATACATAAAATGCTCATGGGAAAAAGTGTCTCTACTTATGTTTTTGCTGAACTCCAAAAATAAATACAGTGCCTTGCGAAAGTATTTATACCCCTTCATTTTTTATTTTCACATTTTGTTAGCTGCCTTTTGTTAAACTGTTTTATATTACCCACTCCATACACTATAATAGCAAAGCCACAACTAGGTTTTAGCATCTTCACAAATGTATCAAAAATAAAAATCTAAAATGATTCCATTGTAAAAGTATTCATTACCCTTCTGGGACAGAAATTTGGCTCAGGAGCATTCATATTGCTTGTAGATGTTAGTACTGGATGTTAACCTGTGGCAAGTTCAGTTGAATGGGTATGATTTGGAAAGGCACACATCTTAATATAAGGTCTAACAGCTGAAAATGCATATCAGAGCAAAAACCAAGCCCTGATGTCAAAAGAATGCCCGTAGAGCTCAGAAAGTCAGGGGAAGAGTTCAGAAAAAAATGCTGTTGCATTGAAATCTCACAGAAGTATGTAGTCTCCGTTACCCTTAATGGAAGAAGTTTGAAACAACCAGGACTCTTCCTAGAGTTGGCATCCTGGCCAAACTGAGCAATTGATGGAGAAGAGCTTTGGTTAGAGTGGTAACCAAGAACCAGATTGTTGCTCTAGTTGAGCTCCATGAGCTCATAGGAGAAACTTACAGAAGGACAAACATCACTACAACACTCCAATCTGGGCTTTATGTTGGTGTGGCAAGACTCAATCCTCTCCTCAGTAAAGACGCATGAAAACACACTTGGAATTTGCCCAAAAAAGAAAAAGCATCTAAAGAACCCTCAAACTGTGAGAAACAAGATTCTCTGGTCTGATAAACCAAGCACCATGTTTGAAGGAAACCAGCTCTGCTCATCACCAGCAGAGTAATATCCAAAAAGTAAAGTGTGGTGATAGTAGCCTCATGCTGTGGGACTGTTTTTCAGTGGCAAAGACTGAAAGACTTGTCAGAGTAGAAGGAAAGCTCAGTGCACCAACATATTGAGATAGCCTTAATGAAAACCCAGTCCAGAGCATCCAGAACCTTAGATTGGGCAGAATGTTCACCTTCCAACAGGACAATAACCCTAAGCACAAAGCTAGAGTGGCTTATTGACAACTCTGTGAATGTCCTTGAGTGCCTTGCCTGGGCCTGAACCAAATTAATTAGTTCTGGAGAAATTGGAAAATGCACTTCTGCCCCCGTCCGATCTGACAGAGTTGAAGAGGTGAGGAGAAGATGGGAAGATAATTGTCAAATGTTGATGTGCAAAGCTTGTCGCATCATACCAGGCAGGTGCTAGTCAATCAAAAGCTAAATGCAGAAAATATGAGGAGGCATATCTTGCTCTTGGCTTCACTCACCATGTCTGCACAGGACGCAACAAAGCTACAACTGAAACTGTGTTAATTGTGTTGGTGAGGAAGAAAGGCCTGTGTGTGTCCTATGCCTTAGCGACAACATGAAACCCACAAAAAAATAAAAAAATTAATAAATAAATAACAGAGAGAATAATAATAATAATAACAGTTATTCTCTCTATGCTATTTCCCCTGTAGATATTTTTAATTAAAAAAAGCATTAATTTCTCGTAATGTATAGTAAAATTATTTGTTAGTCTTGGGTAGGATGGGGATTTTTTTTTTTAAGTTTTAAAGGGGGGCGCAACCAAAAAAGTTTGAGAAGAATTCAAAGACTTACCCACCATATTTTTGGTGTTGAAACATACAGTGGATAGAAGCAAGCTAAAGTTAGAAGCAAGCTAAAGTTAGTTCACTCCTGAATTAATATCTACTGATAATTTACTCACGCCCATGTCATCCAAGATGTTCATGTCTTTCTTTCTTCAGTCAAAAAGAAATGAAGGTTTTTGAGGAAAACATTCCAGGATTTTTCTCCTTATAGTGGACTTCAATGGGGATCAACGGGTTGAAGGTCCAAATTGCAGTTTCAATGCAGCTTTAAAGTGCTCTACACGATCCCAGCCAAAGAATAAGGGTTTTATCTAGTAAAACGATCTGTCATTTCTAATATATATATATATATATATATATATATATACGTTTTAACCACAAATGCTCATCCTGCACTAGCTCGAAGATGCACATCTCATTTTCTTCCCCAACTTCAAAATCACATCATTGACTACAGAATGTGTAAAGTTGTGGACACAGAGCTAGTGCAAGATGAGCATTTGTAGTTAAAAAGTATATACTTTTTTTTTTAGAAAATGGCTGATCATTTCACTAGATAAGACCCTTATTCCTCGGCTGGTTTGAAGCTGCATTGAAACTGCAATTTGGACCTTCAACCTGCTGATCCCCACTAAATGAAAAAAAAAAAAACAAAGAATATTTTATTCAAAAACCTTAACCTTTCTTTTCGACTTAAGAAAGACACAAACATCTTTGATGACATGAGGCTGAGTAAATTATCAGGATTTTTTTTTATTCTGGATGTGAACTAATCCTTTAAAGGGACAGTCCACCTGATATGAAAATTCTATCATCATTTACTCACCCTCAAGCTGTTGCAAACCTGTATGAGTTTCTTTTGTTCTGCTGAGCACAAAAGATATTTTGAAGAATGTTGTTAACCAAACAGTTTCCAGTAGGCATTGACTTCTATAGTGGGGGTAAATGATGATGGAATTGAACTACCCTTGAACTATCCCTTTAAGCGAATGAGTTTTTATCTCACATTTACTTTTAACTCGATTGTTTAGGTTTAGGGTTTAGTCTAGGTGCTGCGTTAAAGCAAACGCGATAAAGCATTAAAGGGTTAGTTCTTCTAAAAATGAAAATTCTGCCTATAAGACTTTTATCTTTGGAACACAAATTAAGATATTTTGATACAATCCAAGATCTTTCTGATTCTGACTCTGCATAGACAGCAACTCAGCTGACATGCTCAAGGCTCAGAAAGGTAGTACAGTTAAAATAGTCCATATGACATCAGTGGTTCAACCGTAATGTTTACTTGGAAAGTGACATGACACATCCAAAAATATATTTAGCAGAAATATCATCACAAGAAAGTTTTTCCAAAGAGCCTTGGTTGGACAAATAAGTCTATACCTGGTGAAAACTATATATTTGCATACTCATCAATCTCAATGGACATTTTACTAGTACACTACCACCAAGTATGCAATTTGAATTTTGGTACCACAAAACTTTTGAAGCTAATAACACAAGGCATAAATTTTGTGTGACTACAGCATGCATGTCACGACAACACTTACTGGTTGATATTCACATAAGAAAGCAGACAATCCCAAACCCTTCACTAGCGACATCCTGAGCTATGGTTTGAAAGTCAACAAACATGGGAATAAAAAGTGTCTAATTCATGCTTTTAAAAGCCTCCAAAAGCAAATCGACTACCAATAAAAACTACTATACTTACTATACTATATATATATATATGAAATGTAAGCAATATATACTGTGTGTTTGTAACTTAGAATACATTGCTTTCTGGGTCAAAATGCTGTAATTACAATATCTACCAGTAGGGGCTAACCTGCCATGCTAACCAGCTAAACTTTCACCACTTATGGCCATTACATATAGGCAAAAAAAATTGCATGCTGCATCCATGCATAATACTTTTAACTTTCTGTGCCAAATTAAAGGGTTAGTTAACCCCAAAATTAACAATCTGTCATTAATTACTCACCCTCATGTCGTTCCAAACTCGTAAGACCTTTGTTCATCTTCGGAACACAAATTAAGCTATTTTTGATCAAATCCAAGAGTTTTCTGAACCTGCATAGACAGCAACATAACTGACATGTTCAAGGCCCAGAAAGGTAGTAAGGACATTGGTAAAATAGTCCATGTGAAATCAATGGTTCAACCATAATATTATGAAGCGACGAGAATACTTTTTGTGCACAAAGAAAACAAAAATAATGACTTTATTCACCTATTTTTTTCTCTTCTGTGTCAGTCTCCACTGCACGTTTACGAGGGTTTTATAAGACGGTTAGTTCCATTCCTCAATTCTGATTGGTCAGCGGCTGTGTTTTATTCATGATAAAGCACAGCTAAGATCACTCTACCCAACGGTTCTGTGTATCACTGAGAAACAACTTTAGCAACGTAATCAATAAAATAGTATCGAAATTCCATGTATTATGTATTTCGGCAAAATTAACTGCTTGTCATTTATTTAATGAAGTATGAGTGACCCCTGGTGGCGTTATGTTGCATCTTACATCTTTAATTTTGCGACCACGCCCTTGCTCACAAAAAGTATTCTCATAACTTCATAATATTACGGTTGAACCACATGGACTATTTTACTGATGTCCTTATTATCTTTACATGTCAGTTGTGCTGCTGTCTATGCAGGGTCAGAAAGCTCTTGGATTTCATAATTGGTTTTCTGAATATGAACAAAGGTCTTACGGGGTGGCAATGCATACTACTAATCAAACGTTAACTTTTGATATATTTACTGTAGGAAATGTACAAAACATCTTCATGGAACATGATTTTTTCTTACTTTACTATTGCTACAAATATACCTGTGCTACTTAATACTGGTTCTGTGGTCCAGGGCCACATGTATATTTGTTTTTTGTTTGCTGACGTTCCTAAATCTTTAAGAAAAAAGGAGTTTACAGCCGCTGGAAAGAGCTGGGGTTATGTTTACAGTGCGTGTAACTTAAACAAGAGTGCACTTGTGCATGTCACTAAATAGCAAGTGGTGTTTCAGCCATAGTATGACAGGTGTTAGTTTTATTGTCCGGCAAACGCCATGTGCATCTATGTTTCCATTCACAGTAGGGCTTCTATGTTTGTGTTTTTTTAGCTTGAATAAGACAAAACAAACCAGTCAGACATTTAGCTTCAAAAAATGTAACCCTCTTGAGGCAATAAAAACATGAAAACATCAGGCCAATGTCCTTAAATAACCATCGGAATGGAATACCCCCACTCCACCCCCGACAAGCCCACCTTTATTAACAGTCTACTCAAATGACCTTGTTTTTCTCAATAAAGGAATGTGGAAGTGTGCTGAGCCTTGTGGGACTGCAAGTGCGGACAGAATATCCTCAGACTCTTGAATGTGGTTTTCCATGACAAGCTTAATGAAGTAAACCCGAAGATCTCGTTAGGCTGATATCATTGATGTGTTTTTAACTTTGACATCAAAGAGCCCGAGCAAAACAAAAAATTGTCATCAAAATAGTGTCATTTAGGGTCAGGGCCAGACCCACTTTGAAAGAGGGAGAAACAACATTCACACCCACAATGACATCAGCAGATCCTACATAAACAGCAAGACATAAAAGGTCATACGCATTGCATAAGCTCTCATGTTTAACTCCAAAAGAGCCATCAAAGAAGACAAAAACATATAGAATGACAGGGGAATTTCTGATTAAATAACAGAGGTGCAGATCACTCTGAAAAACTTGCATATAACAAATTACAACAATGTAAAAAATATCCACTTTCAAGCAACACTGTAAACCTGCATGTTTAGAGTTTGTGGCAAACTACTCACAAATTTAAAGGCAATTTTCTCAATATTCACCCTCAGATTCTAGATTTTTAAATACTTGTATCTTGGCCAAATCAATAAAAAAAAATTGACCCTTATGACTGGTTTTGTGGTCCATGGTCACATATAGCAAGTTTACGTGTGGTGATGTATTAAAATAAATATTTGTAACTCATATGGAAGCCCTAAGTTCTCGCTATTGAAATTTTTCTGTTAACTTTGACATTACAAAATTGACATTTTCTTAAGATCTTAAATATAAAGTTTTATTTTTTGTCTGGTTTTATAAAAAAAAAAAAAATCATATTTCTATATTTTAAATGCATATTTCTATTTTAAATGCATGCTGTTCATTTAACTTTCTATCTGTTTTTGGTTCCACTAGAATATTAAGCAGGAGAAACACTGATAATAAGCAGCTTTGCCATCATAGGAATTAATTACATTTTAAAATGTATTATTGTTAATAATTGAGTACCAAATATTGCTGCATCATGGATATGCAAATGTGTTATTACTTTTATCTGAGACTCACTTAGGCAAAATAACACTGTGTCCTCAATGATAAACCACTTCCAAATCAGTGTCTGACCGTTGAGAAGAAAGTTACGAAAGAAGTGACGGCCAACATGAGAAATTTGGACCTCTGCATAGTTGAAGGTGGTATTATCAAAAAAAAAATAAATAAATAAATAAATAATTTTTTTTGCAAATTGAATTAAAAATCCACTTAAAGTTTTCATTTTGTGTGTATTTATTTATATTATTCATTCATAGGTATTATTTGTATATGGGTTTACTAGCTTAACAACTGTAGGTTTTGTAGAAAACTGTTTTGACACTAATAATCTCCAGCATAGTCTGACACTGTTTACACTTTCAGGTTATTAATCCTAAATGACTTCTTGGCATTCATGTCTGTGGTTTTTGTTCGAGGAGTAGAGTACTGTTACCGGTATGACGCGTGTGCCGCTTTATCTCCGTCAGCAGATACGCGAGCTTCCACATGGACAAATCTATCACGTGACACGCAGAGAAACTCGCCACACGCTGAAGAAAAAAAAAAATGATGCAACTCCGTAAGACAATTGCATAGATCATGTGATCTCACAAAACTCGTCAGAGACATATGAGAGCCCCGCGGTTGACACATTCTTAAAGCAGCCTTCCCCAGCTGAGTGTTACATCCTGTAGCCCATTCATAAACTTCGTGGCGAAACCACGACAAAAGGCCTCACGACGCGCGTCTAGGAAAGGAGAGGAGGAGACGTGTAAGTGGTCATGTGTTCTTCCCGCGCTGCTATTATTATCTCAAGGAAAGGGGCAATGACAATAGCGGTAGTCTTGGGCTTTCCCAAACGGGGTCCCGTTCTGACCTGAGTGAGGTCACGTAGCCTACCACCGTGCGGGTGCACGCTGAGATACACAGAGATGTAGGAGCGCGCCTCTATCACCTCATTACTGCGCCAAATCAACGCGTCAAATGAATGCCAGGCCAAAGAAACGGGACGCGGCAATTTGGCATCATAAATTGGTTGTATAAGAGTTTTCAAGAGAGAACTTAATGAACGAGGAGCTTTGTTCGCCCTGTCCTAAAATAATTCACAAATTGCATTACTCAGTTGTTCAGCTTCAGTAAACTCACAGCGTGAACCTGAATAGAGTGTTCTTCAATCTATCAAAAACTGCATGGAAAATTAGTTTTGGAAAGAGAGAGAAATAGGCCTACTTTCACTTCTTTTTGTAGTGAATGAATGACACATGGTCCAGAATGAGGTTGCGGGATATAGTTCAAATGAGTTCAAATTCATTATTAGGCTACCTTAAGGTAACACTTGTGTGGTTTGTTAACATTAGTTAATATATTAACTAACATGAACGAACAATAAACAATACGTTTATTACACGATTTAATAATCTTTGTACCTATTGTTAGTTAATAAGAATAGGTACAGTTGTTCATTGTTAGTTAATTTTAGTTCACTGTGCCTTGGCTAATATTAACAAACAACTTGTGATTTTAATAATGCATTAGTAAATGCTGTAAAATATTGTTAATTCTTACTTCATGTTACATACTTTACTGCCTGGCTTGACTCAGAAAAACCGACCATAGGAAGTTCGACCATAAAATGTAATTAATTAATATACTATTTACAAAATTATAATAAAAAATGCTTAATTAGCTAGGATATATTAAATTAAATTGCATTACCTTTTAATTTTCCATTTTAAGTGTGCAAGTGGATCTTGAACACTGATTGTCCTCATATTTTAAACCAAATACATCAGTTTCAAAGTCATCAATTCAAAAGAACACGTCTTGTATTTATAGTCTGCAAATACTGATTTGCTGGATTGAATCTGGAGAGACACCTTATTATTCAGCTTATTATTGTTATTTTCCGACAGGATACTTTGGGCTAAGCGCACGTTTTCACTATTATTCACATTATGTTCCGACACAAACCGTGACGCATTTTACGCGCTGTGTTCAAGGAAACACCACGGACTGGATCTCCAGCAGCCAATGGGAGCAGAGGGGGATCATTTAAGAAATCATTGATATTGCCAATGCGTCAAACATGAGCGTGTCAGCGGGACCCAGTGCGCGTATAAATACCGCGAGGCGACCCGAAGAGAGCTAGTCATTTTGGAGAGCGCAAAGCCAGCGAGGAACTCCTCATTTCACTTCAGCCGATATTTATTTATTTATCTATTTATTTTGAGCCTTGCTTTGGGATGAACAGACTGCTTCTGAACTTTTTCTGGGTGGCAGCATTTAGCGCACTCCTTGCAGCACCGGGGCTCCGGGCTTCTCCAGTGGTTGGGCAGGAACCTATCCGCTGCGCCCCGTGCTCCCCGGAGCGGTTGGCCGAGTGTCCTGCGGTGGATGCCGGCTGTGAGGAGGTGCTTAGAGAGCCGGGCTGCGGCTGCTGCCTCGCCTGCGCGTTAAAGAGAGGGGACTCCTGCGGGATCCACACTGCGCCCTGCGGCTCGGGGCTCCGCTGCTTGCCCAAACCTGGAGAAGCCCGACCCCTGCATGCGCTCACCCGAGGACAAGCGGTGTGCACTGAGACCCCCGAGCCTGATCAGCACCAAAGCGACAACACGCCAGGTATCAGCGTTTATTAAGACTGTACTGTAGCTGTTCATCCTAATGGTTAATTGCATCATATCATCGCTGATTCAACCTTTTGCGCGATTTCATCAGCGTTAACAAATCACTTGAATAATTCAGATGTTCAATATAATATGTTCATATAGCTCAATAAAAATTGACGCAGACGTTGATTATAATGTGGAAAGAAAGTTTTGTGGTATGTAAATCTATCTAAGGAAATTATAGGCTACAAATGATAAGATTAGTCACACTATGGATTTACCGGTCGAAACGAATCTCAATGGAAAGCGCGTGAGCGACGTTCCGTTGTTATGGTTACGTCCTCTGGCAAACTGAATGCGACTTCCGTTCGTTTAGCGCCTTTTTTGGTGACAGTTGAAAATATGCGCTTTGACCAATTCATTAGTTTTTATCATTAACGAGATGTTTAAAAATCAGTTTCTGATAAGACTACTGAACACTAAATATGGGAAATAACTAACTTACGTTCTTTAAAGTATTCTTTGCAGCCAATAATACTCTCATTGTTTGTTCTTTCAGATCACCCAGAGTCTCATAACGATGAAGGCAGCCCGGCTGTATTTGTGACCGGGCACGGTAAGCCCTTCGACCCGCGGACCATCACTGCTAAAGAGAGCATGAAGGCCAAAGTCAACGCAATACGCAAGAAACTTGTGGAGCAGGTGAGCACCTCAGTTTTATGAAAATTCGTATCCACATGTGTTTATAAGGTTTAGTACCATGCGCGGCCACCAGAGGGCAGTAGAAGGTTTCTTGAAATTTTCGTATAAGCTAAAGGCTGTATTTGGGATGAATGGTTTAATACATTTTTCATTGCAACTACATTTAAGAGAGACTATATTTTTCGATGGGCTTAGCCCAAAAATAATTAGTCTTGAAGTAGATAGATAGATAGATACTTAAAACAATTGATGCAGTTTTATTTTAAAACATTATTCATAATCATTAAAAGTGAACGCCATGTTTATTCAAAGAATATTTCATTTGAAAAACGTCTCTAAATAACCACATTTTGTCTTTTTAGGGTCCCTGTCATATTGAACTGCAGACAGCCCTTGACAAGATCACCAAGTCACAGCAGAAACTGGGAGACAAATTCACCAGATTCTACCTTCCAAATTGTGACAAACACGGTCTCTACAAAGCCAAACAGGTAAGACGAAGAGTCTTGTGTGCGAGTACGTGTTATAAAAATCACCTACCGTCTTGATTTCACATGGAGAGTTTGCGTGTTGGTATCTAAAGCTTAACGTGTGATATTCATCAACACGATGATATACGTGTGATGGCCGAGTGTTAGAACCACACTCCACTGAGAACTGGAGTGTGCATGCAAGCTTGTGTTTCTAGAGAATGAAATAACCCGTCTCACACTCGCTCTCTCTGTCTCGTTCTCCCCGCAGTGTGAATCGTCTCTGGATGGTCAGAGGGGGAAGTGTTGGTGTGTGTCATCCTGGAATGGGAAGAAGATTCCTGGATCAAGTGACCTGCCAGCAGATGTCGAGTGTCCCGAGGAACTCAACCACTGATCTGTCTCTCGCACACACACACATAATGGGGGATTTGAAGTGCTCAACCACTGTTCTCTCTCTCATATACATACATATTAAACCACTGATTTTTATCATTATATTTTTTAAAATATCATAGTATTTATTTATTGTTAGCGGTGGTATTTAATTCAGGTACACTGTTTTTGATTGGTAAACTCCCTAAACTCACCAAAAAAAAAAAAGAAGAAGAAAAAAAGAAAATCTATTTTTCTGTAAAGAAAATGAATATGTATTTTACATGAAGTACCCATACTTATTTATTTAAACTGAATGTATTCATTTCGATATCTGGATAAGAATATTTATTCTTTATGTCTTATACGTATTTTTGTATGGTGTAAATCTGTATATTTGCTGTATATAGATGTCTGTTGTCTTAAACTTCCTTGAGGCTTGCTTTGTTGGAAAGGAACGATATGGAAAAAAGCACTGCATGACCAAACCTCTGTCACTGTCCGTACATTGCCATATTTTTATACTGTATATGTTTTTATTATTATATTTTACTAATGAATTCTTTGTTTTTGTTTAAAAATATTGAGATTAGTTGGGCATAAAAGTGGGAATATTTTTCCCTCACAATTCTGTGGGTTTTTTTTACATGCAAAAGTATTGATCTTCACAGCTTTTGAAACGGGTAACTGCCTGTTCCTACCTCTCTGTCTTTTACGTTAAGAGCTCTTTTTTTTTTTAAATCAAGTGTTTGTAAATGACTTGTCTGTATGATCTGTATTTGTTGATCATATTTGTGTTGTCTGCATACTGTGGTCCATTTATTTTTTTTAAGCGATGAGGAAAAGAGATTAAGATGTTGCTTCACTCCAAAGCAGTCGCTCATGTGTATGATATATTTTTCATGGTTTGTAATTGTCATTGTGGGTAAAAAAACAAAGTATTTAATAAATCATCTTTACAAGCATTTTAGTGTCAGCTGTTTAAACTTACCCTCGGGTCAGACGAGAAGCTGCGGTGAACTATGAAGCAAGACTGAATCAAACTCAATTAGTAATGTCAGGACAGAACAACAACACCTGAACATAACGGGAAAGCGGTTAACACAAACCACAAAGTGCAAAAAAATCTCTATTTCTCTCTCTCGATTTTTCCTGCCAAGCTTGATTATGTTCTGTCTTGTCTATATTTAAAACTGTCTGCAGGCATAACTGTGTATGTGTGCGCACACGTGTGTCCTTATCGTGGTAATCTCAAATGAGGCGGACTAACTTTAGCTCTGTATTTGGGGAACCGGGCTCCACTCTCTCTACGGTGCCTTTGACCTGGGCTGTTTGTGCTGGCCGGCCAGCGGTACGTCGCCCTCACCTTTTTCCTGATGACCAGCCTCCACGGCACCACCCTTTACACCTTTATCTCATTTTTGTTAACCGCAGAGACTAAATTTAGTTGCTTCTCCTAGGAAATATCCAGCCCTAATTGACATTAGTTGATTGCTAGCAAACAAACACAATATGGAAGTAATTAACACCTTGTTTGTATTTTCATGGAACTTTAGAATTCATTAAGGACAGCTAAAATTAAGTTAGTACTTTCCTGGGTGTTTGACCTCATCTATATGAGCGATTTCATTTCATGAATTGTGGCATCGCAGCTTCTTTTTTGAGAATTGGCTGCGCTGACATGGCTCGGACAAGCGAATAACTATGCTAATGTGAATGGGGTCTCTGTGTGTAGATTTGAGGAGTAATGACCTGTGTGGGGCTCAAGCTAGAGTGTGAAATGAAGCGGTTCAAAGATGTTGACCCGTTACACACATGAGATTTTAAATCTCCATTGCCCCCGGCACTCTGTTATACTAATGACAAAATTACTGTAGCTAGCATACGCTTTCTGTGAAAGAGCCATTGTTTTTGAAACTCTTGACAGTGACACTAGTCACCTTATCTAAAATGAATGAATGCACTCCAAATATTGAAAACAACTCTGAATTGACTACTAAAGGGATAGTTCACCCATAAATAACAAAAATCTGTCATTTACTCACCCTGTTGTCATTCCAAACCCTACCTGATCTCATGACGATACTTGGCAGGGTTGCCAGGGTTTCCCAACAAAACCCACCCAATTGCTACTCAAAACAAGCCCAAAACTGTTTTAAAACTGTTACCCAATGCCATTTTAAGGAGGGTCTCCCGCATTCTGGGGGATAAAATATATGTCTTTTGTCGGGGTTTCCCTGGTAAATTAGCATTTCAGGGGCTAAATATGACGTTATTGGGGTCGATTCAACCCGCGGACGTCAAAAACAACCCATGGCAACAGTGTTAAAGTAGCCCAATTCTGCGGGAAAACCGCGGACTTGGCAACACTGACCTGTGGGAACTTTTTCGCCAAGACGTAGGCTACTTACAGCCATGTACGTTTCATGACATGTGTGATGTGAAATGTCCACAGAGTGGCGCTAAAAGACTGTTCGTACATGCTAGGAGAGGTCGAATGGAGAATCTATACATAGCTATGCCTAAACCTTCCCCGATAGTATGAACAAACGTGAATGTGACGTAAAAACATAAATCGCAAGCGTGCCATTTTAGCTTGTTTTTCACAGGATTCGTACCTTAGGATTCTACATCCTTAACTCAATTCAGTGCCGGCTGAGCTACCGAGCAAGCTTATTATGTTTGGAAAGCGAAACATATGGAGCTGTAATCATTACTGTGTACAAAAAATATTACAAGTGTTTGCCTCTAGTGTTCATCTCTGTTGGAATCTGCAGTGATATGTACTTAATTGTTATGCATTTCGCATCTTGCGGAAAAAGTTCCCACAGGTATGTTTTCATCATGAGATCAGGTAGCCCAAACCGGTATTTCTTTATTTTGTGGAATACTTTGAAGAACTGTTTTTGACAACATCGGACCTTCATTGTATGTACAAAATGAACGAAATTGACATAATTTTCATTTAGGGTGAACAATCCCTTTAATTTAGCAAAAGCTGTGAAAATACAGTCTGTCATCGTGTAAATAAAATAGTGTTTACATTTTTATTAAAAAAAAACAAACAAGGCATTAAATACAAATTATATTTGAACAAAAACATTTCCTTTCTTGAAGAAAGTGATAGCTGTATAATTTCTAGTTTAGTAACATAAAAAGCTTTTTAAAGAATCAAAATTTTAAATGAAAACAAAACAAAAAAAGCAATTACCCGTGAACGGAGGGATCTTTAAAAGTGACTTGCGGGTGAGAGACCCTGGCATTGCACAGAATGAGGGTGGCAAGCTTTCTTGAAGATCAACTAGCTTGAAGATTGACCTTGATGTTCTTTGAAACGCAAGCTTGGCCTCAGCTTTCCTTAATCTTAGCGTTCACTTTACTTTAGCTTAGTTTAGCTTAGGTTAGCTAAAGTTAAGCTTGGATTTAGCTTAATTCATACCGTAGAAGGCCTACATAACCTGAAGACTTAAACTAGAGAGTTTTACACAAAACGATTCGAGGACAGCATCTTTGCTAAGCTAACACAAGACACATCGTACTCCGCACTGTAGATAAACAACAAATTTAAAACAAAAAAACAAAAGACTTTAGTGATTATATTCCCAAAAATATGCTGAGTTCTATGTTTCACTACTGTGCAATCAACGGGTCACTGAATTGTTCTCAAAGACAGTTTGGATCAGCTTATATTTCTTTCTTGGATAAATAATCTGCTTAGCATAAAGTTCACATGCCTCTTTAGCTGGCCTGAAACAAAATATATATTCATATAAAAAAAAACTTTTTACAAGTCACAATTACAAGGGCTAATAGCTTAGCATACTTGTATGCTCTGTCCCCATAATCAAGTCTGATAAGGTGTAGCACCAAACATTTTTGTTTGTCTTTTCTTTAGCTGTTTGGAAAAGGGGTGAGCTTTTTGTCGACGCTATGCTAATAAGCTAACGTGTGGGCTACCTCTCTGGCACCCTCCACCTTTCAAGTCTTTTCTCAGGAGGTCAGTTTTGAGACACAACAACACAAGCCCTGGTTATCCACGATGGCCGCCATGTTAGCCTGTAGCTTTCCTACTGGGGCGATCAAAATTGATATTTAGAGAGACAGAGGGCGAAAAAACCCGCGACACATTTCCGCACAGGTTTCGTTAAGGCATCAATTTCACAAACTGCCGTGCGGTGATTCAGGGCACTGTTACATTCAAACCCATTAACAAGATGTTGCACGAGATACATGCTTTCAGCAAAGACCTAGAAATGTGATGGACAATGATAGTCAGCGAGCAACAATCTTATATTCAAAGTGCTTCATGATGTTTTGAAAGTGAGCCCACGTGGAGCATATAAACGCTGTCCTGATGTCTTTTCAAAAAGGGTGTTCATCTAAGTATGTCCTGGTATAGAATCGTTTACAATTGGTCGAATCGTTTTATCTATCGGTTGGCCGTCATAACAGGCTGGAGTACGTGTTCAGGAGGGGCCAAAGTGCTTGAAGTGCTTGTGCTTCAGATGGAGTCTATGGCTAGAGCCGCCTAGTGCCACTGAGCATGCCCAGTTGAAACGACCCTACACCAGGAGGGCAGAAACAGGAAGTGGGACTAAGAGAGAGCCGCTGGCAGAGAGCGATACACGCTGTAGCAGAAGGAACAAGTACACGACGTCCCTCACGTACACAAGAGTACATATGCTCAGACTTATCGTGCCGTTACGGAGTTAAATTTTGCTTGTACTTTTGACTATGTTCACACTTGCCTCTCAGGATACAGTCCAAAACTGAAGACATGACACTCTCTCCGTCTCCTCCTCTCGTTCTCCCCACTCTCCTGAATTGTAAAGTGAGTTGCTGGTCACGTGAGTCCATGCCTCAGCATACAAGTGGGAGGTCAGCTTTGGGACAGCACTTTTGAATTTGTATTCATGTAGTTCTTCAGGAGAGATATCCCTCTTTGTCTCCCTGTTTCCACCACTCTGCCTCTCTCTCTCCCCTTCACTTTGTCTCCATGTTCAAGCAGTGGACTTTCTCCTTGCCGTCGTAGCCGGGTATGGCTTGTCCGTACTTGTCCACGCACCAGCAGTAACCTCTTCTGCGCCCTTTGGATGGACGGCACTGCAGGGAGAGTGGGTGAGACAGGAAGAGAAATGCATAACCATATGATATTTGGACGGGTATATGCAAAACAGACAACATGCTCCAAATGGAAGAGACAGTGGCATAAACACACATTTCTCATCGCATCGCACTTAGGTGAGAGAGAGTAACACGAATGCTAGAGCCAGAGAAAGAAAGAGGGAGAGAGATTGGGGTAAAGGAATGCCAGAGGGGATTCAAGGGGAAGTATGTAAGGAATAGAGGGGCAAAGCAAGTGAAATCTGTTGAATTGTTAATATACACATATACACAATATACATTTTCTTTTGTAAGTTTTTTTTATTTTTTATAGGTATGCTAAGGTATGTATTCTGTGCGCAATGCAAATTTTGTCAGCACAATACACCCGTTGATTAGCGCTTGTGTGAGGGGACTAAAAGTCATTCTCAACTCTAGTTTAAACAAGTGCAAAGTCATTTTTATTGTTCAGAATTTTTAGAGGAACCCATTTACAGCGCACACAATAGCTTTAAAAGGCTGTGTGTTAAACTGTGTGCTTATGCTAATGCTACACGCTAGGGTACACGCTAAAAACTGTATACTGTGCCTGAAAATATAGAAAAGATCATTTACCAGTGTATTTAGTCTTAATGATGATAAAATCTGTAATTATCATATTACATTACAGAAGCTAAACATGTTCAAATTAACCATGTCTGGGCTCTTCCAAACTTTATAATGGCAGTGAATGCATGTTAAGAATTTGAAGTCCAATAAAGTGTATCAATCAATCATAAAAAGTGCTCCACACGGCTCACAAGAGAGTGGCCTTCCAGCGAATGATGTAGATGTAGAGTAAGCTCTGGTGAGAATATGCTAGCCTTGTGCGAACCAAGTTTTATTTACATTAAGGGAAAACCAGTCTCCTCTTGGCTTATATCGAAATCTTCTTACATTTTTTCTTACAAATTCTAGTTTTGTACTTCTAATTCATGACTGCTGTTTTGTTTTGTTCTCTCCACTGCACTTCCACACTTCCTGTGTCACTCTTTCGTAAACATGCGTACAGCAGTTAGCAGAAGCTAGAGATTGCAGTTTATAGTTTTAAATATGGATATTTTTCTTACACAAATGCATAGATTCACATCAGAAGGCCTTTAGTAAAGGGTTACTCCACCCTAAAATGAAAACCCCCATGTTGTTCCAAACCCGTTAAAGCTTTGTTTGTCTTCGGAACACAATTTAAGATATTTTGGATGAAAACCGTGAGCTATTTGCCTGTCCCATTGACTGGCAAGTAAATAACACTGTCAAGGCCAAGAAAAGTATGAAAGACATAGTCAAAATAGTCCATCTGCCATCAGTGGTTCAAGAATACTTTTTGTACGCAAAGAAAACAAACAAACAAACAAACAAAAAAAAAAAAAAACGACTTTATTCAACAATTCGTCTTCTCCGCATCACCGTAGCGCTATTTTGGAAAGTATCCACTGGACACAAACAGTGTACGCTGTTCTGTGTCTTCCACAACACACAGACACGTTTTTACGTTTATTTATGCTTTGATTTAAACAAAAACAGTGTATCCACATGACGCAGCTGACAGAGAACATCGTACACTTTTTGTGTCCAGGGGATAGTCCCCAAAATGGCGCTACGATGAGGCGTAGGAGACGAATTGTTGAATAAAGTTGTTATTTTTATTTTCTTTGCGTACAAAAAGTATTCTGGTAGCTTTGTAAAATTATAGTTGAACCATTGATGGCAGATGGACTATTTTGATGACGTCTTTCATACTTTTCTGGGCCTTGGCAGTGTTATTTACTTAGCAGTCAATGGGACAGCCACAGCTCCCGGGTTTCATCCAAAATATCTTAAATTGTTTTCCGAACACGAACAAAGCTTTTACGGGTTTAGAATGACATGGAGGTAAGTTATTAGTGCCAAAATGATCTGTTTAATATATTCTGATATGGAATTATGGCTTTAATTAAATATATATATATATATATATATATATATATATATATATATAAAACTTTAAATGTTTTACCATTATAATAACTAAGAACCAATATCAGAACATGCTTAGGCCTATCTCATGACTGAGTGTAGTTGTTTCTCTCTGTTTCTCTTTGGCAGTGAGTTGGAGACATGTGCAAGTCAAACATCACATCTAAGTTGGAAGAATGCATGCCTGCCATTCACAGTGAGTGTGTTTATGTGTTTATGAGAAGTAGAAAAATCAATGCATCTTCAGTGGTTCAGGGGAATTTAACGGACACAGTGAGGTATACACACACACACACACACACACACACACACACACACACACATACAGTGCTGTAAAATTATCTAAAGTGTGTATTTCCTTTGTTTGCATTTACTGATTATGTACATGCAAGTTTTGACAACTTGTGAATATCAAAATTCACAAACATACACATAAACACACAAGCCAGTTTTGCTATTATGAGAGCCTGCTTCTGATGAAATTGTGATTTTGCATTCATAAAAACAGTTGAAAGTGAGAAGTTAAATTTGACCGAGCTAAAATATTTGCCATGGACTGTTAAAGAGCTGCTAGGACTATTTTAAGAAACTGGCATCGACTCAAAGTCATCTGGAGCTTATTATACTACACAGGCAAAACAAACACACACATACACACACAAACAAACACACACACTTACACAGACACACATACACACACATCCTCGGGTGGTACATTCATTAGTGAAAATCAGACACAAGGGAAAAGGAGGAGGCAACAAACAAGAAAGAAAGAAAAAGAAAGAAAGATAAACAGACATTGTGTGAGGAAGGAGTGGATGAGTCAGAGAGAGAAAGAGAGTGAAAAAGAGATCAAAAGCGGTTTTATTGAAAGAGTACCAAATTAAAATACCTCAAGCAGAACAAGAGCAGTCTGGGAATGAAACCTGGCCTCTATAAGGGGCTGCTTCAGATGTTACACTCATCCTATCAATTTCAATCGTCTCTGCACCCACTTGATGTTTTTGCTATAACAAATATTTGTATTTGCCTAAATAAGTAACATATCACAAGACTTTTTATGTGTCTGAATAAAAGAGAAAGAATGAGTGTACAGGAAGCCAGTGCTTAATTTATAAATTATGAAGTCCTGGAACTAGGACTGGTATAAATAAATGGTATAAAAATAAATATGAAATGTGCGTCACAACGTTCACTTATAAAAGTACATTATGTATAAAAGTGCCTTTCGTATAATTAATGCATTACGGTTACCTTTTGTAAATTTTTTTTAATATATATCGCAAGTCATCGGCCACATTAATATTATACGTGCTTATTCATCAAACATATGGTCATTGCATCAATTTCTTACAGGGGTGTATGAGGTGGGGGATCCACTAAAATAGGTGCTGGATCTAATTCCAGAGGAGGTGGATCCGGATCCTGCTTGTTCCGGCACAAATTAAGCCCTGCAGGAAACTACTTGGTGCTAAGCTGCTATGTATTATGGGAAAGTTCCATTCAGACTGTACAGGCACACAGGATGCTTTCTGTTTGATGTAAGAGGGACTAATAATGACTAAAGCAAGGTATTTTATAGTACCACAGTGTGCTAACAAGGTAATAAAAGTGATATATTTCATCTAAATCAATGTCTTTTTTGCAGCTGACGCAATGAGCAACAATACAATTTGCTGCCCCTGAGTGAAATCACATAACAACATACTGAATTTCTAGTTAAGACATTTTGTAATACTCTAACTGGCATCCCATAAGACCCGAGAGTCAAGGACATTATGCATTACAATACTGTACGTACCCTCAAAACGCATAGTGGCATGATTGATAACTGCATGTCTGCGCATGTATGCATGTATGTGTTTGTATCGGTGAAAGACAGAGAGATATATGTAGGGTGCGGTCATCATGCCGATTTCTGGAGGTTGCAACATAGCAGACCTGTGTAAAAGTGTATGTCTGTGCAACTGTTATGTGTGTGTGTGTGTGTGTATATATATATATATATATATATATATATATATATATGTCTGTGTATGTGTATGTATATATATGTGTGTGTGTGTGTGTGTGTGTGTGTGTGTCACAAAGCAAGCCTCAGTCAACGCTGGCCCATAATGAT
This sequence comes from Cirrhinus molitorella, assembly GCA_033026305.1. NCBI lineage: Eukaryota > Metazoa > Chordata > Actinopteri > Cypriniformes > Cyprinidae > Cirrhinus > Cirrhinus molitorella. The sequence continues at coordinate 8,367,599 of CM065133.1, read as the reverse complement.
GCCCTTATGGGCAGCAGGAAGGCGGAAGGGCATTAAAAGCAGCCACAGGGTAAACACAGACTCATAAAACACACAAACACACATACACAATATGTGAATGCAACAACTGCATGTGAATTAGAACGATGGTTGCTTTCTTCGCCAGACTACGAGCAGTGTGTGCATGTGTGTTTGTGTCTGTTAGGTAGTATGCCGTTTGGGATAAATGCTGCCCCTGGAGTACATGATCATTATATAGTCATTTTGGTGCAACTGCAAGCACAGAGACTACACAAATAACACGTATGAATATATATGAACAGAGCCTCCAAGTCAGAATCAGAAGGAAATTGATAGTCCGGGAAGGGATACCTTATAAAAGCCTATGTCTTTGCAAAGTGTAGTATGAAATATGTGCATGGTGCATCGGTGACCATATCAGTGTATTGGTGTTTGAGTGAGAGCGTGTGCACCCTGGATCATTCCCAGCATGCCTGGCATTCTCTTCCAGTCTCTCACCCCGCATCACTGAGATCCTATTCAGCGTGAGAGCTTAAGTGGACTGCCTGGCCCTGGGAGAGCTAGTAGAGCCAGTAGATCAGGGGGCCGAGCAATGCTCCGGCCCATCGCAGGAGTACAGTAACCTGGGTGAGAGATGCATCTGGACTGGGAAGGGTGGAGGGGGGTTGGCGGCGCTGGGGCCGGCATGCCTGGCCTCTGTTAACACACTGAGCCAATTCATATAATCAAGGCTAAAATTAGCACGGATTGGACTCTGCTCTCCCCAGGAATGGCCTTCAGACACACATACCCCCACATACATATACAAACGCTCCCATTACAGATCTTATTCCGGGGAGTGTAGGGACCCCCAGGCATCCAGGACATCTACAGTTCACTTGTGTGAGTATGTATGCACAGGAGTTTGTGCATGTTTGTTTTTGATGCCAAAATAAAAATGAATGACTGCGATCTCAGGGTTGACCAAGACTCAGGCTTCGGCTCAAAACACTATGATGGCAGTGGAGAAATTTCTGTTGGAGTCAAGCGGAAGGAATCTGATCAGCTTGATCTTTAAGGCACACTCTCATATGTGGACACAGCCTGTCATACAGATGTTCTTCTACTATTACCAGAGATCCAAGCGTAGGAGTTTGGTCTTTCAAAACAAACTAGGCTATATTTGTTCAAATCAGATACAGGAGAAGATGTGGCATGGCTTGAATTTATTATGTTGTTTGCGCCCAAGTATACGATTTGTCTTGTTCTGCTTTGTTATGTCTCCTGCTGGCTCTTTAAAACCAACTACTAGACATTGTTTAGTTGATTTGTTAACCTGTTTAAATGGACATGGGATAGTCATGCACAACTGAGTATAGGAACAGGATTGAAAAAAAGTTGCAAAAAAACAGTTTCCAGACAGGTGCCACTATGAATCTCTCTTAGGTACTCATGCAAACCATCTGCAAGACCCTTGTCCCTCCCCTTAAGGGTATTTTTTAAACATGTTTCTTAAGACCTCAACATATCACTTCCTCTTCATTCTGAGATCTCATTCCTAGAGCACAGCATGTTTTCTCCAAATTCCCAGGGTCCCTTCCAGTGGGTTACATGTTCAATAGCACCACATGCACATGCATGTGTGTGCAGGCAGTGGCTTGAGAGGGGCTCGAACCCCTGCCTCTTAGGTCCTATCTAGGTGTCTTCGGACCATGATTTCAACCGAGGGGAACGGACCCAAACACGCTGCAATTTCTACTGAGATTGTGCCCTTGTACCACCATTTCTACCCTGGCCCTCTCAAGGTCTGTGCATGCCCTTGTGTGCGGGTATATGAGTGCATAGCAGTGAACATTTAGTGCATCAGAATGACGCATCTCCTAAGAAACATGTGTTTCACATTGATTCTAAATCTCATCCTCTTTTTGAAACCTCTCCTTCTCAATCTATCCTTTTCACAGTGACCACAGTGTTGTCATTAGGTTTTCCATTTTAAAGAACCAACAAATAATCTGCTTGCCCCAAACTCATTAGGGCCATTCAGACAAGGCCCTTTGGCTCATATTCTTAATAGGGGGTTGCAAGTGACTCACAAATTTCCAAGAATGGAATTTGCCCCCACCAACTACTTTGTTCAGACTCACTCATGCACCCCGTCAATTGAGGAAACAACAGATACTTTCAAGAACCAGCATGCACATACAAATAGGCCCCCACCCACTTTTCCAATACTGTTGTGACAGTTGCCATGACAGTTACTTATCCTCTTGTACACGGATGGTGGTAGAATAATAGTTTGAGAATCAGGGCTGATTACACAAAGGTTGCATGTTTGATTTCAGGTAAGGATGGCCTAAAAATAGAATCCCTATTTCCCCCTTGAGCAAGGTACTTGGCCACATGGGGGATAGGCCCTGTAATTGCTGTAAAGTGAGTGACTTTAAATAAAAAGCATCTGCAAAAAAGAAGTCAAGGCACTTGGGTAAAAGGTAATTACCTGTTTTTTCTTGTAGAAACCCTTTTGGTCACAGTTTGGAATGCGGAAGCCTCTTGGGTTCAGCACATTTGAGATCTTTAAAATCTTCATAACACTCTCCATCTCCCGGCGACATGGGCCCTGTACAAACACACAGAGAGAACGCAGAATTACAGGAAATGTCCTACTTGTCGGGAATATCCTAAACATGTCAGGAGATTGGAGATACAAACAAGGAGAATGGTAATAGAATGTACTCTACTCCAATACATGCTTTGTCCTAAAAATGCATACTGGCGGAAGAACAGGGAGTGCTTACATATTCAGTTTCTCTCTTCGACTCCACACTGAAGTTGTGAATATCAGTATGAACCCCACTGGAAACTTGTTCCCCTTTAAAGGTCTGAAATTTCTTCATTTGATCTTTTTTGATCACCTCCTCTTTGGGGTGCGCCATAGCATCTATGGGCTCTATTGCCGTTCTCGGTCCTCCCTGCGTGTCCCCGGAAACAACTGTTGTGTCCTGGACTGTTTCAGCTCCCCCGGCACTTGTTGCCCTGGTACCATTAGAGATATGTTCCTCTCCTTCTCCTTCATCAGGGTTATCTGAATCAAAATAGAAGTATATTAATACATATAAACGATCTGACAATTAACAAAAATGGGATTTTTTTCACATGAAACAGAATAGAAATGGGGGTCCAATTCTGCTCCTAGAAGACCAATGTCCTGCAGAGTTTAGCTTCATCTTGCCACAACACACTTTGCAAAAACAGAGGAGGAGATGGGGAGGTGGAGGGATGGCAGAAGAATTGCTGATGGGACAATGCAATGGCTGCTGCTTATATAGGCTTGTAATGATGATTGACAGGACTGAGTGATTAGGCTCCTGAATCCTGAAGACCTTGATTAGCTGGTTTAGGTGTGTTTAATGAGGATCAGTCTAAACTCCGCAGGATAGCGGCCCTCCAGAAGCAGGATTGGACAGCCCTGAAATAGCATAAATCTAAACATCTATTAGCAAATAGAATAGTTCTTTGATGATGTCAATTTGTAGGCTAGTCCAGATGGCTAATTCGCCACTGGCTCTCTTGGGAATTTCTTACGGATTGGGGCTTTAGTATAGTGGTTTTCATTTTATGAGCAAGGTTCAATGTGGCTACCACTACTTGAAAAGACTGAGTCATACATAAAACCAGAACCGTGAAGATGTTGTGTTTGTTTAAAATGGAAGTTGCTACATAAAGACTACAATGGTTGTCCAATTCATCAACCCTGTGGCACTTGTAGTCGTTTTTTTAGCAACTATTATTAAAAAAAAAACCAGAAGCTTCCAAATTCAGTTTTGAGCTATGACTGTGTAATTTATGCAGTAGAACAAAATGTGAAAGTCTCTGCAAGTAATGTTTACCACAGGCCTTATTTCACTCATAAATCGAAAAACCGCTATTCTAAAAAACCATTGGAAATTCCAGAGGGAACCCATGCCTAGAAAATGCAAATTTTCTTCCAGCTTTTAGGACTACAGACTGAACAGCTCTATTCGAAGATTCTTCCCCGTCAGAATAGGCTTTTTTACAAGCAAACATTTACAATAGAAAGTGTATAAGCTCATATGAAAGACACAGAGGAAAAAGTAGCAGAAGTGAAAGAGATATAGAAAGAGGGGGTTGGGAAGCGGAGGAATGAGAGTATTTATAGTGCACCAAGTTACAATCGTTATAGGCAGAGGACGACCACCTGACCCAAAACCCAGAAACCAAATACGGCTACAGGACAGAGCGATTTGCCTGCCTTCACGAACATGGCCTGGTAGGATGGTCTAACCAACAAACATCACATGCTTTCCTCTCTGTGCCCAGCTTAAACTTTGCTGTGGGTGCTCACAAAATCTATTCAATGCAAATGTGGTTTAACTGTGGTTTAAATGTCCTTTCCTCTCATCCCACACCATTCCTCAATACATAAACCCTATACTTAACCTACTAAATAACATTTAGATGTATTATTACTGCATTTGTATCAACATCCCTATTGCACCTAATTATTATTTACTTTTAACTACTAGATCCATCACAAGGAAAGTTCAAAACAAGTGTGATTTTGTAACTCAAAAGGAATTACTGAGGGACATGATAAGGCTGCTCTGTATGCAAGAACTTCTTTGCTTGCGTACAATATGAAGCATAGCACGCTTGACACCATGCACAAATTCAAGAAGGCACAAAGTTGAGACGTGCAGAAACATGAAGAGGATTTGAAAGCTTTTCAGAGCTCCCAGAAAGCTTTTGTATGCCTTTTTATGCACAAAAGTCACATAGACTACTTTTATGATGCCTTTTTGAAGCATTACCATGTCTAGTCTCCAACCATTGTCCTTTTATGGAAAAGAGCAGCTTGGACATTCTTCCAGATAACGTGGAGGCTTGATATGTTTTGAGCGAGGATACAATAAGTAGATGTTGATGCTAATTCTCTTTAATTTGCTGCAGACAAAATATTTGCTCTTGTGTGTCACTTTGATAAGAAAACTTCTGCCAATAAGCCAAATGTAGAGTGCTCGCCACCAACACCGAGTTTGCAGGACAACTTCATCACTCTTCAAAATGTGCCTTTGAGCAGCCATTTATAGTGGACAAAATGCGAGCCCTTGAGAAATGATGTCCCAAATTGCACTCTAATTTCTGTTTTTACTAACTGCATGGTCATTTTTCAAATGCAAGCAAAAGCAGTTGACCAGTAAAGGGTCCAGCGAGGAGTGCATTTGTCAGCTTCAACAAATGCCTGGCGAGAGCGCTGGGCGAAGATGAATTATGGCATTGTTTAAACATGCTGTCCTCTTGGGGTTTTACAGCTCTTGTCTGTTGAATAAATATTCGGTCTCTGGCCGTACAAAACAAAGCAGAGCTTTTGCAGGAACGAGAGACTAATAAACAGCTGGAGCAGAAGAGAAAGAGATATTTAGAAAGAAAGACAAACAAAACGGGCCATTAAATATGGAAAGTGAGAGAGAAAGACTGGGAGAGAGGGTGGTGGGACAGGACTGGCATCGAGAGATAGGTGAAGGTGCACCTTCAAGTCAGAAAGGCCTGAATGTTGTGAAGAACTGTAGAGATAGTGGACAGAGTGCAGCAGAGTGGAAGAGCTAAGTGAAAACAGATTTTCCGTGTGTGTGTGTGTGTGTGTGTGTGTGTGTGTGAGTAAGCGCGCACTTGTGGCACACCAAACACTCCTCTGTAGCCATGGAAGCTGCTCTCCAAACCAGAATTAAACTATGCCTTCATTGACGATGACATAACAACAACAACAACAACATCAACAACAACATCAACTTCTGCAACATAACAGCTCGAACAAGGTAAGTAATTGTAATGACCGCATATAATGACGGTGCGACATGTTGCAGCCTGCTTCACTTGCATGACCCACCGTACCTCTCACATAAACAAATCCAGGAAAGGGGAAGAGAATGGAGGGCCATCTAATTCAGGAACTTGAAAAACATCAATATTTAACCCCAATGTAAACTTTTAGAACTTTTTATGCCTTTTCCCAGCACCTAGTGCACCATTTTGAGTCGCTCAACCTCACGTATTTGTTCAATCCCAAAAGAGCAAACAATTTAGTATTCTGGCAAAACGGGCAGAACGTGAATGAGAGGGTGAAACCAATGCAGGGTTTTTCTACAGCAGGTGAATTTCACTACCAAGTCTCAGGGCGAAAAACGAATCCGCCTCTTCTGAGAAATCCGCATGATAACTGCATACGCACAAACAACGTCATAACTCATAACCTCATGATCTTTCATTTCTTGTACCGTTCCCACCCAGAATAACGCTGGGCCACACTGCTACCAGACCAATCAAGCCCTGCAAAAATATCATAATTCATGTGTGGCAGAGCCATGGGGTGGAGCCACGCACACCATGGCAATGAAGCCCTGCTCTCTGGTTGGCCAGAGTGTGTAATTACCATAAAGTGTGGTATGATGGGAAAGGAGCACTGAAAAGCAGCATGGGCTCAAATGAAAGGGCAGCGAAGGGAGAAAACATGAGGTAAGGCACTACTGTAAAACAGTTGGCGCCCCCAAACTGCTTTTTAAAAGTGACTCTGGGTCCTAACAATAGCCTTTGTGTGTGTGACAATGTCATGGTTGATTGCTTCAACACACCACTGCGGCTCTGTCAAATAACTAGAGAGGGTAAAAAAGAAATTCAGTCGGTCGCTTGACGTCAGTTATGACCAAGAACGCCACTTATTTTGGTCGTGCAGGTCTGCAGCCTTCACTCTCTCAAGGAAATCGCTTGGATGAATGTGTTGGCTAAGAAAGAGATGCACAAGAAAATCTTCAGCACAGGTGATGCTAGATCTGTCCTCAGCTTTCCATTTCACTGGCTTCCTGACTCTCTCAATGAAGAGCTCGGAGTTCCTGAGCCAGTAAACAGCTAGAGAGCATCATTCACAAAACGGTGATCTCCGCTCTTCTTCAGGGACTATATATAAACGAATGTGGCATTCTTAACGATTGGGTTGGTGAAGCCAAATTTTTGTGCACACACACACAGATACACAGAGCTGTTTCTCTCTCCATCTTTGGCTCTCTCGCTCACACACACATACACACCACACACATAAAACGGCATAGAGAGGCTGCTGTAGCGCTGAACCTCGAGAACAACGGCGGTAGTGTGGGGCCGCCTCACGGTGGCTGGACTTCATGACGACTGCCTGTTACCGGAGGTCACTGCGTCATGCCGGTGTTCTGAAACTCTGACCTACCTGCTTAGGATGACCTACCAGTAGTCATGTTTAAAAATACAATATCTCGTCAGGCAGAAAATAACCTGTTGGGATGTATTACCAGTGTAATGTGATAAAAACACAAGCAGAACGTGTTGTTAATGCGGAAAATACACATCAGACTGTCAACATGGGTAGCTTATATTGTTTGTCTGGAGTAACCCACAACCCTAGATCCAATTTGTACAACAGCTATAACCAGTTTTGAGATGCTAATGTCTAAAGAATAGCAATATAGTGTCATGAGTGCAGCCAAGCTGTGGTATGTGCTGCATCTTACGAAGAGTCAGTGAAAAAGCTCCCCACCCCCCTACAGAGAGCAAAAGACTGGCCATGAGTGCAGCAGCGTTATTAACCTGTGAACACAGAAACCATGTTACGCACAGCAGAGTAAACTCACAGTGACACACAGTTGAACACAGAGACCATATGCCCAACAGTGTGAATAGTGTTTGTTGGGACGTCTAAGACACCACACATACACAGGCTGTAAATTATGGGGGGTTTGGGTGTCTGACCCCACTAATTAAGGCTTCGCTGCTGAAAAAGAAAATATCCTAAAATAGTTTGCTGGTCTTACTTGGTCTCCCAGTCTAGCTAAGCTGGTCTTTATTATTTTATCCACTATTAGCTCAAAGAGCTAAGAGTTGAACTCTGCCAAAAGTAAGTAGCCTATTTTTTTTTTATATAAATACATGTGTAGGCTATACAGTATATCTGCTCATATACTTGTATATCAACGTTACAATAACCAAAAAAGTTAGATTAGAAGTTAGTCAGAATGGACTTCTGAATAAGTCGCCTTCACCTTAAGAGGTAACCATAGCAACAGTAGGCTGCTCAAGTGCGTATCGGACCATGCATCTCCAAAATGTAAGTCCGGCCATTATTTTCAATTTATTAGGCAATCGCAAGTATATGACAAAAAGTTTTGTTTAAACAGACTTCGTGGCGTTTGGGTGTCAAAAGAAATTACGCTAACAGAAATTCTGCCACTGAATAAAAAGCACACTGCGCGTACAGTAGATTAACAGACACAGACAAATCGTGCACGCTTACCGTGTCCGTGCGATGGATTGCCGCTGTGCTTTTTGTCCGGTGCCTTTGCACACACGCCCCGTCCCTCCAACAGAGCCTGCAGAGGTTTGTTCTCCCCGGGGCGATGTTGACAGCTCAGCCCGGTACCGCAGCGCCCTGTATACACTCCGCACGCCTGGCCCTCGGTTAGTGGGCAAGTCATGCAGCACCCGCAGCCCGGCTCCTTTACCGGCTCGGCGCAGTCCCGGGGCAGCGGTTTACACAGCACCATCGCCCCGTCGTCGCATGGCTCGCAGCGGACCACTGGGCTGACGCTTTCAGCCAGCCGGGCGAATGCTGCGAGCAGCGCGGTCAGGCAGAGCGCACACAGTCCCGTCATGGCGCGCACACTCACACGGGGGTAGATGGGTGGAAAAAACGGTGCGTCAGATCACCTCAGCTGGATATATGATTACACTAAAGCCTGAGCTCTCAACATATGCCTTGGGAAAGTAGCGGAGCTTTGGGTTATGCTGCTGTCACGTCGGTTTGACTACACTGTGAACTAAGCCGCTGGGTCTCTCCATCTGTAAGTGAGTTTAAGTGGAACTTCAGGTTTTATACACGCAGGAAAAGCTCGGGCACTAAGTCACTCCCCCCGGTATGAATTATGTAGTCACCGTTCTCGGTCTTAAGGGACCGCGCATCCTTAATGAAATCATTCAACATAAGAGCCATGGGTGAAAAACAGGGAGCCTTGCGCGCTTTAGATTGGCCATTATTGTCATTTCCGGCCACTTGGAAAGCTGAGAAAAGGTCGAGCGCGCACTCAGAGACACCTGTTGACGCCGCAAAGGTAATGTAACTAAAATAGCATGTACAACAAAAATACCATTACCTTATGTAATCTTTTTTTTTTTTTTTTTTTTTACCAGCTACAAATAAGCACATTCTACTGCTTGGATCGCAACACAAAATAAAAAAGGAAGGAAGGAAGAATGTGTTTTATACCTGTAACTGTAACTTGTAACTACTGAAACAACCGCTCAAAAAAAATTAAATAAATAAATTTCAACAATAAACAAATAAAATAACATAATTCAATATATTATGATAATATTAGACGTATAAAAAAGACAGACCTTGGGATAGCACTATATTTAATTTTTCACAATAATTAAAACAAGGCAGAGGGAATTTCAATTACTTGAATTGTTGTTTAACAACAACGCATCTTAAAACACTGACAAAAACCTTGTTTAAAAGTTGTGAGTTGTGAAAATTATGTGATCTGAATCCTTTATACAGTGTGTGCCATTGAAAAGACTGTAAGTTTATCCCTTACAGCAGGGGTCACCACACTCGGTCCTGGAGTTTAGCTCCAACTCTGGTCAAACACACCTGAACCAGCTAATCAAGGTCTTAATAGGTATACCTGAAACTTCCAAGCAGGTGTGCTGAGGCAAGTTGGAGCTAAATTCAGCAGGACACCGGGCCTCCAGGATCAAGTTTGCTGACCCCTGCCTTACAGTCTCATTTCATCCATGTTCAATTCAATATGGCATCTAACATGACTGAAGTCAATTGGATACACCCATCCATCTATTCTCCAAACCACCTGTCCTCTTTAGGGTCACGGTATATTCGATACAGGGAAAAAGAAAATGGTTAACAGTAGATGAATAGAAACATTAGCGTAAAGGTGCACTAAGCAATATTTGAAAAACACTTTTGACCACAGTGTCGGACCGAGTACCAAAACACACGTGCAGCCAATCAGCAGTAAGGGGCGTGTCTAGTAATGAAAGGGAGAAGAGAGAGCGCTCAGTGAGTGCACAGAACAGGATGGATATTAGCAGATTTAAAGAGAGATGGCGGGAAAAAAGAGGAAAATACCGGAGGACAAAACATTAAAAAGAAGGGTTACAATCAGGGAAGAGGCAGGACCTGTGTAAATATCAGAGCAGCTTTCCAGCGGTGGAGAGAACACAAGAAGCAGGAAGGCCTGGAATCAGAAGCTAAGGTTGGTGAGTAACGTTGATTTTGCTTTGTTTCACACAACTTATCTGTGTTGGCTTTTGCTTGAATATGTCATCTTCGCTTGTTTCCGCCATTGCCAGGGTTGTGTACATGTGTGAGGCAGAGAGATATCAAAATAGGGGTGAGGTCCTGATGGGGTGTGGGTGTGTTTAGCCACTTTCACACAGAAATCCAGTGTAAATTTCCATAAAATTACCAGTATGACTTTACCGGTAAATACACAAATATGCTGTTCACACAGTCAGCGGTGTTCTGGCTTTTTACCGGTAAGGTACTATTCACACAACAGCACCAAAATATTTAAAAGCTGTGCCATTTGCCCACATGAGCATTGAGGAAAGTTACTTTTAAAAGCAACGCATTACAATATTGCATTACACTCCCTTAAAAAGTAACTAATTACGTTTATAGAAAGTAATGCGTTACATTTGCATTGCTTTCGTGATACTTTTCAAATGTGTGTAGGGCTTGTTTGTTTGTTTTTAATATAAAACATTATATTTTTAGCAAATGTAAAAGCCCTTTTACACCAAAAAGTTAACTTAATATCCTCAGGCTGAAGGAAAAGTCAATTCACATCAGTAAAGTAGAATGGAGGACAAGAAGGTTCAAGACTCTTCAGCAATAAAAAAAAAACAAAAAAAACAATGAAGCACAAATATTAGTGTATCTAATGTCATGTTTGCTTATGGATAAATTTGAATCATCAAAGGTCAGCAGCAAGGCGTTGGTTAAAAAAAAGGGAATAAATACATAGAGGATATGTGTGTTATTTAACATATTTAATTGTTGCAGGTTTGCATTTCACTGTTTTATTCATTTTGTTGAATACCAAATCAGTTTTTTGCAAGTGAGATTAATTAATATATTCACATTTAGTCTAGAACTACATTATGTTTACACAACACACACAACACCTCTGTATTTCCGATATCTCAAAACATGGAGACAGGAGACTTGTCAGTCAATAAATGGGAAAAAAATGTGACTGACATTACTTATTTGAAAAAGTAACTCGGATATTTTCATGTAAATTAAAAAGTAATGTGTTACTTTACTAGTTACTTGAAAAAAGTAATCTGATTATGAACTTAACTGTATTTTTGAAAAGGTCCTGTTAACACAGGATCTTTACTGGCAATTTTTGGTGCTTAGTGCACCTTTAATATTTGGGAAGTAAATGACAGCAAACAGGGTGTGCACAAAATTAAATTAATAAAATTTACTCTATATATTTTTAACCTCTTAACTGTCACCGTCCCATCAGTGGGACGCCTACATTTACTTCACTATATTACAAATAATAATGTAATCATATTTGACACAATACATATCGTTGGAAAGGTCTGAGTCTCAAGATTCCATATGTGGTCGTTATTTGAGAGAGAAATAAATAGATTTGTAACAGAAATGCATAAAAAACAAATTCTATGGAGTTTGGGTGGCACACTGTGTTTTTTTTTTTTTTGTTTTGTTTTTTGGTATAACACCTAAACAAAATTGCATATGAACCTCTTTTTTTTTTATATCAACTTCAAATTTGGAACACAACTTATGTAGACATATGGCTTTAATTTGATAGCAATTTTGTATTTTTAACAATTTTTTAATATGTGTATTTTATATAAAATAAAAGAAAAATAGTACAATACATTTTCTTTACTGTAAATTTAAACTTCTAGAACTTTTTTAACTTCTGTAATAATCTGTACATTTTCTTTTTAAAAATGTTTTAATGCTTTCATTTTATTAAATGATTATTAAATAACTTCTGTAATAATCTGTTAATGAATCTGTTAGCGTTCATGAATTATACTAATTTAAGTTTGCATAGTGCACTTTCTTGTGAAATGTCAAAAAATAGGGGTGACAGTTAAGGGGTTAAATGTGCTCTGAGCCTTAAAATAGCCAAATAGGCTGATTAAATGGAGTGATAAATACATCTGTTTATCTCTTGAACAAAAAATTACAATAGAAATCGAATACAGTGGTCTCAGTGACTACTAAGGTTTGTTCTAACCTAAACATACCAATTGTTTCAGCAATTGTTTGACCAAATTTCAGCAATGAATATTAGAGGAGCACTGCAACTGCAAAATAATGTGAAAAATGCACTTTGGGTGGTCAGGCATTAGCGGTCTCATGACACCTGCTCTACCAAGATCAGCCCATTCATCCATACAGAATCTTCACTGACCATTTGCAACTTTTCTCCATCCATTCATCCATCCAACTAGCAACCGTGACCCCTGTGACTTCTCATTGGGAATGGGGGAGAAAAATGTCAACCCGTGAATTTTCGCAACGGGCCTGTATCCGTCCATCTCTCTTTCTCTTTTTGGGTCTATCTCTCCTTCTCGCTGGGTGGTAAGAGATGATTAGAGTGTGGGTTGGATGTCGGATTGTGCTGCTTCAGCGCTGAACACCCCTCCTGCCTCTGCTCTGTAATAACACAAAGTCTGCACAGGCTGTACAGCTCGGTGGCTCCAGCTTTGGGAAAATAAAGGCCTACAGGCCTGCCTGCAGACCCCAGTGTTGAGACTGGCCCACTGAAAACAAGCAGAGGGGGTAAGGAAATACCCCCCAGCACACACAACCCCACTAACAGCACCCTCCGCTACTAAGATTAATTTTCTTATGACTCTGCATATTTCTCCCTCGGCCTCCTGCTCTTGATTTCTTATTGTCTGTCTGTCTGTATACCTCAGGAATTCCTTCCGTTTAGAGAATCGGCACGTGAGGGCTCTCCTCTGGTCTCCTTTGGGAATGGAATGTGCAGCGGCTGCCTAGTGTTTCTGCACGGAGGGACAGAGACTGAACATCAAACTGCACACTGGCTGTACAATCTGATAAGATAGCGATTGATTGACTACGGGTTATTGACTTGGATCATATCGCCGATTCCTTATCAGCGCGAGCCAGTAAACGTGTAACTTCTCCAAATCGTTCGATTGCATTTAGAAGCGCATGTTTGCCGGTGTGTGCGAGTCTGAGTGTTTATTTCTGTGAATATTATTGCAGCTGGCTGAATGTTTATTGAAAACGCTGCGCTCCAAAGGACGGATGCCAAACTGCGGGCCTACATTCTAAGCGCCTCTTAGTCTTAATATCCTCTATAATCTGAATCTCACACTCTTTATTTGAGTGTCAGCACGTCTCCAACACTCTGTCTCTCATTCGCATTCCTCTGGCTGATCTCAGAGTTGGATGGTAAATCATTAATTGTCCTTCCTGCTCTGCTGTGTGTCACATATGACAGCCGTCACTGTGACACTCATTTAATACCAGGTTTCATGGCGGTTTCTGGAGTGGGATGGCGGGAATGAGAGAAGGGGGTGGAGGAGCTGATTTATTTGTTTCGTTTCTCCAAGGGAGTTTTATAGAAAACAACACATCCCATGGCATTGCCACTTTATGATATTATGAATCTATTGTGGTCACACACAAATATGCATTAATGCATTAAACACGTCCATTGCATGACTTATTGCTGGTTTTCTGTCACATTACAAATATTGGCTCAAATGTTTGTGTCTTGCAAGCACATGTGCAGTGCATTGCATCTCTCACTAAGGTTTGGGTTTGTTCTAACATAGAGACAACTAGACATTTGCACAGAAATTCATCACTTTTAAAAGACTTTCTATGCCTGTTTCTGTTATGCACATGTTCCCCCTTGTGTGTAACAGCTGGGAAGCAAATTTTCTGAAAGCATGCAAATATCACTATTTTAGGATACCATGTGTTTCTAAGTTTTGATTTGGCCTCAGCTGTCATGTTGTGACACAAAGGAATAATAAAAAGGATTTACAATGCCTTGGGTTCAAAATTCAAACAGCGTTTTACTCATTTCCTCATTTACACATCAAAAATTTGCCTCGAACACCTGCACAGCACTCTCTCATCTACCAGCCAAACAAATGTTTCTGCAGATGATCAGATGTTCTTATTTAGGAGGAGTATTCGTGTCAGTCTCACAAAATGTAAAATGTTAAACTCTAAATCTGAAAGGAAAAAAAGATAGAAATAAGGAACATTATTTTCTTTCTTTCTCATATAATAGCCAATAATCATATTCATATTTCAGTTATGTGAATGGGGTTAAAATATGTAGAAAAAGAAAAAAGTAGACATCATTTTTATATATATTTAATATATATTTTCTTTATACACTGAATACTCTTCAAGGAACATGCTCCATAAGTGTGGTGTTTTTTATTCCTAAATTTTTTTTTTTTTTACATGAATAAGAAATGCTTAAACATACACTTCAATTAAATTTAAACAGTCAAAAATGCGTACACATTTTATATATATATATATATATATATATTATAAACAACTTGTGGATCTGAAATGTAAACTAAAACACACCACCGTCTAGATCTGCAGTCATTCAAGCCAGAATGAATGTTCTAAGAATAAACAACTCATTGTAAACATCAACTGGTCATTTAACTTATAAAGGCATATGAAATATAAATACTGCATAGAAACGTACAATACTTATCCTGTACTTTCAATAGTTGTTTTGCATTGCACAAGGCTAAATCGACGACCATGCCCCTCGCACACGCCGAGCCAAGAAAGCCTTCAATGCGAGGCCTCTGTACCCATTTGCAGGCTAAAAAATGTAAACAACATTATCAGATAAATGGCCTCATTGAATCTAAACTCCCGAAGACATTATTTTTCAGATCTGGCACAGACAAACTCATTGCCTGTGAAGAACAACATCATCTTTCCATGGCACATTTCCCAAAGCCTCTCCAGACTTCGATAGCAACTGTAATTCAACCAGGAAGGAAAGCAAATGTGCACTGCGCTCACAGGCCAGAACTGAATATGTCCTGAATGTTTCTGTGCTCTGTTCTTCTGTTGTGCCTGTCTCTCTCTCTCTCTCTCTCTCCAGGAACTAATAATTACAGTCACAGCATGTGACTTAACAGCGCAGAGATCAAATTCCACCGTGTTATAATCACTTGCTGTTCGGCTATTTCGGCAGAAAAAAAAAAAGAGAGAGAGTGAAGGTAATGGGTGGGGGGTAGAAGAAAAGATTTGCTTTTGCTAGGCTACAGAGCGAGATCAGAATGGAAATGGAGGGAGCTCAGACCGACTTGGAGAAAGCAGGCATAACGCACAGGTGGTTTGTCACTGTGAGAAATATCAGAAGCGAAGCAGGCTGAACATAATCATTTTGTGTTTTTGCGATAAGCTCTTTGAGCTTCGCTCTATTTTTGGAAAAGCTTTTCCGTGAGAGCAATTCTGAAGATGGAAATAGTGAGCGCACAGTAGAGCGTATAAAGCTAAAGGAATGTGTGAGATCCGAGCATGACTTCGCACTGCATGGTTTGAGTATGAGCCAAAACAGATGGAACAGACCCAATAAAGGTTTAGCCCAACACTGTCCCCATTCACCACATGCTCTCTCTTAGACACACACACACACACACACACACACACACACACACACCTTGCAAGTGCTAAGTTGACTATAGCTCTAGCTGCCTCATTGCCTACTGTCTACATAGGCAGTTCCCTTCTAAGGCAGGATCGAAACAGCCATGGAACTACATAAGTGGCCGATTTGGAACTTTCTACCATGGCAGCATAACAAAAATAACTCTTTGCAGAAGAGATTCTATCTAGCATGTTACTAAACTAAGAGTATACAACTCTAATAAGCATAAAATTGCATAGCGCACACACACAATTTCCAGCATTGAACGAATCTTCCACCCAACCCTAAAGTTTCTTACTTTGTCCTCTGCCTTAGTCATGGAACTGATTTGGTCCACTTCAGTGCACCCGTTTGACATTAGCATGCTGCTAAGCTAATGGCACTACTCTAATAAGCATAAAACAAATACTGAGTAAACAAAAAGTTTTACTTGACACTGTGTCCTAACTACAGGTGACAAGATTCCAACAACAAGCAATTTGTCTGTCCACACCAGACGCGAAGCAACAGCGCAACGTGACAGAATCACTCAAACATCACTGCCATTCAAAAGCGCAGAAGTGTTCTGTACTTCCAATGGAGTTTATAATCTAATTAATAAATATTAATCCTTTGTGACAATATTTACAACTACATATCTGAATGACTGATACCATCTTTGTTATGGAATACTCTTGTTGGTTTGTATTGAGTTCACAGTATTATCAGGTATGTTTGCTTAAATTAATTTTCAACACCTGAGGTAAATCTGTTGTTGCTTTCAGTATGGCTATAAATGTCACACAATATGATATTCAAACTCATATTAGACACTATTAACATTGAGTAAAGCACATAATCAGCACCTAAGATTATCATTGTCACAGTTTGTATTTTGTTGTTCTAGCCGCAACATTGCAGAAATAAAAAAAAAGTTTCTAAAATAGAAATTTTGCATGTCGCCATCGCGGCTAGCTAGGACAAAGACTCAGATTAACATAGAAAAGGTACCTTTTATCACATTGTGGCATTGTGTGTAGTTAGGGCACGGTGTGAATGTTAACTATTAACTTTTTTCTTTAGGTTCTTTTTAGTATTATTAGATTTTTTTTTTCTCAAACATTTTCCTCACCTCTTCAAATGTTAAACTGTTAATCCAGCTCAGTTATGCGTGTTTATTTTTTTTTAGAAAATGGTCGATCGTTTTTCCAGATTAGACCATTATTCCATGGCTGGGATTGGTAGAGCCCTTTGAAGCTGCACTGTGTTCCTCAAAAACCTTAATTTATTTTCGACTAAAGAAAGAAAGACACAAACATCTTGAATGACATAGGGGTGAGTAAATTATCTGCAAATGTTTATTCTGGAAGTGAACTAATCCTTTAAGATTTGAAACACTCTACATGCCCTGTTGGGAAAAAACAGCACATGCTGGTTAGGTAGGTTTTGATGCTGGTATGCTGGTTTTAGATGATTTAAGCTGTCCCTAAAATGGTTTATGCTGGCCCTAAATTGGTTAATGCTGTTTCTAACATGGTTTATGCTGGTCCTAAAAAGGTTTATGCTGGCCCTTAGCTGGTCATGCACTGGTCCTAAGCTGGTCCTGAGCAGGAGGGTCCAACTAAGAACCAGCACATGACCATCTTAGGACCAGCTAAGGACCAGCATAAACCATTTCAGCTTAAACCAGCTAAAACCAGCATACCAGCATCAAAACCTACCTAACCAGCATATGCTGGTTTTTTCAACAGGGTGGGCAGTGACACACAGAGCACAGGATCAAGAATCTGCTAACGATTGATTTCAAAAGAGTTTGACCTTAGCATGTTGCTAAGCTAACAGGATTGCAAGCATAAAACATGCACAAGCTTTACTGGGTAAAGCATTTTTGACACTCACCATTTATCTTTTCTTGTCAGCCATCTTAGATTTATGTTTCAGTGCTTTGTCTTTTGCACAAAAGTTACATGTGATGCTGCCTCTGGCCTCCTAAAATGTTTATTCTCAGAACATGACTGAGGCGGCTGGTGTGGAGGGTATCTGTACATTTGTGTGTGTGTGTGTGTGTGTGTGTGTGTGTGTGTGTGTGTTTAAATATCGTTTGGCAGTGGTGTTATGCTGGAACAGTGTAAATAACACTCCCACGACTGTCACTTTAATCCCACCGCCAGGCTCATTTGGAGGAAACAAAGTCTTGAGCTCCCTAATTCACTTTCTGTGATGACAGAACCGACAGTCTCTATCACTTACAGGCTGACAGCCAGCCAATCATGACAGGAATGTGAAGGGAGGACGAGAAGGGAAGGGTTTGGGGTCGCACATTAGCTGTGGGACACTGAAGTCTGCAAATGCACTTGAGAAAAAGCATGCCAACGCAGTCTCCAGGATGTCCTTAAGTCCAAGTAGCTGGAGTGGTGAGCAAAAAAAGCCACCTCAGCAAGATCTGCAAATTCTTGTTCTCTTGTACTTCACTTGTAGAGGCAAGCAGCAGGAGCATAAGTGGAGTATGAACTGCTTCAGAAGTGAGCAGTGTGGTGAAAAGTCACTAAAGAGTTTAAATGGAATTTTAGTACAAATACAAAATTAGCATCACATTCCTCCCCATAAGACAGAAACAGTATGTGAGCAGAGTGGTGTGTCTAAATTCACAGTATTCATAAGACAGTTTGCTAGATGTCATCAAATGATGTCCACAGCACTATAACTGAGTATATATCCAGACATGCGGTGCATGTGAGGGCAATTTCAGCATTAAAGGGATAGTTCATACAAAAATGAAAATTGCCCCATGATTTACTCACCCTCAAGCCATCGTAGGTATATATGACTTTCTTCTTTCAAACAAATACAAATGGAGTTATATTCAAAAAATCTCCTGGCTAATTCCAAGCTTTTTATTTTTTGAAATTTTTGAAGTCCAGTGAAGTGTACCCATCCATTGTAAAAAGTGCTCCGCAAGGCTCAGAGAGGTTAAAAAAGGCCTGAAGCAAAATGAAGCATTTTTTTGTAAGAAAAATCCACATGTAAAACTTTATAAACCATAATCTCTAGTTTTGCTAAATGTCATATGTGCATACATGCAAGTGTGATTCCAGTGGATGACAGGATGTAGGCGTAGCGTAAACTCTGGTGAGAATATGCTAGTCTCGCGAGAACCAAGTTTTGTTTACAGCAAAGAAAAATCAGTCTACTTTTGGTTTATATTGAAATCCTCTGAGATTTCTCTTTACAAATCCTGGATTTGTACTTCTAAATTGAGACCAGTGCTTTGTTTGCTCCTCTGCATTCGTCACCACATTCACCTATTAACTGGAACGCCACTCTTTCATAAACTTGCATACGACAGAAGCTAGAAAATATATAGTTTTATAACTCCCTTTGTTAACCCCCCAGAGCTGTGTGGAGTATTTTTTATGATGGATGGATGGATGCACTTTATTGGACTTCAAAGTCTCAACACCCATTCACTACATTTATAATGCTTGGAAGAGCCAGGACATTTTTTAATTGAACTCCGATTGTATTTGTCCTAAAGAAGAAAGTCATATACACCGAGAATGGCTTGAGGGTGAGTAAATCGTGGGGTAATTTTTATTTTTGGGTGAACTATCTCTTTAAATCTTGCCAGATGTTCTATTAAATTATGTCAGATTGCATTAATCTGTATGCAGATCAAGAGTTGCATATGAACCCCCTAAAAGCCATATCGGTCAAAAATGAGATAATGATACTGAGTAAATGTTCTCGACACATATTATATGTCCATCAAATAGTTTTATGTCAAACTCGCTAAAATCCCAGCCTCAGTCCAATCAGAAGTACCGATAAAGCCTGATAAAAATGCTTTTTTTGGAGAAAGACGGCAGATGGATTTAGGGGCTTTTGCATCTGAACTCTTCATATATTCATGTTACCATTTTTTTATACTGACTAATAATATAACAAACTATAAATTTAACTAAACTAAACTAATCTAAAGATAATCTTTGAAACTTTATACTGACTAACTACCTACCTACCTGAGTAACTGAAAAACTAACAAACTGCACACTAACTCGCTAAGTAAGGACATACATATAATTCAACTGCAATGAACTGTGCTGTTTTCCCCAGTGAATAATATGAAGCTGATGGGGCAGCCGTGGCCTAATGGTTAGGGAGTCGTTGTAATCGAAAGGTTGCAGGTTCAAGTCCCAGGTCTGGCAGGGATTGTCGGTGGGGGGAGTGAATAATCAGCGCTCTCTCCACCCTCAATACCACAACTGAGGTGAGACCCTTGAGCAAGGCACCGAACCCCCAAACTGCTCCCCGGGCGCTGCAGCGATAGCAATATGGCTGCCCACTGCTCCGGGTGTATGTTCACGGTGTGTGTGTGTTCACTACTGTGTGTGTGCACTTGGATGGGTTAAATGCAGAGCACAGATTCTGAGTATGGGTCACCATACTTGGCCACACATCACTTTTTAAAAAAAAATAAAATAGACATTAATATTATAAAATAATTGCATACAATAAAATAAATATTAGTTATATATAAATATAAATATTAGTTTGTTTTTTTACCTGTTTTCTGTCAGACTCCAGTATGAATGGAAATGACCTGATTTTCCTAAATTCATTAGAGAGAAATTAATTGTTGTGAATTGGCAAAAGCTAAAATGAAACTTAAATGTAAAATTAAAAAAATAATAATATTTCATTCCTAGTGAATTCCTAGCTTGACAATAAGATAATGATATGTACACATATGTACACATAGGAGTATTTGAGACGCTCAGATTTTCTACCTCAGGTTTTCTACTAGAGGTCCTACAGTATGTATGAAGTAATCTGGCATCTTAATTTCTTCAAGTCTTAATGTGTGTGTTTTTTTTCTGCAGCAGCTCTATAAATGGGAACCAGTTCGTTCTGCTCTTTAACTTGCCAGCTTTTGTTTGCTTTTATTTTATTTTTCCTTCTTGCCACTCCATAAAACATATTTTTCCAAGTCGCCATCCCAGCCTGGTATTTTTGTTGCTGTTTTCTTGGACGGAGAATGATTGTGTTTCACTTTGGAGGGCATTCACCCTTTCCCAGGGTTTCCCATTTATGGTTAAAGTCACACCGTGAATGTGTATCACCCCTTTCTACTGTAAAACCAAAAATCGGAGTTTATGCGGTGTGAATTTGGCCATTTGTGTGCTCTAGTGCCATTAGTGGTTCTTGTTATGGGTTTTTAAAACCCCTAACCCTAAGTATTAAACTTTGCCTTGTAACTTGCCCTTAAATTCTTGTGCTACAGACGTCTAATCGTGCAGTTTGTTTAGAAAAGATGCACTGCTACCTTTTCTCGTGATCAGACATATGAAGGATAATAAAATGCCAAAAAAATTATAAACTCACACATTTAGAGACCAAAAGACCTCATCAGACTTCCTAAAAATTTAGTTTGTTACTGTAATGCAATGACAATCATTATACGACTTTATAAGGTCTGTTAAAGTTCGGACAGCTGCATAACTCAAAACTATTGCCTACTTGTTCTCAGACAGCAGCTGCTTTTCAGGAACAATCTGGAACAATGCCTGTCAATAAATCTATGGCAGGGGTTCATCCATGAGGGATGCTGTGGGTTAGTGTGTAAAGGGTTTCTTGGGAAACATCTGGAGCTGAATTCCGTGAAACACTCAAATGAGGTTTTAGCCATTTCAGAGTCAGCGGGAAGCACATCCCCTTAACCTTTTATCTTAGAGAGCAACAGAGAGGGAGGAGAAAAAGATACAGATGGGGCAAAATGAAAAACAAAGGCGAAGGGAGGAGGATGGGATCTGGTAGGGGCATCTTGTGGTAATGTTGGGCCTAAAACAAACTCGATGCAAGAATTCAAATGCTTTTTATGAGGTGTGAAATCAAGCTAACATGTGCAATTCATAATGCAACACATTCTGCATTCTCAGCCACAAGAGGCGCTACAGTCTCTCGCACATCATAACGTTTCTTTGTTTTAAATTTCCAGCTTATAGGATGTTTAGCCTGTGCCTTACTAAGACCCCTGGCCTAAAGATCTTTCAATGCACGACCAGACGGTGCAAACAGTCACGCTCTGCCCAAAAACAAACAACCCCCAACGGAATTACACACACTTATATGAGCAAACACACAAATTCACACATACCAGTGTGCATACAGGCATGCACTCCCATTTTTTTTTACAGTGTATGTTTTTTCACACTGAAGACTGGAGTAATGATGCTGAAAATTCAGCTAATGATATTTTGCTCCTGAAATATTTTATTAAAAATAGCTGACTGAAAAGAGTTCACTATACAGATAATGTTGGTCATTATCAAAACAAACCAATAATAACCCAAGAGTGATAATCACCACACATCCATGAAAATGACTAATCACAGGATGGAAGTGGATGTTGATAGTTGGCGGAACTGAAAAGAATATGTCTAATGATTTTCTGAGCTGGAGACTAAAACCAAATAACAAGAGAAGCAAGTGCAAACCTTGTAAAACTTTTGTGCACAGACACCCACATTCATGCTCAGCAACATCTAAAACATGTAGGTAATCTTTAAACATCTTTAAGTAAAAAAAAATGAATAAACTTGTGTAAAAATGTGTAGTGTATAGCTATTTGGCTTGTATGTGTGTGTTCAGGAAGAATATGGAATGGGGCAGCTCCTGGAAAAGCGGGATCAAAACTCATGGCTTGCTCAGTACAATATCCACGATATCCAGGACATTCTGTTCTGCAGTGAACTACAACAATGATCCTCATCAAAGGACACATCATTAAAGGATGTTCTGTGCTTTCCGTGGAAAATACAGGAACTACAGCATGGCTCAAATGCTGATCAGCTCCATATTATTCACTGGGGAAAACAGCACAGTTCATTGCAGTTGAATTATATGTATGTACTTACTTAGCGAGTTAGTGTGCAGTTTGTTAGTTTTTCAGTTACTCAGGTAGGTAGGCAGTTAGTCAGTATAAAGTTTCAAAGATTATCTTTAGATTAGTTTAGTTTAGTTAAATTTATAGTTTGTTATATGTGACCCTGGACCACGAAACCAGTCTTAAGTAGCACGGGTATATTTGTGACAATAGCCAAAAAAACATTGTATGGGTCAAAATTATTGATTTTTCTTTTATGCCAAAAATCATTAGGATATTAAGTAAAGATCATGTTCCATAAAGATATTTTGTAAATTTCCTACTGCAAATGTATCTCAACTTAATTTTCGATTAGCGATATGCATTGCTTAGAACTTCATTTGGACAACTTTAAACGTGATTTTCTCAGTATTTAGATTTTTTTGCACCCTTAGATTGCAGATATTCAAATGCTAGTATCTCGGTCAAATATTGTCCTATCCTAACAAACCATACATCAATGAAAAGCTTACTTATTCAGCTTTCAGATTATGTATAAATCTCAATTTCGGAAAATTGACACTTATGACTGGTTTTGTGGTCCGGGGTCACATATTATTAGTCAGTATAAAGTTCCACATAAAGTTGTCATAAAGTTAAAACTGCATTCATTTGTTTTTGTTGGCTGGTTTGTTTGTACTTGTTTGTTTGTTCAGTTAGTTAGTTGGTTTATAGTTTGTTAGCTAGTAGAAAGTTCCATAGATTATCAGAAATTTTTAAGTATTTGAAAGTTCCACAGATAAAGTGTGTTTATTTAATTAGTTCATAATTTGTTAGTTTATTAGTCAGTAGAAATTTCCACAGATTATTTTCAGCTACCTCAGAAAACTTTATAAACATTTTTTTTTTTCATTTTGTTTCATTTCATTTACAGTTTGTTAGCTCAATAATCAGTATAAAGTTCCACAGATAATCAGAAAATTGTCCAAAAGTGAAAACCCGCATTTATTTGTTTGTTTTGTTGGTTGGTTGGTTCATTTACTTACTTGTTTGTTTTTTAGTTAGTTAAATAGGTAGATAGGTAGTTGAAAGTTCCACAGATATTTAGAAAATTGAAAGGGCATTTATTTAGTTAGTTCATAATTTGTTAGTTTATTAGTCAGTAGAAATTTCCACAGATTATCTTCAGCTACCTCAGAAAATTTAATAAACAATTTTGTATTTTGTTTAGTTTCATTTAGTTTACAGTTTGTTAGCTCATTAGTCAGTTTAAAGTTCCACAGATAATCAGAAAATCGTCAAAAAAGTTAAAACCTGCATTTATTTGTTTGTTTTTTTGGTTGGTTGATTCATTTACTTGGTTGGTTGTTCAGTTCGTTAGTTAAATAGTTAGTTTATAGTTTGTTAGCCAGTAAAAAGTTTCACAGATTATAAGAAAACTTGTTAGAAAATGAATAGTGCATTTTTAGTTAGATAGATAGATAGATAGATAGATAGATAGATAGATAGATAGATAGATAGATAGATAGATAGATAGGTAGGTATTTGAAAGTTCCACAGATATTTAAAAAATTGTCAGAAAATTAAAAGTGCGTTTATTTAGCTCATAATTTGTTCATTCTACTTTTGTTCGTTCTACTTTAGGTAGATAAGTAGGTAGGTATTTGAAAGTTCCACAGATAATCAGAAAATTGTCTTCAGATACCTCAGAAAACTTTATAAACATTTATTTAGTTCAGTTTAGTTTAGTTTAGTTTAGCTTATAGTTTGTTAGTCACTATAAATTTCCACAGATAATCAGAAAATTGTCAGGAAGTTAAAACTGCATTTACTTGTTCGATTACTTGTTTATTTGTTTGTTCAGTTCGTTAGTTAGTTAGTTAGTTTGTTTATGGTTTGTTAGCCAGTAGAAAATTGTTAGAAAATGTATAGTGCATTTTAGTTAGTTGATAGTTAGTTAGATATGTAGGCAGCTGAAAGTTCCACAGATAATCAGAAAATTGCCAGAAAGTTGAAAATAATATTTGAATAATATTTAGTTAGCTCATAATTTATTAGTTTATTAGTTAGTATAAAATCCCACAGATTATCTTCAGCTACCTCTGAAAACTTTAAAAAGTTTAGTTTAGTTTAATTTAGTTTATAGTTAGCTTGTTAGTCCACAGATTATCAGAAAAATTGTCAAAAAGTCAAAAATGCATTTATTTATTTATTTGTTCGTTTACTTATTTGTTCATTTGTTTAGTTGGTTGGTTTATAGTTTGAAGTCGGAAGAAAGTTGCACAGATTATCAGAAAATTGTCAAGAAGTTAAAACCACGTCTATTTGTTTGTTTACCCTTTTGTTTGTTTAGTTGCTTTGTTGTTTGTTAGTCAGTAGAAAGTTCTGAAAGTTGTTAGAAAATTTGAAATGCATTTATTCAATTAGTCTCATTACGAAAAAAAGAAGATTAAGATGTTGTAAAAAGCAATAAAAATATGTTGCAATTCCAAATACATATAGTGTGCGTTCATGACATGAATCCTAGCAAAAGCCAGTGTATAGTAACATCAATGACCTTGTCACCATTCACCTCCTACACATATCCTTGACACTTCAGGATCTTGGAAATGCAGTGTTTAAACCTCATATAAATCTTGGGGGAATGCTGACTCGTCACTGTGCTGCGTGCGTGTATGACAAACTTGGCTCGGACATTTAGATTTAATCAGTATTGGATCAGTACTTGCTAAATTCTTTAGAATTACGTGTAACCATCAACTGCTATTTCTGAAATCAAAACAATTTGGCCGCAATAAAAGCAGCTAAATGCAAACACACAAGTGAAACGCTGTGGAAAGCTGGATCTAATGATCGAGTGAAGAGGGACGTCTCATCTGGGGGCAATAAAAACTTGATTACTTTTTATTGGATTTCTTTTTTTTTTTTTTTTTATTAAAAGCATTCCGCTAGAAATACTTCTTACACATGATTAATTAGATCATCTGAAGAATTATGTATCAGACGTATGGAGGAGTATCTAATATGTGAAATATGTGATTATATAGAGTACATTCTTCAGTACATCAGCACTAAAAGCCCTTAGAGAAGATTTACTATCTTGTTAGATGGAAATTCAGTTAACATTACGGCCAACTAGTGTGTTTGACCTAATGAAGTTACCCGAAGTGCGAGGAGACGCAGTTGCGCAGCAGGTGGTCAGGGTCGCACAGTTCAGTGCTCTGCATCATGTACCCTCACTGACCTTATTTTTCGTTCTGTTTTTCAGCATGCAAATATTTCACACTCCAGGTTAAACCTGAATTTATTAACTCTAAGCAAATACTAAAGATGATTAATGGGCATGCACACAAGCAGTCATGCACACACATGCTTTTCCAAATTTTGCTAATCTTAGAATGAAAGTGATCCTAAATTGACATCTGTCATTATTAATAAAGTCATGTCATTCCATTTTGACTTTCTTTCTTCTGTGGAAATCCAAAGGGTAATTTCGTGTCAAACTGACCAAATTTAGGAAAATTACCCAGCTCAAATTTTTGATTTTGCTAATATTTTACTTTCTGTAGAAAGACAGAAATAGTGATGAAAGCCGAATGAAATATTTACTGAGTAATCCACTATTTTGTAGAGGGGGGTCAAAATAACAATTTTCACCTTTACAGCAAGTTTACAGGGGTGTAAAAATGACTTTAAATAGGAGGTATCATTATTTTATTTTTACACAGATACTGGTAAGTGTGTAAGTAAAATCTGCTGACTTTAGCAATCATTTTTTTCATTATATGCCAATAGTGACAGTTCAAAAATGGCAAAAAGCACTTCTTGTGTTTTTGACTCAAGTTTGCATGCCTGTAACTCAAGAAGTATTGAAGATATCTAAATATCCTTTTGGATTCTGGTCATTAATAAACTTTTATTTTGGCACCTTCATTTTAAAGGCCCTCAAAAATTAAATTCTAGAGATATGGAGGTCTTTAAGTGGCAAAACTGGACAACTGCACAAATGATCAGTGATCAAAAATTAAACGTTTCCACAATGGTTTCCACAAAAATGTTTTAAAATTAAATTGTAAAAAAAAAAAAAAAAAAAAGTTAACTGTTTTAAATACTGATAATAAGAAACGTTTCTTTAACAGCAAATCAGCATATTAGAATGATTTCTGAAGGATCATGTAGCACTGAAGACTGGAGAAATTATGCTGGAAATTCAGCTTTGCATCAAATAAATTACATTTTAAAATGTCTAGATTTTAAAATTTTGATTCAATCTTTTGAAACTTTTAAGCGGTAGTGTGCAAATTTTTGACCTTTAAAAACGACAAAATTACAAATTATTAAATAATAGTAGTAATAAACAAAATAAGTATTTCACACAGCTTGTGCACTATATTTCAAGTCTTCTGAAGCCCTCTGAAAACATTATTCATATTTGTATCATTATGCATACTGCAGTTGTGCATAATTGACCTATCGCTAAGCCCCGCCCCCCTTAGTTACTGTTGCTGCCATGACAGCTGTCAATGTGAAAACCTTGTCCGAAGATGTTTTTGATACATTTTGAACATAGAAGGACCACCTCTCGTCGAGGAGCATTCAAGTAGTGCTTAATTTGACATCAAGGGTTTACAGATCGCAATGCAAACGGAAGAAATCTCATGTTACGGTTTTCCCGATCGCAGATGACATCCAGGATCAACACTGTTAATGTACCGCAGTGTAAGATTAATTGTTTTACATTTAACCAGTTTAATATGGAGAGGCAATGAAATGTAAACCTTCGTTTGTGTGTTTTTGACCTATACTGGACATGACGTGAAAATAGTTAGCTGAGGTTTGTACATTAGCATGGGCTCACTAAATTTGACATTAGCTAGTTTTAGCCAGAGATATCAACGATATTTACAGAGAGTATGACAACCAGAAAATAAACGTTAAAGAATAAAATAAATTTCAAATTTCATTGCCAGTCAGTGTTACAGATATCTCAGGCACATCGTTTTATTATTTTTGTAGCATAAACACCATTAAAATGACAAGAGCTTCGGATCTACCAATGTTTCTCTGTGGCGCTGCAACCTACAGTTGTCTGTGTTCCATCTCCGTGCAGCTGATACTCAACTGCCATTGGCTCATCTGCATTCTATGGGCGGGGCTTACCGATAGGTCAATTTGCACACTACCGATTAACTAAAATGTAAAAATCTGAATATTTTAAAATGTTATTTATTTGATGCAAAGCTGAATTTCCAGCATCATTACTCCAGTCTTCAGTCTTACATGATCTTTCAGAAATCATTCTAATATGCTGATTTGCTGTTAAAGTGCTCAAAACAGTTAACATTTTTAAAACATTTTTTTTTTTTACAATTTAATTTTAAAACATGCTTAACATTTTTGTGGAAACAAAGGTTTAATTTTTGATCACTGAAAATGTGTGCAGTTGTCCAGGTTTGCCACATAAAGACCTCCACATCTCTTTTAAAATGAAGCCGCCAAACAAAAAGTTTGTTAATAACCAGAATCCAAAAGGATATTAGGATATTTTCAATACTTCTTAAAGTTACAGGCATGCAAACTTGAGTCAAAAAAACACAAGAAGTGCCTTTTGCCATTTTTGAACTGTCACTATTGGCATTCATCGCCATTCATTTTCATTGTGTGGAAAAGAGCAGCTTGGGAATTTGGACTCCTTTTGTGCACCACAAAAGAAATCCAGTACAAAACCACTACATTAGGGCTAAATGAAGAGTTTCACAGGAGTGCGCAGCTACAGTTCAGTGCTAGAGCAACACTGCTCCAGATCAACTTTTTGTTGAGATAGTTACATCTTTGCAAAAAGCCAGTATCTAAGAAGTGCATATGTAAGCCATTGAGTTAATAGCATGTATGTGCGTCCGTGTGTCTATTAAAAATGGCAGGGTGTGTATCTGAGGGCAAGTATCTGCGCACGAGTGGAAGAGACCGAGCCTGTGGTGTGTGTAGAGTTAAGCGAGCGTGGGTGTGCACGTCTGGGTCTGGTTTGGGCTTTTCTGAAGCGATTTGTAATGATATGCTGCTCTGTCTGTACAACGTGTATTTGTGCCCCAGTGAGACATACAGAACATACTCTCATTAAGTTAAAAGGACGGCGTCCAACCACAACGACTTTAGGGCAAACGCACACACATATACCAGCGCACTGGCCAGCACAAATTCAAATGGGATTGCCGGCACAGACACACAAACACACATATTGCCAGTGCCATAAAAAGCAGAGAATTTGGACAAATAACATTTCCACCATCATATTAGGGTTACTTGAAAGAGACTGCAAAGAGCTACACTACTGAAAGAAAAGCAACATGGTGAGTTTCAGAAAGCCACTTTTTGACAGGATCTGGATGTTGGATGAGATTCAAATTAGATCTCTTATGTTTTCTTTTAAAGATTCAAATTCTGCTTTTCAACTAATAGAATTTCTAAATTAATTTTAATAGTGAATTTTTAGTTAGCTTCCCGGATGCTGCTGGCATTGATTTTTCTAGGTATTATTCATGCTAATATTGATTATATTGATATGTGTATGTGATGTGTATGTGCTTGTAATTGCATGTGCGATTTTCACACGTCATATGGTGTGACATAGGTCGTGCGGTCCATGAGTATCAGGAGATCAAATCGACCAATCAGAGCGACTCTAATAAAACCCGACGCAATCTGTCAGTCAGCCCACTGTGGCGAAAGTAATCGCAACCCACCTCCCCCATAGCCGTGATGCTACAGGGGTTAAATAATTGTGTTCTCACACACACAGCCTTTCAGTATTCCCTACAACAACAAACCTATAATAATTTGCATTATTCTTCTTACTATTATTCTAAAATTTAATAAGAGTAGTAATAAATGTTGCAATTTGAGTCTCATTGTCTGAAACAACCTTTTATTAACCTTATATAAACACAATTAAAGTAATTTGAGAAACATTTTATTTTTTTGTTTTTGTTTTTATGGATAGATTTTCAAATTGATCTTCAAATATTTTGTCTTAATTATTTTTGTAATATTCTGAGACATCTTTAAGATAACTAAGTGTAGGCTGATCATTCCAACCAATGGTGTAGGTTTGGGGGCAGGACTATCTGTGTGTTGTAGAAGCTACAGTTTCATGCTACTGAATGCAAAATAATAGTTGAAAATAATTATCTTTAAAAAGATAATTGCAACTTTTTGTCTCACAATTCTGACTTTTTTTTCTGAATTGTAAAATATAAACTCTTATTGTGAGTTATAAAGTCAGAATTGCTGATATATTCTCACAATTGTGAGAAATAAAGTTGCTGTTCTAAAAATAAAGTTGAGACTTTTTTTCTCAGAATTGCCAGTATCTTGCAATTTTGACTTGCATTCATTAAGTAAAAAAATATGAGAACTCCCAATTCTGAGAACATATCAGTCTTTTTTTCCACTCAGAATTGGATGCTATATCTCAAAATTTAGAGTTTATATCTTGTAATTCTGACCTAATTTCTCACAATTGTGTGTTTATATCTGACATATGAGATAAAAAGTCGCAGTTACCTTTTTTATTTATTTTTTTTATTCTGTGGTGGAAACAGGCTTCCATAGTTTGTTGCCCAATTGAAGATGGTGGGAGTGTTTTGGAAAACCTGTTTGATTTACAAAAAGAAAAAGCACCAAAAAAAAAAAGAAAAAAAAAAAAAATCACACACTTCACCTTCAAGGAAACAAATTAGATCTTAAACAGATTTTTGCTGATTTTAGTCTCTGTGTTAGAACTAAATAAAATAAAACATTCATGTTCTTGTAAATCTCTATGGACTATCCTTTTACATTTCCATGGTTCTCAGAAGTGGAAATCATCATAGTTGGGTACACTTATATAGTATATTGTACACTAAACAAAATTATAAACGCAACACTTTTGTTTTTGCACCCATTTTTCATGAGCTGAACTCAAAGATCTAAGACTTTTTCTATGTACACAAAAGGCCTATTTCTCTCAAATATTGTTCTGTTTAAATCTATGTTAGTGAGCACTTCTCCTTTGCCGAGATAATCCATCCACCTCACAGGTGTGGCATATCAAGATGCTGATTAGACAGCATGATTATTGCACAGGTGTGGCTTAGGCTGGCCACAATAAAAGGCCACTCTAAAATGTTGTTTTACCACACAGCACAATGCCACAGATGTTGCAATTTTTGATGGAGCGTGCAATTGGCATGCTGACTGCAGGAATGTCCACCAGAGCTGTTGCCCATGAACTGAATATTCATTTCTCTACTACAAGCTGTCTCCAAAGGCGTTTCAGAGAATTTGGCAGTACATCCAACCGGCCTCACAACCGCAGACCACGTGTAACCACAACAGCCCAGTACCTCCACATCCAGCATCTTCACCTCCAAGAACATCTGAGACCAGCCACCCAGACAGCTGCTGCAACAATCAGTTTGCATAACCAAAGAATTTCTGCACAAAGTGTCAGAAACCGTCTCAGGGAATCTCATCTGCATGCTCGTCATCCTCATCGGGGTCTTGACCTGACTGCAGTTCGACGTCGTAACCGACTTGAGTGGGCAGATGCTCACATTCGATGGTGTCTGGCAATTTGGAGAGGTGTTCTCTTCATGGATGAATCCCGGTTTTCACTGTACAGGGCAGATGACAGAAAGCGTGTATGGCATCGTGTGGGTGAGCGGTTTGCTGATGTCAATGTTGTGGATCGAGTGGCCCATGGTGGTGGTGGGGTTATGGTATGGGCAGGCGTATGTTATGGACAACGAACACAGGTGCATTATTGCATTATTACTGATGGCATTTTGAATGCACGGAGATACCATGACGAGATCCTGAGGCCCATTGTTGTGGCATTCATCCACGACCATCACCTCATGTTGCAAGGATCTGTACACAATTCCTGGAAGCGGAAAACATCACAGTTCTTGCATGGCCAGCATACCAGACATGTCACCCATTGAGCATGTTTGGGATGCTCTGGATTGGCGTATACGACAGTGTTTTCCAGTTACTGCCAATATCCAGCAACTTTGCACAACCATTAAAGAGGAGTGGACCAACATTCCATATGCCACAATCAACAACCTGATCAACTCTATGCGAAGGAGATGTGTTGCACTGTGTGAGGCAAATGGTGGTCACACCAGATACTGACTGGTTTTCGGACCCCCCCAATTCAGTAAAACTGCACATTTTAGAGTGGCCTTTTATTGTGGCCAGCCTAAGGCACACCTGTGCAATGATCATGCTGTCTAATCAGCATCTTGATATGCCACAACTGTGAGGTGGATGGATTATCTCGGCAAAGGAGAAGTGCTCACTAACACTGATTTAGACAGATTTGTGAACAATATTTGAGAGAAATAGGCCTTTTGTCTACATAGAAAATGTCTTAGATCTTTGAGTTTAGTTCATGAAAAATGGTGGTAAAAACAAAAGTGTTCCATTTATAAGTTTGTTCGATGTATATATTACTCTCTTTTCTTATACAATAAATGACTTGCACCAGTCAAAACGCAATAACAAACACTGTCATGATTTCTTGCACTCGGATGCCTGATGTAGTCATGTGAAACAGTTGTGGGAGGCGATTACCAAATCATTTTGATGACGGACTTTAGCTCAGGCATTTCAAAATTATTGAAATATCATTTGATATAATGATGAAATCTGCACTTGCTAGTTCAGTTATCCAATCACATGATCTGTTGAGACAAAGTTGAGGCAAACATTAAATGTGACCCTGGACCACAAAACCAGTCTCAAGTAGCACGGGTATATTTGTAGCAATAGCCCACATTGGTATGGGATGCCAAAAATCATTAGGATATTAAGTAAAGACCATGTTCAATGAAGATATTTTGTAAATTTCCTACTGTAACTTTAGCAAAACTTAATTTTTGATTAGTAGTATGCATTGCTAAGAACTTTTAGGACAACATTTTTTCTCAGTATTTAAATTTTCTTTGCACCCTCAGATTCCAGATTTTCAAATAGTTGTATCTCAGCCAAATATTGTCCTATACTCTACATCAATGGAAAGCTTATTTATTCAGCTTTCAGATGATGTATAAATCTCAGTTTAAAAAAATTTACCCTTATGACTGGTTTTGTGGTCCAGGGTCACAAATGAAGAAACCGTACACAATTAATTAAAGATGGTGAAGAGAAGTTACATTTTGCATATGATTTTTTTTTCTTTCTACAACAGTCATAACAGCTGAATTTTGCTGTTACATTATGAAAATTAAACTGATTTCACTATACTGTTCCAAACAGCCAATGAGACGGTAAAACCCTGCACTTTTCAGTTGCTCTGCCCTTTGACGTGAATAGGTCATAGTGATGCTAACAAGGAATTTGCCCAAAGCGTTTATGGCAGGGTATTACTTGTGTAACAGCTAGAAAGTGTCACAGGAAAAGTGTGTCGGGGTGAGTGTGCGCTATTTTTGAAGGTGTCATGCATTTCATGAGCGGGTAGCAAGTGGTCCTCGTGCTCGATCTGTCCACTACGCTGATGCAATTTCCCTCAACTGATTGCAAGCCTCTCTGGCTCTTCATTGACAACTGATGCATGTGTAAAGAACATGTCTGTTATGCATATGCATGAATATCCAGCAAACAAGCATACATAACCTATACGTTTAATTTGTGGAAGGCATTCGGTCCCTGTAAACTATTCAAGGCTGGCATTGAAATCACGTCACTGCACGACCAATAAAACGCACAGACGTCAGACCAGAGATTAAACGCTCAAATGAGGAATTCCATCAGCTACTTGTAGGAGGATTTGCTTATGTACAAGCACACATATCTGAGGAAACTTTATCTAGTGATGTATGTTTGTGCGAGGTCATGAAAGTTTGTGTTTGTATATCATTTACTGAACTGGGTAATGAAAGCTTTATTACTCACCCTTGACCTTTGAACTCTAGACACATTCTCCCTCTGACCTCGCACACACACATACACAAGCCTAACCTTGACTTTTGTAAATGCTGACTCCAATAAACTCTGGATATCTGGCTACCAGACAGTAGAGCCGCCACATACTGCAGATGGCTGTTTAAAACAGCGAAATGTCACACAGACCGACAGAGTGTCATGGGACAAACCTTTATAGCATCTCACTTTACCGTCACTGTATCCAGACGCTCCTCAGCGTGATTTATGATGCATGAGGTTTCAGTACTATAAAATGATTCGTACATTGGACTCAATTAAATAATGCTTAAAGCAAACTCATGTTTAACTTTTAACCTAATACAACTTTCAGGAACACAAGTAAGGCATCTCTTTGTAACTTTTCTATTGAAACATGCCACAATTACAAGCTGTAATCATTGCCTAACATGCTCATTATGCCTGCCTAACTGAATACATGATGTTTACTAATCACATAACTTGCATTATATTATTATTATATTATATACTTTCTGCTTGTAACATTAATAACATTCATTTAAAGCTGTACAGTTCACTTCCAGAACAAAAATTTACAGATAATTTACTGTCATCCAAGATGTTAATATCTTTCTTTCTTCAGTCGTAAAGAATTTATGTTTTTTTGAGGAAAAACATTTCAGGATTTCTTAGTGGACTCCTATGGTGCCAGTGAGTTTGAACTTCCAAAATGTAGTTTAAATGCAGCTTCAATGGGCTCTAAACAATCCCAGCTGAGGAAAATTGGTGTAATCTACAAAAAAAGGGGGTGACATTTTCTGAAGGTGAACTCCTTTAACAGTCCACAAACACCTCCATTTCGTTCTTTTGAGGCATTGGTCTGTAAATTTACATGTTTTATTGAGCCTGATCTCATGACGAAAACGTACCTGTGGGAATGCGAAATATGTACCACCATGTACGTTTCGGGACATATTCGATGTAAAATGTCCACTGAATTGCGTTAAAAGTGTGTTTAGTTTTTCCCATGAACAGATCAACATAAATAAGGTACATTTATGTGACGTTGTTTTTGTCCGTGTCACCGCAGTTCTGACTTGAAATGCCGTTGAGTGGCGCTATAACTATATGCTATAGTGCTCAGTAATGTTTTAAAATAACATACCATCTGTACTACACCTAAACCTACGCAATAGTATAACAATAGTATAACAAAAGCGAATATGACATAAAAACACAATCGCAAGCATGCCGTTTGAGCTTGTTTTTTGATTTCATATCTTTCAGTTCTTTCATCGTGAGTCATGTTTTTTACAGGATTCATACCCAAAGATTCCGCATCCTAAGTCCAATTCCATGCCATGAAAGTGAAACGTGTGGAGCTGTAATCATAACTGTTTACGAAAACACGCCGTTTTACCGCCTTCAGCATTAATTACTGTTGAAAACTGTGATATGTACTTTCGCGTCTTGTGACAAATTCCCACAGTTGTGTTTTTGCCATTAGATCTATTATTTCATATTGAATAATCCACTTATGGTTATATTAAATGTAGAACTGATAGTTGATGTAATAATGGTATATTTGCATGGTCCTGAAGCTGCATAACACCCCAAAACCAAAACACCCCCACCACCAGTGGGCTGAAAAAAGAGAGTGAGGTTATATGTAGGAGAGGCTATAATGATGGAGTGCAGAAAACACGAAGAGAGACAGACGGATAGATACAGAACGCAGAAGCACATCCTGATGGTAAGTTGAGCCCTGAGAGCAGAGATTTACTGTTGGATGTGTGGAAGTCGAATTGCATTCAGAGAAACACTGCATGGGGGCATAAGAAATGAATGGCTGTGTTTGGAACAGCGACAGCTAAAGTTTTGTATTAATGATGTTTCAGGTCATTTCAGATAATGAGGAAAGAAACAAACAAAAGCACTCATTAAGTAGATTATTTTTGTTGTGTAAGGTCATGTGACAATGTTGCATGTGTACACATCATAGCATGCAATGTATTCTGTGCAACAATTTGTAAGCGGTAAGTTGATTTTCCATTCCAAACACGGCCAGCATGTGTGTGGGTGTGGGTTTAATTCATTTGTTTCTGCATGTGTGTGTACTTGAAAGGCAGAGAGGCTTGTTTTTTGACACTCTCATCATAACACACACACACACACACACACACATACAGAATCAGTCAGGAGGAAGTGAGGCGACAAGCATTTAGAACATTTCAGGAATCTAAATACTGTGCCAGTTATACATACACACAGAGGAGCTCACACACAAACTGGTTTAGAGGTAGGGGTTCTGAGAAATGCTGCTTCAGGGTCTGCTTCCCTCATAAACACAATGAATTCTGGGAAACTGTGACATCCGGAGCAAAACAGAGAGTTTGCGTTAGTGTGTTTGGAATTTGATGAGATACATGTTGCTTTATTTCACCACTTATATTCCTTTGTGGAAAAAGTAGTATGATTCATTGTATCAAAAGCACTTGTAGTGTACTTCAAATCTTATAAGTATATTAAAAAAGTACTTGCAGATAGTATAATTTAAAAAGGGCCACTTAAGTGTCTTTAAAGTGCTTTTAAGACACAAAAAGTGTATATAATGTAAATAATGTCCAGTTAAAAGTTTTACTTATTTTTTATTTTTTTATAACTTAGTTTTAATATTTTGTTTTGCTTTAAAGAAGTACACTCATTTTGATGTGTTTAAATGTAAGTACTGTATTATTTAAGGCATAGTTTTCGATATTACATTTAAAGGTAATATGTGACCAGCCTTAAGTAGCATGAGTATATATATATATATATATATATATATATATATATATATATATTGTAGTAATAGCCAAAAATAAATTGTATGGGTCATAATTATTGATTTTTCTTTTATGCTAAAAATCATTAGGATATTAAAACTGCAGTCCGTAAGTTTTGCCTCTTTGTCGCCATTTCTTGCTCAACCTGCAATTGCAGTTAAATGCGGAATTATCTTTCTTGCGTGAGTTGTGCTCCGGCTCGGCTCCAGCGCGGATGAATCTAATGTTTCGGTAGCTGTCAGTCACCGCACCATTGTGGACTTTCACTGTATTTAGGAATCACAGATTAACAGATTCAAATATATGGCCCAAATAAGAATCTTAATCGGATATTGTCATCTAAGAGTAAGTCTAAAACTTTTGTTATGACCAACTGAGGAAAAACGCTACAGGTGTTTAAATCTAACGATCGGTTATCTCATATCACATCAAACTAGCAAGATATTGTTACTGTTATACGTTGTTCTCAATTTGTTCATGTTAACAACATCATATATATAACAGAATTTTTGATTAGTAATATGCATTGCTAAAAACTTAATTTGGACCAATTTAAAGGTGATTTTCTCAGTATTTAGATTTTTTTACACCCTCAGATTCCGATTTTCAAATAGTTGCAACTCGGCCATATATTGTTCTATCCTAACAATAATTCATCCATGGGAACCTTATTTATTCATCTTTCAGGTGATGTATATGTCTCAAATTTACAAATATTTTAGACAATATAAGTAATTATGAAATTACATTAAAAAATGTACTTAGGTCTTACTTAAGTACAAAAAAAGTAGTGTAAATAGTAATATGAAATTAAAAAAAAATAATAAAACGTAATTAATAATAAAAACAACAATGCTAAATTAACAAATTAATTTAATTCAGTTACAAGAAGGAAGTCAGTTAAAGGATTAGTTCACTTCTGAATTAAAATTTCCTGATCATTTCATTCAAGATGTTCATGTCTTTCTTTCCTCAGTATAAAGCAAATTAAGGTTTTTGAGGAAAACATTTCAGGATTTTTCTCCATAAAGTGGACTTCAATGGGAATCAGTGGGTCCAAATTGCAGTTTCAATGCTGCTTCAAAGGCTGAGGAAAGAGTCTTGTCTAGCTAAACAATTGGTTATTTTCTAAAAAAAATAACTTTATATACTTTATAACCACAAATTCTCATCTTGCACTAGCTCTGCAATGTGCATCTAGGACTTCACGCATTACATGATCGCGTTGATCTCATTTTCTCCCCCAACTTCAAAATTGTCAGACATTGTTGTTTTACCTTGTTTTACCGTTTGACTTTCTTTGCACGTTCTCTTTGTAATCACTGCTACTGCTACTTCTGCCTACTGACCTTTCCAACATAATGCTTAAAGACGAGCTAGTGCAAAACAAGCATTTGCGGTTAAAAAGTGTATCTTTTTTTTTTTTTTTTTTTAGAAAATGACAGATCGTTTTGCTAGGCAAAACCCTTATTCCTCGTAGAGCCCTTTGAAGCTGCAATTTGATCCTCCATTTACTATATGGAGAAAAATCCTGGATTTTCCTCAAAAACCTTAATTTCTTTTTGACTGAAGAAAGAAAGACATGAACATCTTGGATGACATAGGGGTAAGTAAATGATCAGGGAATTTAAATTCTGGAGCGAAGCAATCCTTTAAACAATTAACAAAGATACTAATGATACAAAATAAGACTTATTGTTTGCATAAAATAAAAACCATATATGTAGCAGATCACCGTCTTTCTCTTACACAGTTAATGCGTGAAGCTTCTGATCTGTCAATGATGCTCATCTTTCCCCTCCACCCCTGTCCCCCATGCCCACTTATGTCTTTTCCTCAGCCCCTTGGCAAATGATGAGGCATCAGCTGATTTGGTGGAAGGGATTTGGTGTTCCATGAAGTCTATTTAAAAGCGCCAATGCATTGCTTTCTCTCTTTCTCCCCCTACTCTCGGTCTTTGGCTTTTTAACTTCTACTATCTGTTTCTTTCTCAGCTATATTTGTAATGTACAGTTTTTCGTTGGCCTGCAAACGTCCCATGTTTTTATTTCCTTTTCTATCAATTTTCATCTCTACACCTTGCTGCATATGGAAAACCTCACAAAGTCCAACACACCAGCTATTTAAGTCTCAATCTGAGCTATAAAAAGACAGAAAAAGTAAGTACCCTGGAGCATATTCATAGACCAGATCTCTGTTTAGCTGATTTTAGCCCCCGCTAATGCATATATACTCAAATTCGTGCACAAACCATACAGACCATATCATGTTTTCTATATTATTCCTCACTAGATGCCTTTCCTTAGCATGTATCCCAGCAATACCAAACTCTAAAGTTACGATCTGGTAGAACTGTAAGACATACATACCAGCCATGACTGTGGATGTTGTTCAACTTTGCAAACACAGATGCATTAAGCAAGACTGATTATCTGTGATGTAATGCCTTAAATGTAAACTTCAAATTTGATATCGCTTTTTTGGCCTCCTTTTAATGTTTTTCTGGGTGTCTTGGAATGTCTATCTGGGTTTCTAAACATTAGAAAGCATAGTTTTACACTGTGGTTCAATATGGCTTTTATTTTGACAAACCATGTGTGACTGATGATTACAAAACAGTCCAAATACCAGAGAGCGTTCCCTCTCCTCATTCCTGTAGCTTTGGATGCTAAAAGGGAAGCACGCGCGCGTGTGTGTGTGTGTGTGTGAATATCTGATTGCTGTTAAGCAGACTTTTTGTACAGATCTGAAAACCATTGATGCCACCAGCACAATTCCTCACATTTTCTTGTTCATAAAAGCCCCTCTGGAGATTTAGATCACTTGTTGATCTGGAACTATTTCTTGTTTCAGCGCCAATGCCATCCATAGGAGAGCTCCTCGCCGTGAGATAGAAAAGTAGGCCAGTGTAAAAGAGGATATCTGGCATGGCCATAAAAAGATGGACAGGAAGAGAGAGAGAGACAGAGAGAGAGCGTGCCAGGAACATCTAATTAGAGGAAGACGTAGAAAAAGCCAGAAGAAGAGAGGGAGTAAATCATGTAAGGAGTAACGTTGCAGCCATTTAAACTCCAAGTTTAAATGTATTTGTTTGTTTAGTGTATTTAATAAATAATTAGTTAGTCAGTTGTGAAACATATTGTTTTGAATTATGTATATATATTGGATCTGATAATGAATTTATAAAAAACTTTTATTTATGGGTGACTTTTATTTTGAAATTACATGGATATACTGTGGGTCAAAAAATCCTTCATTAGTTTTTTTAAAAAAAATTTGTTTTAAAGCACAGCCACCCCAAAATCAGACTTCAACACCTTACTTTGTGATTGTTCTGAGGTTAAATACAGATTTAAAATCATAACAAGATATAGTTTAATAGCTATGATAATGTTTTTGAAATCAAATCTTTGCATAGATATGACTGGAAACACTGACATCTAACAATGCTTTGGAAAAAAAAATGCTTTGTTTGTTTGTTTTTTTAATTAGTACTTTTATTCATTAAGGATGCGTTAAATTGATCAAAAGAGTCAGTAAAAACCTTTACATTGCAATAAAAGATTTCATATAAATACTTTCTGACTTGCTATTCATCAAAGAATGCAATGTTTATATAAAGAAATGCATACACTGCCATTCAAAATCTGGGATCAGTAAGATTTTAATGTTTTTTTTTTTTTTCTGCTCTTCAAGGCTGCGTATATTTGATCAAAAATACTGAAAAAACAACAGTAATATTGTGAAATATTATTGCAATTTAAAATAGTGTTCAACAGTTCAACAGAAAACAGTTTTCAACACTGATAATAAATCAGCATATCAGAATGATTTCTGAAGGATCCTGTGACACTGAAGACTGGAATAATGATCACAAAAATAAATTATATTTGAAAGTTTTTTTTACAATAGAAAACTTTTATTTTCAAAATCCAATAATATTTAATTTTATTACTTTTCTGCATTTTTGATCAAATAAATGCAACTTTGACAGCTCTCATTATCATTAACTTTATCATTAATTCCACAGAATGGAAAGGAGCAGCTTGTACATTCTGCTAAATGTTTCCTTTTGTGCTCCATTTTAAAACAGTCTGCTGTTCAAAAGTCTGGGATCAGTAAGATTTTAATGTTTTTTATATATATATATATATATATATAAATATTCTGTTCTTCGAGGCTCACAAAAGTACAGTATCTCACAAAAGTGAGTACACCCCTCACATTTCAGTAATCATTTTAGCATATATTCTAAAGGAACAATGCTATAGAAATGAAACTTGGACATATTTTAGAGTAGTCAATGTGCAGCTTGTATAGCAGTATATATTTACTGTCCTCTGAAAATAACTCAACATAGAGCCATTATTGTCAAAACAGCTGGCAACAAAAGTGAGTACACCCTGAGTGATAACAGCAGTATGTTGTTTAACCATGCAAAGCCTCATGTTCTATTCATCATGCTTATGTTTTTGTCTGCTTGACAGGACCATACAAAGTTGTGTATCTTGTATTAGAGCAGTTAAAAATTGGTGCTTTAAGTACAAGTTACACTACAGTGGTCAGGGTCATACAGAGTATGTTTTCCAAAATGGGTTCCATTCAGAACAGCCCTTGTAAGGGATTCATTGAAGTTGAGTACTCGTTCTGTGCGTCAGGTGCAGAACCTGGCTTCAAAAAAACAGACGCATGAGTGCTGCCAGCATTGCTTTAAAGGTTGTAGAATTAGAAGGTCAGCATATCAGTGCTCAGACCATATGCCGCACACTGCAACAAGTCTTTTTGCATGGGCGTCGTCCCAGAAGGAAGCCTCTTCTGAAGTCCGCAAACAGTTTGCTGAAGACAACCTGTTCCAAGAGCATGATTTACTGGAACCATGTCCTGTGGTCTGATGAGACAAAGATAAACTTGTTTGGCTCAGATGGTGTCCAGCATGTGTGGCGATGCCCTGGTGAGGAGTACCAAGAAAACTGTTTTGGCTACGGTCAAGCATGGTGGTGGTAGCATCATGGTCTGGGGCTGCATGAGTGCTGCTGGTACTGTGGAGCTGCAGTTCACTGAGGGAAACATGGATTTCATTATGTACTGTACATTCTGAAGCAGAACATGTCTTCCCTCCAGAAACAAGGCCGAACAGCAGTTTTCCAACATGATTATGACCCCAAACACACCACCAAGATGACAGCTGCCTCGCTGAGGAAGCTGAAGGTGATGGGGTGGCCAAGTATGTCTCCAGACCTGAACCCTATTAAGCACCTGTGGGGCATCCTCAAGCAGAAGGTGGAAAAGCACCATGTGTCTAACATCCAGCAGCTCCGTGATGTCATTATAGAGGAGTGGAAGAGGATCCCAGCAACAACCTGTGCAGCTCTGGCCAATTCCATGCCCAGGATGATTCAGGCAGTACCAGATAACAATGGCGCTAACACAAAGTTCACT
Source organism: Cirrhinus molitorella (assembly GCA_033026305.1). Lineage (NCBI taxonomy): Eukaryota > Metazoa > Chordata > Actinopteri > Cypriniformes > Cyprinidae > Cirrhinus > Cirrhinus molitorella. The sequence continues at coordinate 8,325,798 of CM065133.1, read as the reverse complement.
TAGGGTGTACTCACTTTTGTTGCCAGCTATTTTGACAATAATGGCTGTATGTTGAGTGATATTCAGGGGACAGTAAATCTATACTGCTATACAAGCTGCACACTGACTACCAAGTTTCATTTCTATAGCATTGTCTCTTGTGAAGATACACTAAAATGGTTGCTGAAATGTGAGGGTTGTACTCATTTTTGTGAGATACTGCATATTTGATCAACAATACAGAAAAAAACTAATATTGTAAAATATTATTGCAATTTAAAATACTGGTTTTCTGTTTTAAAATGTAATTTATTCCTGTGATGCAAAGCTGAATTTCATCAGTCTTCAGTGTCACATTATCCTTCAGAAATCATTCTAATATGCTGATTTATTATCATAATGTTGAAAACAGTTGTGCTTCTTAATTTTTTTTACTTATATTGATAGATTTTGAATAAAAGCTGTTCTTTTTAACTTTTATTCATCAAAGAATCCTGAAAAAAAGGGGAAAAAAGTCATGGGACACTGAAGACTGGAGTAATGATGCTGAAAATTCAGCTTTGCATCACAGAAATAAATTATATTTTAAAGTATTTTAAAATAGAAAACCGTTATTTTAAATTGCAATAATATTTTATAATATTACTTTTTTCTGTATTTTTGATCAAATAAATGCAACTTTGATGAGCATAAGACACTTTAAACAACATGAAATATCTTTCTGATCCCAAATTTTTGAACAGCACAAATAAATGCACAAAAATAAGTAAACAGATATAAATGTAAATGTCAGTCTTGTCTACTTGAGTGCTGCTACCTGTGTGTGTGTGTGTGTGTGTGTGTGTGTGATGAGGTAATGGCTAGTGAGAGCTCTTATCAGCTGGAGAGGGGGACCAGGTGCATTTCCTGAACTCTGGGCTCTGGTGCCACAAAAGCTCCTTTGTCCAAGCCTGTTCCCTGACTCTGCACTAAAGCGGTGATTCAGCCCGGCTCCTTCCCCTCTCCAACCTGGTCCTTCGCTTTCTCTCTTCCTGCTCCAGAGAGACCAATTAGAGACAATGCAAGTAGGTTAGACTGCCCATTAACTGAGGGTATTGTTGAGCACAATGCCAAGAGGATTGTACGCTAACAATAAAACCCATAAGCCGGTACTAGAGTGTCACTGACATTGTTGGGCTAAACCAAGAGTGCCATTTTGTTCCTATGGAGCGTGTGAGTGTGTGTGTGTATTGGGGAGTGAGTGTGCACTGGGTCACAGACTGCACAGACGAGTTTCTCGTCACTTAAATAGAATCTCTGTGTTCCACTTTTCTATCCTATCTCTTTATCCTTTTCTGTTCCTGGACATCTCCATCTCTCACCCACTGACCCCCGCGTGCACAAAGACAGAGAGTCAGTCTCTCTACACCCCTGATAATGATGGGAAAAGGATGATGTAATGCCCCCAGCTGAGGGGTTTCGAGTGAGATGAGGTCGCTTTTAAAAGGCAAACTCTCGTGGGCCTGTCTGGGGGTCTTGACCTCTGACCCCGGGGGTCATGGCTTCGCCCACTATTGAGGGCAATCGTTTTGATAACCACTTGCTTGTGCATTTACAGCACAAACACATAAACATACAGCCCTCCTGCAAGCATCTGGGCATAACGAATCCTGTCGTGTTCATTTTGAAATGTCTTTATGGTTTGCCTCAGAAATCTTAAAACTACAATAATATAATATAAAATAAAATACTCCCAAGCACCTAAACTCTTATTCTGTGAGATACCATGTAGCACTTTTTTGAACTGTCTTAAAGTAAACTTGTTTACTAATGCTTTCCTAAGGTCCTATAATTTCAACAAAGCGGAAAATGCGGACAGAATTGTAGTCATAAAAATGGAATTTACTGTACGCAGAATGTCACAAAATTTGCCACATTTTGGATGAATAAATCAAAACTAGGTCAGTACACTTAAATCAAAATGCAAAAATACTATTTTAATATGAATCTCTGTGTAAATAAATGGCACAGACACATGGTTTCATTTACTACACACATACTGAAGCATGCATGAGGCTCGCTAATAATATAATAATAATAATAATTAATATTTTATTTTAAAAAATCAATTAATTAGAGATGCTATTGATTATTAAAATAAAAAAAACATTCAAATGGAACCCAGAAAATTGAGTGAAAACACAGAATTAGGTAAAAAATAAAACTGAATTTGAGAAACAAAAAAATGTTTTTCATAGGGCTTTAAAAAATATTTTTTGTTAAACTTTTAATAAATTGCGATTTCAGTTTCAACTAATTAGACATGCTTTTTGATTAATATATATTTTTTTATTATTATTTAACCATTAAAAAAAATAAAAGGAATCCAGAAAAATGAAAACAGAAAAAATGGACGTTTGGAAAAATAAATAAATAAATAAAACAGAATTTGTAAAAAAAAAATAAAATGGATTTCACAGGGCCCTATACTTTTCCTTGGGGCAATTACATTTTCTTTTAATTATGTTTGATTGTTTTATTTTATTTAGTTTTTGTCTTTTTACATTTCTGTTTTTAATTTATTTTTTATACTATTTAGTACCTCTAAAGTAATTACATGCAGTTTTGCAATTATGTTTTAAATACATTTTGAAATGTATTTAATTGATCTTTTTTTTTTTTTTTCAGGAAAATTAAATTAGAATTCAGTTTCTGTTTCAGAAAGTAAAATTGAAAAAAAGTGTCTTATGCTCATTATATTTGAGTAATATTGTGAAATATTATTACAGTTTAAAAGAATATATTTAATATATTTTAAAATGTAATTAATTGCATTGATAGCCAAGCTAAATTGTCCATAGCCATTACTCTATTCCTTCAGAAATGATTAATATGCTATTATTTGTTTATTATTAAAACACATATGCTTAATGTTTTGTGGAAACCATGGTACTTTTTCTGCAGGATTTTTTAATGAATATAAACATTTGAAATTAAAACAGAATTTATTTATTTATTGTAACTTTACTATCACTTGTGACCAATTTAATGCGTCCTTGGAAAATAAAAATAGTAATTTCTTTTAAACAGTGTATTTTTAAAGGATTATTTATTGACTGATTTACATATTTATTTATTTATTTAATTACCTACCTACATTCAAAGTGTAAAGAAAATATTATTTAAATCTGTCTACTTTAAAATGTAATGTGTATTTAAATTGAATTTGTTACTTGCTGTTTCTTTGTAACTATTTGTAATTATAAGTAAAATTCATTTCAACATTAATCCAACATCTAATTCAGTCATAAAGAATATTTTGGGGGAAAAAAGCAAACAAACAAAGTTTAGAATCATTTATTAATCACATAAATCTCTATTAATTCTGTCATTAGCCATTTATATCATTAGCCTAATAAAAACCTCTTGTTTTAGAGTGTGGCGCCTCATGGGAGCCGCTGAATACTGCTTGACTTCTATTATCGCACGTTTCCGTTCTTGGAAGAAATTAATCATGGCCAACTGCTTGACTAGCGCATCCCTACAATGGAACTGATAACCGAGAATCTGTGCATGATGCTAAATTCACACCACTAGGTGTCAGTACTTAAAATACGACCACCAAACATAGCCCACCATAAACTAAAATGACCAAGTACACTTTTAATCCAAAGCTTTTCAGTGCTGGATTTCCCAGAGGACAGTTTTAACCCCACTTAAGTGTGTGGGAATGAGTGGTTGTCCTTGGCAACAGTCCTTTTTGGCCTGTGACAATGCTGTCATCCCAAACGACCTTAAGGGTATTTATAAACGCACCTCATCTGTCTCTCACTCTTGTATCTTTCTTCCAGATCTCTTCATTTTTCCCCCCCTCTCGCTCTCTTTCTCTCTCTATCCTCTCTTTCAGTGGCTGATTAGCTGGTTTCTATGCTCCTTCCTCTCAACAAGCCGTTGGAATCTGGGTCAGAACTCACAGCTGCTCCGGATCAAGGGCCAGTGTTGGACCAGCGCTGAGGTCGATATTAGATTTTCATCAGCTATAAATCAGTAGTGACTAAACAATGATTACATAGCCATTTAGCTCCAAATCCACTGCCAAGGTAACCACACACCAATCCAATAATGCAATTACAAATCTTCATTATAGACAGACCAGAATGTGATGTAACATAAATCAGCCGACTAATTTATAGTTAAACAACAGGAACTGTTGAAATATATGCATATCTCTACATGACCACAACATTTAAGCCATTCTTTAGAAAGCTGCTTTGGAAAAAAAATGTGCTGTATAAAGTGATAATAAATGATAACTATATATTTTTTATTATGTAAAGTGCTATGAATATGTACAGATCACACACACACACACACACACACACACACACACACACACACAATATGCTTAACCAAAATATAAAAAAATAAAAAATAACCACAAACTAATAAATAAAACTAAATATATAAAATGGCTACAGTAACTTTACAAGCCTTCATGACTAAAAATGTAAATAATTAATTATATAAATAATACAAGACAAAATAATAATAAACAAACAAACAAACAAAAAAATGTAAACAGTAACATTTTATGATCCTTTCTGACTAAATAAATAAACTTGATGATCCTAGTTGGGAATAATAATAAAAAAATACAAACAGCAAAGAAAATGATGACCCTGCATAACTAAAGAATGTTTTTTAAACATTTAAATAAATAATTAATTATATAAAATAATAATAAAAACAAAAATAATAAACAAAACAACAAAAATACATTAACATTTAAAAATAACATTTTATGATCCTTTATGACTAAATAAAATAATATATTGTTAAATAAATTAATAAATACAGGTATGATCCTAAGTGTGAATAATAAAATAAAATAAAAATTAATTATATAAAATAATAAAAACAAAACCACAAAAAAAAAAAACATTGTATGATCCTATATGACTAAATAAAATAATATATTGTTAAATAATTAAATAAACAGTTAACTTTATGATCCTATAGGTGAGATGAATAAAATACAAAATAAAACAAAATAAATGCCAACAGTAAAAATGTATGACCCTTCATGACTAAATAATATTATTTTAAAAAGTATATAAATAATTAATTATATAGAATAAATAATAATAATAATAATAATAAATATTTTGACTAAATATTTTTAAACAAACAAACAAATCAATAAAACTTCATGATCCTAGTTGGGAAGAATAAAAAAATTATTACAATTATTTTATAAATAAATAAATAAATGACAACAGTAATAATTTATGACCCTTAATGACTAAATAATACTATCTATACATTTAGATAAATAATTCATTATATAAAATATATTTTGTTTATTATTATTTAGTTTTTTATTAAACAATAAAATTTTATGATCCTATATTATTAAATAAAATCATGTATTTTTAAATGAAAGAATTAATTAATTAATGAAGTGCCAACAGTAATAATTTATTACTTATTATGATCCTAGTTGGGATAAATAAAACAAAATAATATAAAATTAATTACGTCACTTTATGACTAAATAATGATATTTAAAAATTTAGATAAATAATAAATACATCTAAATACAAATAAATAAATAAAAACCCTTTTACTTTTTGGCAAACAAAGTGCCAATAGAGGTTTACTGTAAAATGAAAAAGAAAACAAAAGTGATTACTTATTTAAAAATAAAGATTTATTCATATTTATTATTAGTAGTAGTAGTAGTAGCAGAATTGTTGTTACATTAAGTCTTACCACTGCTAATATTTTTCTGACACAGTTTAGGGTTAAACTAAACTTTTATTTTTACAAGCTGCTGTGAAGAACTGGCAGTTGCTGTGAATGTAATATGAAGGTAGTTTTCACAAACTAAACGGTAAAATTGTGTTCAAACGTCACGCAACCTTTATTATGTGTAGTAAACAAAACGTTGTGTCGCATCATTCATTCATTGCACCTTTACGCGTGATGTCAAATGCTTCTGCGGATTTGCAGTATTATTATAGCGTTTTACCTGAGCATTGCAAATCATGCATTAAGGTAAATAAGAGGGCGACATCTAGTGGAGAAGACCAATAAGATTCACAATAATCAGATCTTGTTTTAAATGTTTGCCGAAATAAATACAGGAAAAGATAGATTTGCGGTGAATCGATATCGAATCGTCTTCATTTTAAAAATTAAGATTAATCGAAAAATAGATTTTTTTGCCCAGCCCTATAGCTTAGTAACATGCTGATGCCAAACTCCTCATATTCAAGTCTCCTGTGCATGCAGCTACCTAAATACAGTGTTTCAAAATGGTCACTTCTGTTCTAATATTCCATTTCAAGTGCGACATTGCCTTAGAAGGCAGCTGTCTATGCAGTCAGTAGCAAGCAAGGCAGCTTTGGAACTTGCTTGACGGCACTAAACCATTAATCCGACTAACACTGTCACGACTCAAACCACATACCTTGACACACTGTATTTGAATTCTTCCTCCCAGAATCAAATTCCCCCATACATCATATGCTGAACCGCATCCAAAAAGAAGGCAAAAATCAGAATAGGAACAGACAGTCCCCAATAATTCACTCTAAAATGCACACTCACACAGGGACTCCCTCATTAAGTGTATTGTAGAAATGCTGATGTCATGAAAACAAATCTGCTGGCCTCTTTTTGGCTGAGAAGTGAGTGTGATCACCCTGCCCATGTTCATTAAGTCTTTGTGTGAACGTGTTTCAAATCACAGACAATACACAGAGGGAGCAGATCACAAAAGTGCACAGAGCATGTGCTTAACGGCACGTAGGCTACAGCTGAAAGGGAATGTAAGAGCGAGCGACAGTCCCATTTCTGAGTGAGAAGAGAAGAAATTGCTGAGCTCATTGTCACGAGAGTGACAGGGCGTTACGAAGGGAATGTTCTGAAAATTGGGGGCGTGCGTGTGCTGACTGTTCACTACAAAGCAGAAGCCTTTGGGTATCTTAATACCCGAAGGCCCGGGTTAATGTTAGGGTCAAATGTCCACTTACACACAACACTCATCACGCTCATCTGAAGTGCACACAAGCTTTTGACTTTTAATAACAAAGAGAATAAACTATTTGGTTCTGAATCTAATTACACCATTCAAAAAGCATATTTATTCTTTGACAGACTTTTGAAAATATTATGTATCCTGGCATACAGTCATGGGCAAAAATATTGGCACCCCTGCAATTCTGTCAGAAAATGCAACACTTCTTTCAGGAAATTGTTCCAATTGCAAATGTTTTGGTATTCACATGCTGATTGTTTTTGTTTGCACTGGAACAACACACACAAAAAAACAAAAAAAACAAAGAAGAAAAGTTGAACTTGATTAAATTTCACACAGAACTCAAAAATGTACAAAATTATTGGCACCTTGTCAAAATTGTAAGAAATAATTGCTTTTCAAGCATGTGATGCTCCTGTTGTTTGTATTTAGACACACCTGTGGAAAGTAACAGATGTGGGCAACATAGTAATCACACTTGCAACCAGTTAAAATGGAGAAAAGTTGACTCAACATTGTGTTGTGTGTCACACTGAGCATGGAGAAAAGAAAGAAGTGTTATGTGGATTTGAGAGAGGAAATTGTGGAAAAATATTGGACAATCTCAAGGCTACAAGTCCATCTCCAGAGATCTGAATGTTCTTGTGTCCACTGTGCGCAATATCATCAAAAGGTTTCCAGCCCATGGCACTGTAGCTAACCTCGCTGGATGTGAACAGACACAAGGTACAATAGCGTCAGCTCGCACTATCCGTTGCCATCTGAAACTAAATGGTTGCTATGGAAGGAGAACACTACTGAAGCAAAGGCACAAGAAAGCAAGACTGGAGTTTGCCAAAACTTGCATTACAAAACCACAATCCTTCTGGGAGAACGTACTGTGGACAGATGAGACAAAAGTAGATATTTTTGGTAAAGGACATTTAAAGAAAAGAACAGTCAAACAGATGTTTTGGGGTTGCTTTGCTGCTTCTGACACTGGATGCCTTGACTGTGTGAACCGTATCATGAAATCTGATGATTACCAAAGAATTTTGGGGCGCAACGTAGTGGCCAGTGTCTGAAAGCTGCGTCTCCACCAGAGGTCATGGGTCTTCCAGCAGGGCAGTGACCCAAAACAAACTTCAAAAAGCACTCAGAAATGGTTACAAACAGCACTGGAGAGTTCTGAAATGGCCAGCAATGAGCCCAGATCTGAATCTCATAGAACACCTGTGGAGAGATCTCAAAACAGCAGTTTGAAGAAGGCATCCTTCAAATCTGAATGACCTGAAGTAGTTTGCAAGAGAAGTGGTTCAAAATTCCAGTAGAAATGTTTAAGAAACTCATTCATGATTGCAGGAAGCAATTGATTTCAGTTATTTTTTTCCCAAAGGGGGTGCTACCAAATATTAACTTAAGGGTGCCAATAATTTTGTCCAGTGCATTTTTTTTTGGGTTCTGTGTGGAATTGTATCAGACTTGACTTTTCTTCTCTGTTTTTTGTGTTGTTCCAATGCAAAACATTTGGAGTAACTTTGAAAAGGAGGCAATCAATTTTATTTTTACTGGTGGTTTTATTTTTTCAAGTAAATTCAAGTAATTTGAGAAAAATTACACAAATGCACAAATGTTAGTCAATCTAAAGTAAGTTTTGCTTATTAGTACAGTTAAATTGGATCAACAAAGGTCAGCAGCAAAGACACTGGTTAATAAAATGGTATTAAATATGTAAAGGAAACATCAATACTACTATTTACTATTTTTTTTAAAACTAACTACTATTTTCTTGTAAATGAAAAAGTAATGCGTTACTTTACTAGTTACTTGAGCAAAGTAATCTGATATGACATATTGAGAGACACTGTGTCGTCCTACTGTGGACTGGCTATCTCTTGTGCTATAACCATCAGTACTTTCTGAACAAATTGTAAGTGTACTGTGTCTGCCATTAGTGAAAAGACAGCACAGTAGTTTGAGTTGGTTTATTGCTGTGTGTTAAATTATATTGTATTTAGCCGCCTTGTAACTTAGAGGTGACTCACAGTCACACAATCTCCAATTTTGGCTCCAAACTGATGCTGGTGTGCTAGTTTGCCTCCACCAGGCTCTTTCACACAAGTTATTCTACTTTAGTCAGTGAGCTATATCACAATGATATGCTGGTCATTTAACTAGACCATCCCTAAACCACCATGTACTAAGACCTGTGGCAAAATTGGAAGTCTGAAAGATTGGTGTGTTTACATGAATGGTTGCTAATGTATGATATGGGTGCATGTAAACAAGGCTGTGTAAACCAGTCTGGACTAGCAAGGAAATTCATTAGGAATGGTTGAATAGATGATTCACACAAAAGCTAAAAGTTTCTGCCCAAAATACTGAAGCGTTTAAGTCACTGGACATGGATTGCACCGGATTCTCTTCAGACATCCTCATCGTTGTCCAAGCGCCAATAAAAATGACATTACCAGACATCAGAATCCCTCATCCAGCATGCCACTGAGCATTTTCATAATTCATATGGTAACATTCACACACTTGCATGGTTTTTCTGCAATCTGTGGCCTGTCTGAGGGGAGGTCCAAGAATGTGGCTCTGTCATATTGCATGAGGGGGTTGTGTAGTGCAAAAGCATAAAACACCATTTCCAGGAAAGACGTTCATTTGGTTCATTTAGAAACCGCTGCAATCTGCGAGCCAGACAAAAACACTTGCCGGTTTAATAGCAAAACATCATCGGTCCAGTGTTCTGTTGCAAAGGCATAACTCGTGCGCTTTGGCCTCCATCTGTAATTATCAGCCATCGCATGCCTCGGCTAATCAGAAACGCCTACGACTGTAAGCCCGTTCGCATTCACGTGTCCCAGCGAGGAATTAAACATGTCAAGAGTGTTTAAGAAAGACATGTGTCATGTATTATACATTGACAGTCATTAAGAAAATATTTGTTTGCGCGATAAACCGATGATCCCTCTCACGACGGCTGTTAAGAGCTTGGCAATAGGACAAGACAAAATGGCACCTCAGCATCGTCTCAAGAATCTTTTCTGGAACAAATTTGACGCGAGTGAGAGCCACTATTTATTCGCTGCTAAATATTTGAGCCGAGATGTCTTTTTTAGAGAGGTTGTATGTTGAGATTAGGCCTTTTTTTATCCAGTGTGTTAAATTTCTTCTCTTTCTCTTTCAGTTCACCTTTTGACAGCAGGCTTTGTGTACTGACTGTGGGAAAGTTTCCTTTCCTGATGAGGTCATCCCTTCAACCCCCCCACCCCAGCAGATCTGTTTCACTCACACACTCACAAACACACACACAGGAAGGAGGTATACAACAAGGTCTTGGCTTTTCGGTTGTTTGTGCACATCTATAGGATTGCCATGAAGGTCACGTGTGGCTTTTGTAATAATGTTGAAGGGGGAAAAACGTGCCCGTGATAAAGGAAAAAAATCCAGGTTGAAAACGTGCAAGTTCATGCAAGTTCATGGCAGTTTCATATAAACTTGAAAAAGGGTTTATCATTTATAAGCAGAAGTTTCAATTTAGTAACTCTAAATAAGTCATGCAGTGTAACCATCAAGTAAAAAGCAACTTTTTTTTTGATACATTTACTTACAACACATTAATTCAAAAATATGACTTCTTTCAGAAGGTTTGATAATGTTACACCACATGAAATTTCAGAACATGAACTAACCTTGTCTTGACATAAAAATATCAGTCATAAAAGTCTGCAGTATCATTTCCTAATATATGTGCATACTGCATTTACAGTTGTTGTCAAAAGTTTACATACACCTGCAGAATTTGCAGAAATGTTTATTTTACCAAAATAAGAGGGATCATACAAAATGCATGTTATTTTTTATTTAGTACCTACCTGAATGAGGTATTTCACATAAAAGACAATTACATACAGTGCACAAGAGAATAACAGTTGAATAAAAATGACCCCATTCAAAAGTTTGCATACAGTTGATTTTAAATACTGTGTTGTTACCTGAATGATTTGTTCAGTGATAGTTGTTTATGAGTCCCTTTTTGTCCTGAACAGTTAAACTACTTGCTGTTCTTCAGAAAAATCCTTTAGGTCCCACAAATTCTTTGGCTTTTCAGCATTTTTGTGTATTTGAACCCTTTTCCAACAACTGTATGATTTTTAGATTCATCTTTTTACACTGAGGACAACTGAGGGACTCATGCAACTATTGCAGAAGTTTCAAATACTCACTGATGCTGCAGAAGGAAACACATTAAGAGCCGGGGGTGAAAACTTTTGGAATTTGAAGATCAAGGTAAATTTAACTGATTTTGTCTTCTGATAAACATATATGTGCTTCTGTAGCTTCTGAAGGGCGATACTAAATGAAAAAAAATATGATATTTAGGCAAAATAGAAAAAAAAAAAAAATGTACACATCTTCATTCTGGGGTTTAAATCCCTTTAAAAAAGGGTTTAAATACACAGAAATGTGAAATATCTTATTCAGGTCAGGACTAAATAAATAACGTATTTTGTATGATTCCTTTTATTTTGGTAAAATAAGCAACATTTTGCAGATTCTGCAAAAATGTAAACTTTTGTCCTCAACTGTGTGTATATATGCATGTAGGTATACTTCATAAACCTATAGATATATACACACACACACACACACACACACACACACACACACACAATATAAATAAAAAATATTGCTTTTTGTATATATACAAATAAAATAAAAAGCAATATAATTCTACACATTAATAAAGCAAAAGATCAAGAATTAAATTTTCAGTGAGCCTCTTTGTTTATTTATTGAATATTACAACAAAACAATTCTTATTATAGAAAAGGTGTGTTAAAGTCATTTCATGTTTGAATTGCCTTTGTTACGTATTTTTGAATCAACAGATCAGTAAAAAAAACATATCAGTGATCCAGAACAGAACCAATGTAGCAAAATGTGCCACAACCACCCAACCACGTATTGCACGTACCCCTGTCTATCACATTACATTCAAATACAAATTTTCAGTGACCTCTTGCTCCCCCATCCCACAAATAATTAAGCTCAGGGTCAAAGTCTGTATCCATACAGAAAACGCCACCCCAGGGCCACGCTTATGACACAGCCGCCCCTCACAATGTGCCTTTATAGCCAAAGCTGACACTCCCGGCGTGATGCTGGAACTCGACGGCAAGCAAAACGTGCAAAACTAAACATACGCAAAAAAGCACGCAGCTCCCAGTCGTGACCGTGAGTCTGACGAAGAGGAATGCCTGACACACAGCTCTCCAGACGTACATACACACAGGTCTTTGTTTTATATATGTGTAATACACTCACAGCGCTTAATCAAACTCTCCCGACTGTGACTCTTTTCCAATGCGTGTGTTTATGCAAACATGTGGAGACCTGCGGGGTGTTGAGATGAATTGTGTGTGTGTGTGTCTGGAGAGTTGCATGACTGGCATTCCTCTCAATCAGACTGAAGCCCATAGTGAGAAGGTTAAAGAAACAGAAAAGTAAGAAAGCACACTCACAGAGCTTGTTGCATGGGGAGGGTGGGCCAGAAGGGGGCGCTGCGTCTGAGAAATCCATCTTCGCTGACTCAGAAAATTCGCTCTCTTTCTGAGTTTCTTTGTGTCTCGTTCTTTCGTTTAATTTCCACCTCCACCCCCTTGCCCTGAGCCCGTATAAAGGGGCAGTTTGTTTAATCAGTAATCACATCTGAACAAGTAAGACACTATCTTTTTATCCGACCAAACCTCTGAATAAGCAAACCATTATACTAGCCTCTCTCTCTCTCTCCAGAGAATACGGTGAGCTCATGCCACCTGCAGTCTACCACATTATGCTGAATCAATGTCTTTGAGATTGTCAAACCGAGATCCCTTACAAAAAATAACTATGCTTTTACTAGTGTAACCATGGTTTAATTATGGGTTTTGTATTAAAATTATAGTAACTACAAAATAAACCATGGTTTTACTAGTTATCATAGTTCAACTATAGTAACTATAACAATAATTGTGGTTTTAATACAGCATTTACTGTATTATATAAATACTGTAGTTTATTTACTGTATTAAATAAACCATGGTTTTATTAAAGTACTTATGGTTTAGAAATGATTTTTTAAAGTAAAATTATAACTACAAAAATATATATTTTTACCTTTTTTTGTAAAATTATAGTAAATACAACAATAAACATGGTTGTAATACAGTAAAATCATAGTAAAAATAAACCATGGTTTTACTAAAGTAACCATGGTTTAACTTAAAAAACAAAACAAAAAAGGTTTTGTTGTTAGTAGAACTATAACTACAAATAAATAACCATGTTTTACTGTTTTACAGTTACAATGGTTTAACTATGTTTTTTTATTGTAAAACTATAATAAGTACAACAATAAGCATGGATTTAATACAACATTTACAATAAAACAATAGTAAAATAAGCCATTGTTTACTAGAGTAACCATAGTTTAACTTTTTTCAAAGTAAAACTTTACTACAAAAACAACCAAAAAAAAAAAAAAAGAAAAAGAAATACAATGATGTTTGAATACAGCATTTACAGTAAAACCATAGTAAAAGTAAACCATTAACCATTGTTTTATTAAAGTAACCATGATTTAACAAAAATAATTGTTATTAGTAAAACTATTACTACCAAAAACACAAATTTTACTACAGTTACAATGATTTAACTATGTGAGTGTATGTACAGTATTGTACATACAATCTCAACTTCCTGAGTAATAAATCTTTGTGATTTGAGACCAAGTTTATCTTAACAGGACATGATTCCAGTAATCCATGTCCTTAGTCTGCTTGTCTTTAGCAAACTGTTTGCAGGCTTTTTTGCGCATCATCTTTAGAAGAGGATTCCTTCTGGGACAACAGCCATATACAGACCAATTTGATGCAGTGTGCGGTGTATGGTCTGAGCCCCCACCCCTTCAACCTCTGCAGTAATGCTGGCAGCACTCATACATCTATTTCCCAAACACAACCTCTGGATATGACACTGAAAAGGTGCACTCAACTTCTTTGGTCGTCCGTGGCGAGGCCTGTTCTGAGTGGAACTTGTCCTGTTAAACCGCTGTATGGTCTTGGCCACCGTGCTGCAGCTCAGTTTCAGGGTCTTGGCAATCTTCTTATAGCCTATGCCATCTTTAGGTAGATAAGAGAGTTATTTGCCATGAGGTGCCATGTTGAACTTCCAGTGACCAGTATGAGAGAGTGAGAGTGATAACACCAAATTTAATACACCTGCTCCCCATTCACACCTGAGACCTTGTAACACTAATGAGTCACATGACACCGGGGAAAGAAAATGGCTAATTGGGCCCAATTTGGACATTTTCACTTAGGGGTGTAGGGGTGTAGTAAGGGTGTAGGCCTAGGGCAGCGTAATGGTTAGGGAGTCAGACTTGTAACCGAAAGGTTGCGAGTTTGAGTCCCAGGTCCGGCAGGGATTGTTGTGGGGGGAGTGAATGATCAGTGCTCTCTCCACCCTCAGTACCACGACTGAGGTGAGACCCTTGAGCAACTGCTCCTCGGGCGCTGCAGCAATAGCAGTGTGTGTTCATGGTGTGTGTGCACTTGGATGGGTTAAATACAGAGCACAAATACTGAGTATGGGTCACCATACTTGGCCTCACGCCGCTTGACGTCTTTTCCTTTCCTTTTGTGGCCGGCGGTTTAGACATTGAAAGCCCCGATATACTTCAAACAAAATCGAAGAACGAACTGAAATGACGCCATTTCGAACAAAATCAGGCAAAAACGAAGTTCGTTTTGAGCTCGTTTCGGCAGTTCGAAACAGCTCACCAAAGCAAACTTTTTGGGGGAGTTCGTTTTGGCTCCTAAAAACATTTGAGCGTCCATTGGTCCGTGGCGATTACGCAGTCGATGGGTGTGTTTTGGAACTCCGCCTGCTTTGACGCGTGAATTTTTTTCCCCCGGTTTGTTCCTCATTCAACGGAAGTCAGACAGGAGAACAACATCCAGAGCAACACCCAAAACAACAACTCCAAGGTAGCAACGTAAATACACTGGAGAGTCGAGTAGCAGAGCTGGTACAGATGTATCCACACCTGCACGATCACTCGCGGAGAGATTTTAAAGACGCGGAGAAGAATAGATCATTATTGAATAGATCAATGCTACTGCCAGACGTTTACAAAACTGTTCTTCTCTCACAGCCGCCATTGTTGTTGTGTTTAGGGGTCCACGCGAGCGACGTGACACGTTTAGAAACCC
This sequence comes from Cirrhinus molitorella, assembly GCA_033026305.1. Taxonomy (NCBI): domain Eukaryota; kingdom Metazoa; phylum Chordata; class Actinopteri; order Cypriniformes; family Cyprinidae; genus Cirrhinus; species Cirrhinus molitorella. The sequence goes on along the minus strand of CM065133.1, from coordinate 8,310,558 downwards.
CGCCTCCAGCAGCGGGGGGTGTCCAAATTTCGAAAACAGCATACCGTCCCTCTGCCTTTTGAAAATTCTTTTTGCCCTCAAACGAACAACGAAAACGAACTTCGTTTGAAGTATATCGGGCCTTAATGGCTGTGTGTTCAGTTATTTTGAAGGGACAGCAAATTTACACTGTTATACAAGCTGTACATTCACTACTTTAAATTGTAGTAAAATGTCATTACTTCAGTGTTGTTACATGAAAAGATATATTTACAAAAATGTGAGGAATGTACTCACTTCTGTGAGATACTGTAGCATACCTGCAAATGGCTAGCTGTTAGCATTCCCATTCATCTCAATGGTAGTTGAAGGTAGTGTAGGAGCACACAGTCCTGAAAGTACACAACTTGGATCTTTGCTTGATGAGGATTTTTTGAGCCAATCATTTCACGTTCTAAATGTCATGTGACTGATCATGCCATATAAGAACTTCCTCTACAGAAAAAAATACATGCAAGTCTATAAACCTAAGGGTAGCCAGGGTAACGTTTTATGATGGATGAATGCAATTTATTGGACTTCACAATTCACTGCCATTATAAAGCTTGGAAGAGACAAGACATTTTTTTAACATAACTCCAGTTGTATTTGTCTGAATGAAAGTCATATATACTTAGGATGGCTTGAGGATGAATAAATTATGGGGCAATTGTCATTTTTGGGTGAAGTATCCCTTTAAGAAGCTAGCATGTTGACAGAAGCTGATGACAATGACAGAACAGTACACAACAAACACTGCCTCAATTTAGTACCATACAATTTCTTTAATATTGTATTCTGTGCATGTATACAGTCCATAAATCATTAATTTACAAATACACCAAAGCATTAGACAGTACAAAGAAAGTACAGAAAAGCTTTTGTGATGAAAACATGGTCCTCACTTCTTAAAGTAAGAAAAGTATTGGCACTTGCACATTTATGTCTGATTCAGATGAATTCCAAGTGAAACATTTATTGCAAAATCCTCTTTGATCAAGCATTTACACTTGTTCAGTTAAAAAAAAAAGAAAGTACTGAGTTCACATGAGTAATGTCATGTTGTTGATGGTTTAACTCTCATGCCGCATAGATGAATAAGAGATGAGTATACACAGAACATGAGTTATATGATAAATATTTCCAAATATATAAACAAAGTCAAAGCCAGTATGCTTTTTAAGGAAACCACTTGTCATTGACTGAAAATGTTAGCTCGGCACTTATAAACAAATACAGAGATAAACAACAATTGAATATTTTGAGCTATAAAAATGTTAAAAGTAGTATTTGATAATGTATACACATATATAAAATCAAAAACATTTAAATTTTGTAAATTGATATGCAAAATGCTCTTTGGTCTGCATCTTTTGGATGTATGTGCCCAGACACCTCCATCTTTTTTATTTCCAAACAAAACCAAGGACCTCAGAAATACTGGGAAAAAAAGCATATACAATAAAAAAATAAAACAATAGTTGTTTTTCACCTCAGACTTTTAAGTTTGCTTTGAGCAGACTGTGTTCATGGCAGTGCGAGAATGAGAAGAAGTGTGGCGCCCCCTTCTGGATGTGTCCTGTGAGGAATTGATCTTCTTGGCCATCATTAGGGGGAACAATTGGGAATGTGGTTCTGGGCCTTGTGAAAAGGGCCGACCCACTAAGGTCCACTAAGGGTGGTCCACTTGTAAAATTTGTTACTGGTCCCAATGACAGGGACTGCTTTAGCGACATCCCGGTGTATCTTGTCCCAAAAACAGGGAGAATCCAACTTAAAATAAAGTTTTATCCATTCCAATACTGACGTTTCACTGTCTCAACACCATCAGCGAGTCAAGCGATCACATAACAGTTGCGAAACTGTAAATATGTTTTCCTCTTCAACATTTGAAATTAAACATATGGAGTCAGTCTTAATTCAGCAGGAATCTCTGCTAATGTTTTTTTTTTCTATTTGGTCTTATGGGAGCCAATCATCACTTTGGAGACAAAGTTGACAATAGCGCTGGCTGGCTGTTCGGGGTCGTGTTCAGCAAACAGATGACACACATTTTCTGTGCTGCTTCCGCTTTTTCTTGCAATGAAGCCGAAGATCCTTTTAGACACAGACACACACACACACACACACACACACACACACACACACACACACACACACACAACTATGAATAAATGTACACACTCAAATACACAACAAGCACTACTTCTGACTGGCTCAGTACTTTTTTTTTTAACTGAACAAGTCAAATACACACTCAAATACACAACAAGCACTACTTCTGAATTGAGGTAGCCTGATTAAAACAGAAGGTGATGGAGGAAGACTTACTTTGCAGCTGTGCAGCCATCCCGTTTCCACCTGTGAACAGTGAAGTGAAGAAGTCAGAACATCCCATAAAAAACTCACTCACAAAAATAGGGAGGTTTCTTTACAAGTGTAAAAATTGAAGACTGCTTTACTAAGACTGTATTAACTGGACTAGATAATGATCCGCGCTTCGAAGTTCTGATCTAAAGCAAAAGATTCTCAAACCTGCTCCAAATTTCAAATGATTCACAATCCACGCTCTGAGGTCCCAATCTGAATAATGATCCACGAACCATAATTTCAGATCAGGACTTGGACCATGGAGTGCAAATTGTGAATCATTTGACTTCAAATCGAGTAGGAATTATTCAATTCACAAAAATCTAAATCAAATTATTCGTGATTTGAAGTCCCGATCTAAGTCACATGATGCGCGATACACAAAGATCCAATCTAAATCAAATGATTCACAATCCGCGCTTTGAAGTTTCTATCTAAAGCAAAAGTTCTTGAACCTGCTCCAAAGTTTTGATCTAAATCAAATGATTCACAATCCACGCTCTGAGGTCCCAATCTAATTAATGATCCGCGAACCATAATTTCAGATCAGGACTTGGAGTGCGAATTGTGAATCATTTGACTTAGATCAGAACTCTGTGTATCATGAATCATTTGACTTCAAATCGAGTATTGCAAATCATTTGATTTAAATGATTCAATTCACGAAATAATTAACGAACCCATTCCGATTTAGACCAAATGATTTGCGATACATGATTTGAAGTCCCGATCTAAGTCCCACGATTCGCAATACGCAAAGTTCCAATCTAAATCAAATGATTCACAATCCACGCTCTAAGGTCCCAATGTGAATAATGATTTGCAAACCATAATTTCAGCACAGGACTTGGAGCGCAGGGTGCGAATTGTGAATCATTTGACCTATATCGGAACTCTGTGTATCGTCAATCATTTGACTTTAAATTGAGTAAGGCAAATCATTTGATTTGAATGATTCAATTCACAAAATGATTCACAAACCCATTCCGATCGAAATCAAATGATTTGTGATACACGATTTGAAGTCCCGATCTAAGTCACATTATTCGCAATACGCAAAGATCCAATCTAAATCAAATGATTCACAATCTACGCTCTGATGTCCCAATCTGAATAATGATCCGCAAACCATAATTTCAGATCAGGACTTGGAGCACAGGGTGTGAATTGTGAATCATTTGACTTAGATCGGAACTCTGTGTATTGGGAATCATTTGACTTCGAATCGAGTATGGCAAATCATTTGATTTGAATGATTCAATTCTGATCTAAATCAAATGATTTGCGATGCGCGATTTGAAGTCCCGATCTAAGTCACATGATTCATGATACGCAAAGATCCAATCTAAATCAAATGATTCACAATCCGAGCTTTGAAGTTTCGATCTAAAGCAAAAGAATCTCAAACCTGCTCCAAGGTTTTGATCTAAATCAAACCAAAGCGGTTTCCAGCATAAATTACTTAATTGAATTGGTTCATCAGTTTCTGCGCCAAAGTTCGGATCAAACCTGCTTCAAAGTTACGATCTAAATTATTCATGATTCACGCTCCAAGGTCCCGATCTGAATAATGATTTTCAGATTAGGACTCGGAGCGCAGGTCGGAACTTTGTGTATCGTGAATCATTTAATCGGAACTTCAAATTGAGTATCGTGAATCATTTGATTTGAATCATTCAATACTTTATGCACTTTTCAAGTACAATTTTAATAATATTGCTATTTTCAAGGGTCAAATTTAAGTACTTTAAGCACTTTAAGCACCTGATGAATAAAAAGCAGGCAAACAAATGTCCAAACAAGGGTGCACTGTTTATATGTGTGTGCATGTTACGTACTTCCTGTCCTGAGGATCCAGGGCACAGAATATCACTGTGTTGACAGCGTAGTGTCTCCTGAAGAACAATCTGGAAACACACAGTAATATAAAAACTTCAACAACATTATATGTAGAGAAGAAATTGTGGAATAAAATCATTATTTTTATTTTCTTTGCGAACCGTAAGTATTTTCGTAGCTTCATAACATTATGGCTGAACCACTGATGTCACATGGCCTATTTTATCGATGCCCTTCATACCTTGCCCTGAAGCCTTGAACATGTCAGTTGTGTTGCTGTCTATGCAGGCCAGAAACCTCTTAAGATTTCATCAAAAATAATTTTCATTTTGGGGTGAACTATCCCTTTAAGAAACAGAAATATAAAGAGAGAGACTCACTTCCTCTGGTTGTCTGTGAGGGTGATTCCCTGTGCGGACACTTTAAAGTGAACAACAGTGGAAGTGGGTGGTGGATCCATACTGAAAACCACAGTGGTGGCTTTCTGAACACCTTGAACTCCTGTCAGAGACTCCAGATCCACACTGCTCAGGAACCACACGTTACATGCTGAGCAACAACAAACACACATGAGATGAGATAAAATAAAATAAAATAATCACTGATATCGTTCAGCATGCACACAGGTATTGAGTTACCTGCTCCTTGCTTGAGTAGCTCTGCTGCAGAGTTTGTAGATGTTTGCGAAGAAGATTCAGTTAACTCCTCTAGAGGGTCTAAAAGAAGTCTTCAGTTAGTACAAAAACACTAAAAACATAAAACACATGCAGACACACACGTCATAACATACCTCTGTTTGGGATGATGAGTCTGCAGGGTAAAGCCAAGGGTGTAATTGAATGCTGACAGACCAAAGCTGTGAGACTTCCTGTACATACAGGAAACAAAATTTTTAAGCTTAGTTGAATGTTTTACCATACTTTCTATACAATAACAACGCATGGATGTTGCAATTTTGGTTATTTAAAAATATGTACACTTTTGTTCTGAATTTTGGAGTTGGCAATACAATTAGATTAATTTGTTTGATTAAAAATCAATAATATTAGGAAATGTTATTACAATTTAAAATAACTCTTTTCTATTTTAATAGATTTGTGACTCTGCTTAAGTAGCAGAGGTATATTTGTAGGAAAGTCCAAAAATACATTGTATGGGTCAAAGTGAATTTTTTATTTTATGGCAAAAATCATTAGGACATTAAGTATTAAGATCATGCTCCATGAAGATATTTTGTAAATTTCCTACTGCGAATATATCAAAAAAGTTCCTAACAAACCATACATCAATGGAAAGCTTATTTATTTAGCATTTTTTATGTATAAATCTCAATTTCAAAAAATGTACCCTTATGACTGGTTTTGCGGTCCAGAGTCATAATGTAATTAATTTCTGTAATAACAAAACTGAATTTTCAGCAACATTACTCGTCTTCAGTATAATCCTTCAAAAATCATTCTGATACATGGATTTACTGCTCAATAAATATTTTTATCATTATCAATGCTGAAAACATTTGTGCCGCTTAATATGCTTTTTTGTTGATACACTTTTTTGTATTCTTTGATGCATAGAAAGTTCAAAATAATCTTTTCCAACAACATAAATGTCACCTTTGATCAATTGAATGCATCCTTGTTGAATATAGGTACTGATCAAAAGTCAAAAGTTTTTAAACACTAAGATTTTTAATGTTTTTAAAAGAAGTTTCTTCTCCTCACCAATCCTGCATTTTTTTGATACAACGTTTTACTACTTAAAATAACTGTTTTCTATATGAATATATTTCAAAATGTAACTTATTCCTGTGATTTGAAAGCTGAATTTTTAGCATCATTACATAATCCTTCAGAAATCATTCTAATATTCTGATTTTCTGATCAAAACACATTGGTTATTATGTTAAAAACAGCTTTTCAGGTTTCTTTGATGAATATAGAGTTCAGGAAAACAGCATTTATTTGAAATATAAATCTTTTTGATCAATTTTAAGCATCCTTGCTAAATAAAAGTATTAATCATTTCTCATTTCTTAAAATAGTACAAATATTTCAGAATTGTACTGTTTTTGCTGTACTTTGGATCAATAAATGCAGGCTTTGTGAGCAGAAGAGACTTTTAAAAACATTTGAAAACTTTTGACTGGTAGTGTAGTTGCATGATGCTCCTGATTCTGGCCACTAGAGGGCGATCCTGACCATGCAATGATTAGGCTGTACCCAGCACTCGTGTCTTTATTAACATTCACACAGACACAAACAGATACTTACCAAAATAAGGTTCATTGGGGCAGCCTTTTAACCGCACTCCTTTCGGTGTGCACTCGATCAGGAAATGCCGCACAAGCTCATTGGACAGATCACCCACTGTGTGCAGAGACAGGAAATGACGTCATATGTAAATTGGTCTTTATTTACCAAGCAATGATAACACGTACATAGTATCAAGATGAAATGGAAACAGAGGTGTTGCCCGATTTGAGAATGGCATACTTATATACGGAAGATAGAATCAAAAATGACAGAAAAAAAAAAATCATTAATAAAATCAGTCCAGTATCTTGATTGTTTCTCCTGAACAGTTGTGATTAAGAGCAAAAACCAAGCACAGAGTATTCAGTATCTCACTTGTGGCTCCTATTGTTTCAGAAGAGATCTCAACATTGTCTTCAACTATGCTTGGATTTCCCAAGACACCAACGTCTGTAAGCAAAGGTTAGACCATTAGAATTAATCTGTTTTTTTGCTGAGGTGCCTTTAAATGCTCTCTTCGTATGTGAAATTAAAAATAGCACTGTGATATGGGTTTAGTTAGTTAATTATATATTTATACATTGCTTATAAAACAACCTCTCTGGAAAGGTGAACAAAATCTGTGCGGAAATGTGGTGTACAAACTATGAAAGTAGCTCTGAAATCATCAGGGATGTCAGGGCTCTACGCTTACTTTTTTTTTTTTTTTCTTAGGAGCACTTGTGCTCATAACTTAAAATATTTAGAAGCATAGTCAAATTTTCAGAAGCACCTTCTAATCAAATAATCTGAAAAAACTGCCTTCCCATTATGAGGTGGTAAGTGACTTACAGGGGATTTTTAATATATTTTTTTTACCTTTGTAATGGCATTTTTGGCAACTTTATTAAAAGTATGCCATATTTTATGTCATTTCTTTTTTTCTATATTTTTAAGCTTTTTTAAAATTTCTAATTAAAACAACAGAATCAGAACAATAATAATAAGTTATCAATCAAATGAAATCAGTATTAACTAAATGTATTTATTTATTATTACACTCAATATATCATTTTGAATACAGAAATATTAAATGATTTAAATAACTCAAAAGATACTTTAAAAATAAAAACTAAATCTGCCGGTAGGTGGCAGCAAGTCACTGATTTAATTATTGAATCATATTCATTTGTTTCGTTCGACGGCTGATTCATTAAGGACGCAAGCGTCTTTATGAATGGGAAATTGAATCATTGATTTGCTCAAAAACGCAGGTTCCTTCATACAGAAACACTGCTGTGTTTGAACGGAGATGCGCAGCGGCTCAGTTGTGACTTCTTTCAGACCATTTTTTATGACGAAATAGAGCAAAATCAGGCAATAGTGATATAGTCAGACAATGTAAGTCACTTAATATGAACATCTCAATTACAAACTCCCTTAAAAATCATTAAAAGCTGTCACTCATCTTAGTTTCTTGCGATCTCACAAAGTTCCATTATAATCAATCATAGCTCTTTCCACTGCACAACAAATCTCTTATGTACACTCTCTCTACATTTTGTTTATGAAAGGATATGTGAGGTATGACTGTGATACATTACTCAACCTTGCTAAAACACGTAGAAACCTTTGAAGCTCTCCTCAGCGCAAACTCAAGTATGTTGATCGGGTCAGTCGCACATGGTGCTCCTATTTTTTTTTTTCTTTATAGTCGCACGTAGCAAATTTGACTGAAATGGTCACTCTGTAGAGCCCTTAGAGCATTTAAGCTCATTATTTCAACTTTGAGATCTTTCAGAAGGACTTTCCTGCATTTTACTCTAATCATTAGTTCATCTGGCATTTAGAAACAATAATATGTATCCTACTTCCTCCTTAATACCTCACCCTGACTGGCCAGTCCAAGTTTCTGAACACAAGGCGTATCTTATGTTGAAAATAGACTTGGAGTATGTTTTCATACAATGAACACTTATCTCAAAAGATAAAGCTAAATTCAATTTCTCATGATACCAAAAAAAAGTTAAAAGCCTCTGTTAAGAAGCAATCTAGAATTGTGAATCAGGAGGCGGACATAGTGTGTGTGTGTGTGTGTGTGTGTGTGTGCCTCCCTTCCTTCCTCTGATTGAGAGACACACTGTTTACGGAGGGGCTCTGGATATGAATGCTCCAGCTGTGTTCACACTCATTCAGCTGCTCCTCACACAATAGTGTTGGGACGTCCTGCTCTCCTGGGTCTTAAAGTCTATCAAATATTTCCCCGTAGTTCATTTCAATGAGTTGCCCTGTGCATTGAGACTCTGTGGAGAGTTCATATTTGCCTTTTTATACAGACAAAGTGCTGGTCATTACAAACCGCTGTCTTCAAATTTAAACCAGAGTCAGATTTTTTCCACAGAACATATTTTTTAAAGCACATGTCCTCGAAACTCATACAGTTTACAAGCATTGCATCATCGTTCAGCTCGAGTGAATGGAAATGTGAGAGATGTTATAAAAAGACAAAAAGTAACATGTATGTAGCATTCTCTTACTTTTTCGGCTTTGCTGTAGGACGGAGGGCGGAGGCGTGGCCACCTTCATGGCCAATCCGTAAGCTCCTCTGAATGAGTGACTGTCTCTGATGATGAAGGAGCCCGGCTCTTTATCCTTGAGAACGGCAATAGCTATAACAAATAACATAGAAAAAATATAAATATATACTGATGCATTCTGTGGTCTTCTTAAAAGGGATCTATTATGCAAAAATCACTTTTATAAGGTGTCTTAAAACAATTTTGTGGCCGTAGTGTGTGAAAACAACTAGCCTATAAACAGATACCAAACACCATAGTGATGACAAGCAAAAGTACTGTCAATTTTTTTATTTTTTCTTTGTCCAACATCAATAATATTATTTTGAGTGCTGCTACAAAAAAAGATGTACAAGGCAACATTGGCACAGATGCTGGCAAGAAAGAAAATAAACTGTGGAATGTTTATTAACTGCTTAATATAAATCGGAACAAAATGATTCAGTAAAAGGAGTTTAAAAAGAATTTCCATTGCTTAATATGATTGCAAACAGCTGAACTACTTTCAGTCTGCTTTTAAAAAAGTAATGAGTGGAAAAGCAAGGCTGTGAGGGGCAAAGAAATTAATACATGAATCCAACAAGAACATATTAAAAGTGGCAGCAAAGATTCCTTGGAAGTTTCTAATCATTAAAGAATCCCAAAAAAATAAAAAATAAAATTAACCACAGTTTCCACAAAAATATTAATCAGCACAACTGTTTTTGACATTGATAATCATAATAAATTTTCTTGAGTGGCAAATCAGCATATTAAAATGATTTCATGTGACAGTAAAGATTGGAGTAATAATGCTGAAAATGCAGCTTTGCAATCACAGCAATAAATCATTACATTTTGTTCACAATATTATAACTATAACTGTATTTTCTGATCAAAAATATAATTTTGTTTTACCAACCCCAAGATTAAACAAAAATGTATATCCTTCACAGCCATAGTCATATTTAAAGGGATAGTCTAAACAAAAATGAACATTCTGTAATAATTAATTCCTCATCCTAATATCGTTCCAAACCTGTAAGACCCTTGTTCATCTTTGGAACACAAATAAAGATGTTTTTTATGAAATCCGAGAGCTTTTTGGCCCAGCATAGACAGAAACGCAACTGACATCGTTAAAATAGTCCATGTGACATCAATGGTTCAACCGTAATGTTATGAAGCTACGAGAATACTTTTTGTGCGCAAAGAAAACAAAAACAGCTTTATTCAACAATTTCTTCTCCTCCGTGTCAGTCTCGTGAATGCACACCGAAGTTCAAGACGGAAAAGAGGAGAAATTGTTGAATAAAGTTATTTTTGTTTTCTTTGCACACATAAAATTAATAAAAAAATTAATAAAATTAATAAAATTAAGGTTGAACCACTGATGTCACATGGACTAATTTAACAATGTGCTTACTACCTTTCTGGGCCTTGAACATGGTAGTTGCGTTGCTGTCTGCAGGGTCAGAAAACTCTTGGATTTCATCAAAAATATCTTAATTTGTGTTCCAAAGATGAACAAAGGTCTTACAGGTTTGGAACGACTTGAGGCTGAGGGTCATTTTTGAGTGAACTATCCCTTTAACGGAGTATCTAATATTGTTACCTTGCTCTCTTGAGATGTCTGGCTTGTACCAAAACTTTGATGTATCTTGAACGAACTTCACATTTTCTGGTTTACTGGCCATGAAATCTGCAAAAAAGAACAATATCACATTATACGTAATGTTTTAATTAAGCTCTGTGTGCGCTTACAGACAAACACACTACAAACCTGGGCTTGGTGTAGATCTGGTAGGTGAGGTGTTGTGACTGGCATAGGACGTGCTGAATGCACTCCTGCTGAGCGGGAACATGGTCTCTGAGCCTTCCGTCCCTCGTCTCTTCAAAGGCAGAAGAGGAGGCTGACCCACATCCAGACCCAGAGCCTCAAGACCCTCCACGGCCTCCAGCAGGCTGCTTTCCAGTCCTCCGACATCCAGAGAGGAGGACAGGCTGCGGGGTGGTCCGCGAGGGGAGCTGTGAGAGTTGGGGGCTGAGAGGGTGAGGGGTGGAGAGGGCTGAGGGGTATAGTGACTCAAGGGGGTGCTGGATCCACCCTCTAACCAGGAATGAGCTGGGGTGGGACTACATGAAAAAAAGAGAAAACAGCAGAGTTATCTTACATATCCTGTGCATAGACAAACACACCCCATCATGTGTTTATACATTGTTAAATATAGACTAGATACACAATGGAACACACATATAGCCTGCTGTTACTGAAAAGCCAGCATTTACATCAGTAGGGTGGGAAAGTTTATGATTGATCTCTAGGAATGCAGTGATGTTAAAATTTTGGTTGAAACTACAAACGGATATATTGTGCATCCCTATTGATTGCTGTGGTTGATTGACAGAATACCTGTCTGTGTTGACCAATGGGCTGGGAGTGGACATGGAGTGCAAAGATCCAAACATCCTCTGACAGGAGGCGGGACTTCCTGTGACATCAGAGTGGAAGAGCTCTCCGTCAGATGACATAGATGTGTGTGTCATGCTGTCCACGTATCCCCGTGACTCTGCGAGGAAAAACACAACAGGAATTTTATAACCTGAACACACACCTTCAACCAATTTCTCTGGAAGATTCCATTTGCTATGAGCAATGTCTTATTGCACGCCCACAAAATATTTGAAGACCTGCGCCATGCAACCTGCTACTAGTTGCCAAATCCAGGTAATAAATCAAGTGGTATTATTGGACCATTATATAGACCTTTGTAAGGGAGTTGGGCTTGTGGGTTTGGCAGGATCCCATACACACGCATTCTTCAGATTGTGCACATAACAAACCACAGGGGAGGGACCCTGGAGGAATTTCTCTTGGTTTGTCTCCCACTCTCTCCCTCTCACTCTCTCTTTCTCTGTCTGGAAACTGGTTGGATATAATCAAATTAATTTTGAGGTCTATCCTCTTTGACCTTTGAAAAAGTACCTGCAATTAAATGTGAGAACAAAAAAAAGCTATAGCCTTAAGCAGCAGGTAGCAGAAACATAATGAAACAGCTTTAAAAAAAAAAAAAAAAAAAAAAAAACACAGATGAAATATCTAGTAGTTGACCTTTATCTGTAATATTGTCACCAAAACTTGTCCATTCATATATCTTACCCTTTGCTCCCAGAACAATTTCTAGATTAAACATGAACACAATATTCCACAATAAACACAAGCTTAGTCATTTTCTTATAATTATAATAACTTGTGATAGTCTTTATAGAATGAATTAGACATCAATTAACAAATCCCTGTATCCTTTTTCCAGCAAAAGTGTATATATTTTTCAACGATTATAGAAATACATTACAGTTTTTGTTATTTTTTAATCAATAAAACACACAAACAAGCTAACAAAACCATCTACCATCTATAGAGATAGAGAGATTTTTTTGCTAAAGAAAAAAATAAATAAAGAAAAGAAAGAAAATCATCTATACCATTTTATTATACTAAGTTATTATTTATTGGATGGTCTTACATTTAGGAAAATAAATCAAAATTATCTCCAAATATAATATTACAAATATATTTCCAGTAAAAATATGTATATATGTATTCATGATTTTTTTTTTTTTTTTTTTTTTTTTTTCAGTTTTATGATTTCTAAAAATGTCTGTATCTATCTATCTGAAAAATAAAAACCTAGCATTCGTAAAGTTCTAAAAATACACTTTTAATGTGTGCCAATACAATTCTCTAAACTGGCCATTCAAACAAAATGGAGAGTCTCACATTTTCATTACCTTTTATTTAAAAAGACAAACAAAGCTATAAAACCATCTACTAGGTATTACACTTTTTTTTACAGAATGGTCTTACATTTACATTTTTTAAATGATGTAATTTAATCAAAATCATCTTCCAGTAAAAATATACTTTCCAGTAAAAAACATAAAAAAAATATATAATATTATGTGTATATATATATATATATATATATATATATATATATATATATATACACACACATAAAATAAATAAATAAAACTATGTAAACTGGGCATGCAGACAAAAAAAATCTGCATGCAAAACAACAAAAAATAATAATAATAAAAAAAATAATAAAAATTTCAGCCATTATAGGATTACATTGTAGAAGTGTATTTTTTTTTTTTATGTGTGTAGATGGGGGAATAATTAAGGCAAAAATAATTGAGGCAAAAATCACATTGAAATAAATGCTGCAAAATGGACAGTCTCACGTTTAAATGTCTAAATCAATTTAATCTCAACAAATTTTGTCAACTCAAACTATCTAAAACTAACAAATGAAAATTGTGTCCAATATCCAACACTGTAGGAGGAAAAGGAAGACAGAAAGACAGAAAGAAAGAAAGAAAGAAAGAAAGAAAGAAAGAAAGAAAGAAAGAAAGAAAGAAAGAAAGAAAGAAAGAAAAACTTATCGGCCCTTGAGGCAAATTTGTCCCCTATAAGGAAATGGATTCACATGCTTGCAATTTTAAGTCTTAAGACAGAAACGTGGCTGGTGTTTTGAGTATTACAAATTTAACCAACAGTCACAAATAACCATCCATTCCATAATTATAGAAAATGCAATTATCTACAGCCCTTTATGCTGGATTCCCCATGAATGTTTTCCTTCATTTACTAATCAAACATACACCATAGCATGATAGCAACTTCTTCTTCAGTCATGATCGCAAACCTCAGCACATCATGTGATAGGTTGTCAAGGAGATGTTGTCTTTGAAATTGCAACCAAGAATACATAAAAACATAAACACACAAACAACATCTGGAGGCAGAAGAGTCTAAAGTGTTCCCAAAATAGATCTCGTGACCCACCCAAAAAACCCTGAAACTCATTCCCAAGACACAGGAATCCCAAAACTGCTTCCCAGAGGTTCATCTGGTCCGCTTCTCTCTGATCATAACAGCAGGACAGCTGGTCACCATGCAGCACATGTTGTGATTTGGATGTAGGTGGTCAACATAGGATGCTGGTTTGCTGGTGTCCCACCAAGTTTCTTAACTAGCTTATTTCAATCAGCTTCACCAGAAAGGCCCATGCTGGTCCACCACCAGCCTCACTAGTTAACTTTTGCTACTGAAAAACACAGCTACACAGATCCAAATCAACAAAAAAAAAAACAGCATAAACCAGCCTGGACTTGCATTGAAGTCAATAAATGCATTCAAATGAAGCAGAAAGGCATCCAAAGACAAATCTCTTGAAACCAACGGCATCAACAGATGTCAGGGTCACATGAGGATTGCAGCCAAGAGGTCAATGATCTGTTGAACTATACCAGCCCTTCAAAAAGAAAAGAAGATCTGGTTGACCCTTCAAGACAGAAGAAAGAGGTCTGACGGTCTAACAAGAAATTTATTACAGGCCAAAGATTTAAAATGCCAGATGTCCCAGTTCTGTGCTTAAATTTGATTAGTTCACTCCTGAATTTAAATTTCCTGATAATTTACTCACCCCCATGTCATCCAAGATGTTCATGTTTTTCTTTCTTCAGTTCTGACTTCACGCATTACATAATCCCTTTGGAAAGTTCACGCATGTTTAGTTCTTTATCTGTGTACTCTGATTCAAAAAGGTAGAGTAGCGCGAACTTCAAAATCATCCAACATCGTTATCTTTTTTTTTTTTTTTTTTTTTTTTTTTTTTTTGTAAAGGGCATTTGACTTTCTTTGCAGGTTTGCTTTGTACACACTGGGTTGGTATTTCTGACTTCTCCAACATGACTACATAATGAGTGAAGTCCAGTGCAAAATGAGCATTTGTGGTTAAAAAGTATATAAATGTTAATTCTTTTTTAGAAAATAATTAATTGTTTCGCTAGATAAGACCCTTATTTGTCAGCTGGGATCGCGTAGAGCTCTTTGAAACTGCGATTTGGACCTTCAACCTGTTGATCCCCATTGAAGTCCACTTTATGGAGAAAAATCCTAGAATGTTTTCCTCAAAAACCTTAATTTCTTTTCGACCTTTGATTAAAAACAAAACCTTTAACTAAAATATATGATACAATTCAAAATATTAACAAAAAATGCATATCTTTTATTAATAAAAATATACACAAAAGGTAAAACAATGATGTTGGATGATTTTGAAGTTATAGGAGAAAATTCACTCTACCCTAGTGTGTATGACTTTCAATGTGATTACTTATTGCGCGAAATCAAAGCTAGCGCAAGATGAACAACTGTGGTTTAAAAGTAAATCAATTGTTTTGTTTTGTTTTGTTCTTTTTTTTAAGAAAATGACAGAACTTCAATAACTCCATGTTTTGGTCTTTGGTCGAAAATTAAGGTTTTTGGAGAAAACATGCCAGGATTGTTCTCTATATAGCAGACTTTGATGGGGGTTGTTGGGTTGAAAGTTCAAAATGCAGTTTCAATGCAGCTTCAAAGGTCTTTATACGATCCCAGCTGAGGAATAAGGATCTTGTCTAGCAAAACGATTGGTCTTTTTTTTTTTTTAATATAAAGATTTATATACTTTTTACCTACAAATGTTCACCTTGCACTAGCTCTGACTTCACGCATTACGTAATCTCTTAATGGAAAGGTCATGCACGGTTAGTTCTTCGCCTGCGTACCTAGATTCAAAAAGGCAGATTTAGATTCGAAGTTATAGGAGAAAATTCACCCTACTCTAGCTTTTTGAACCAAGTGTGCATGACTTTCAATGTGATTACTTAATGCGTGAAGTCAGAGCTAGTGCAAAATGAACATTTGTGGTTAAAAAGTATATAATTTTTTTTTTTTTTTTTTTATAAAATGACACTAGATAAGACCTTTATTCTTTGGCTGGGATCATGTAGAGCCTTTTGAAATGGCATTTAAACTGCAATCATTTCTAAAATAACACTGAAACATACTAAAATTCCCAATTGATCTCATGATAAAAACAGACCTGTGGAAACATTTTTGCAAGAAAGATGCTTCCTCAAAAACCTTAATTTCTTTTCGACCTTCAACTATATAGAATTCAAAATATTAACAAAAACAAAAACTTTAACTAAAATATAGAATATAATTCAAAATATTAACAAAAACACTAAAAAAAAAAAAAAAAAAGTAAAACAACGATGTTGGACGATTTTGAAGTTACAGGAAAAAATTCACCCTAGCCTAGCGTTTTTGAACTGAAGTACACAGACAAAGAACTAAGTGCTAAAAAGTATATAAATTAGCATTTTTTTTGTTTTGTTTTTTTAAGAAAATGACATCGTTTCACTAGACCTTTATTCCTTGGCTGGGATCGTGTAGAGCCTTTTGAAGCTGCATTGAAACTGCAATCAATTATTCTACAATAACACTGAAAAGTACTAAAATTCCCAACCTGATTTTATGATCAAAACATACCTGTTTTTTGGAAGATGCTAAATATGTACCACCATGTACATTTTGTGACGTATTTAATGTGATATGTCCACTGAGTGGTGCTAAAAGAGTATTTGTTTTTCCCCCAGAGCAGATGAACATACGTTTGGTATGTTTTATGTGACGCTGGTTTTGTATGCATCACCGCAGTTCTGACTTGAAATGTCCATTGAGTGGCGCTATAACTATAGTGCTCATTTTAAAATAATGTACTATCTGCACTACACCTAAACCTAACCGATAGTATGAACAAAAAGTGAATGTGACGTAAAAACGCAATTGCAAGCATCTTTCAGCTCTTTCATAGTGAGTCATGTTTTTCATGAGATTCGTAACCAATGACTGGTCCAATTCCATGCCGGCTGAGCTACCAAACAAGCCTGTTATGTCCAGAAAGTAATCATAACTGTGTACAAAAACAATCACAAGTGCTGGCTGTTTGACCACCTCTAGTGTTTATTTCTGTTGGAAACTGCAGTGTTATGTACTTATTGGTAGAATTTTCCATGTAGTTTCCAAATGAATGAAGTCATAATAACTTGAATAATAACAAAAAGAGAGCATTAGAGTAAAACAGACAGGCAGACGGTTAAATCAGACAGTTTAACATTAAATGCATTCATGCAGAAAGTGCAGTAAAACCCTTATCAATATTTGCTTGTCATATCAGCATCTTGCAGAGTTTGGAATTTGGCTGGCGAATGAAAGAGAAGGACGATAAAAGCGTGTGTGTAAGCGTGTTTGTGTGCACATGTCTGCTCAGACCAGGTCTTTCAGGATTAAATCTCCCGCATGCCAGCGAGACAAAGGACGACTTCAGTTTTACGGACTTAACAAACTCGCCATTCAAAGAAGGAATGCACGCGCACACACGCAGCGAGCCAAGTTGAAAAATGTCCAGCTGCTGTGATCAAAGCTGCAACACTGAGCTGCACAGAGAATGTGTGGAGGGAAAAATAAAAAAAGAGGAGAATTAAATACTTTCCAGTCAAAGGCATTACTCCAATGCTATGATACATGGTCTAAAATATGTCTGTAATAAGATTTAGCTGTAGTTTGACACCTGGGCTTCCTCTGAGATGACAGCTGCCTTTATGACCAAATACACGTGACTTCTGTTCTGTATTAAAGACCTGTCCACTAGACATTCTGCACAATCTGTCCACTTTTAGCGACAAAAGACACATACCAAAAATAACACTTTTCATTGCGGAAGTATTCAGCACACTAAAATAGCTATGGAGTCTGGTTTTGGTCTTTATAAGGCAATATACACATTCAACACATGTAATCAATCAAACAGCTAATGGACTGAGCTAACTAACCAGCCCTTTATTTGTGATTCATAGAAAGAAACAGAAATAAATCTGACAAAACAGTGACAATAATATGCTTTTGGCGTACCATGAACCCTTTTTTTACCAACATTATCAATTTAGGTTAAATTTTAAGTGAATAATTATTTATTTTAATTTATTTATTTTAATAATAATGATAATAATAATAATAATTATAATAATTATTATTATTTATATATATATATATATATATATTTTTTTTTTTTGTTTGTTTTTTTTTTTTTTTTTTGGAAAATAGTATGCTTTGGGCATACCTCTTCTGTTCCAACATTTCACATTTAGTTTACATTATATGTGTATGTGTATATATAAACTCTAAAAAAAAATTCATTAAATGTTAAATGTTTTTGCCAAAATAATACAAGCTAATAAGCTAAAAAAAGAAAAAAGTTAAATAATATAGCTTACAATATAAATTACTTTTTTTTTTAATTAATATTTTAAATATCCATTCATCCATCCATCCATCCATCCATCCATATATCTATTCATCTATATCTATCTATCTATCTATCTATCTATCTATCTATCTATCTATATATAAAAAAAAAATGTATAATACTTATATTAATAATACAATTTTTTAAGGGAAAGTATTTAATATCGCAAGCTATATTATTTTAAATATTTTTACGTTCATTTTTACAATATAATTTTTTTTGGCAAAAGACATTAAACGCTAATGTTTATTTTTGATGTTTTTATTTTATAAACACTTTATGATTTAATTATTTAGAGGATTTAACAACATGTATTTAATATAAGGGGTGAAATTTTTTTTTTTTTTTTGTAGTTGTTTAAGGGAAAAACCCATTTAATATTAATGCCTTAGATTTAAATTTTCCTTTTTAGCGTAATAAGTTAAGGGAAAATATAAAACAAAAAGTTAAATTATGTAATGGATATGTTAAAATTTAACTTTAACTGGCCAAAAAATAAATAAATATTTTTAACCATTTTAAATCACCTTTTTTGAGGGAAAAAATTAATTTTTAGATACTGAATTATTTTTTTCAATTCACTTATGTAGTGGATGTGTTCAAATTAACAGGTCAAAAAAATTAAAATATGTTGCCTTTAGTTCTCATTTGTAACTGAAATGGCTCTTAAATTCTGCTTACAAGTCCAATGGCCATATTTTCTATGCATGTAGAGCATCAGCTATTTATTATTTGTACACATTTATATTTTTGCACTATAAGCACTATTTCTTGAGTATGCCGCTGTTTTTTAGCAGTGTTTTGTTACTATTGTAAGCCCTTGTTCCTATCTTCAACCAAGCGAGTCCTACCCTGGCAAAAGAACAGTAATAAACAAACCAAATTGTTTGTTTTGGATAATTTGGATGCGTTCTGTTCAATCTCAAGCTCAAATCAGATGGAATTTCAGTTCAAACTGAGCTGAGATTCATACTACGATTACATAACACATTCCTTCCCCATCCACATTCATTTGGCCACAGGCCCAAAACAAAACTGTCTTTCATCCAGAGACAGAGAGAAGAATAGTGTCCACTGTCTCCACTCCACCTCCATCAGATTCTCCACTCCATCAGAGTGCTCACACATCCACTCACAACAAAAGCACCACATCCATCTCTTTCTATTTTAGTACCTCCCATGGTCACTTGATAAATCTGCCAGGCCAGATGAGAAAGTGCCAAAGCCTAAATCACCAATCTGAAGTGAATTATGAGACAAATCAAGTGTAAATGAGCTTTAGAAAAGAGTGAAAGCTAGATGTTTTCCACTGGTGAAGTAGAGATCAGCTGAGTGTGTGAGAAAGCACATGAGGAATGCCAAACACCGACAGAACCAACAAAATATAGGGTAGTTTAAGCACAAACACTGGGGCTTTTAATGTGTTTGCCTTTATCAGTGAAGTTCTGGCAATGCAAATAACTCATTCAGATCTTCAGACAAAGTGTCCAAGTCTAAGAGCCAGCTGAAACAGGAAACATTCACATATAAACAAACCAAAAGAGCCTACCACATGCACACACATCACATATATACATAAACGCCCTTTCCAAACCACTCTTTTTGCCATCTCAGCAAATCAAGCATGTACTTGTGAACACATATTACACTACAAAAAATATTTTAATAAGCATTTATATCTTGGTATCCAGTAATATCTAAACATCCACTTCAAAAAAAAAAAAAAAAAAAAAATTAAGAATTTAAGAATTTCATAGAATGTAATAAATGTGTATAGAATGTATAAATAAAATAACTAAATAAAATATGTCCACATTTTTTCAAAGTTAATTTTTAAAAGTAACTTTCACAATTGTAGAATAAATTAAAACTAATTTTCAAAGAATGTAACAAATATGCATAGAATGTATATATATAAAAAAATTATAAAATAAAACAAAATAAGCTGACCAAATGTTAATTTACTTAGTCAGGTAATCATTTCTACATTTTTACAAGTAACTTACAAAAAAAAAAAAAATAAATAAAAAAAAAAATAAAAAAAAAAATAATAATAATAATAATAAATAAATAAATAAATAAATAAATAAAATCTGTCCAGATGTTAATGTACTATGTAAGCTTATTATTTCCACATTATTTTTAAGATTACATTTTTTTTAAGTTACAAATGTATGAATGTATAAATAAATAAATAAAAATAAAAATTTAACTTAATTTTTAGAGTAAGAAATTTTTAGAGTTTAAAATTCAATTAAATAAATTTATTTTTTAAAAGTAACTTACTACATATTTTTGTAAGTTTTTTTTTTTTAAGTTAATTTTTAAAAGTAACTTACACTATTGTACAATAAATAAAGAGTTATTTTCAGAAAGTATAAATAGGCAGATAATGTATAAGTAAATTAAAATATAATAATAAAATAAAATTACATTTAAAAAGTTACAAAACTGTATAAAATAAAGTAAAACAATAAAATTAATTCAAATATAATCGTATTATTACCACGTTTTTTTTAAAGATTAGACAAGTTAAAAAGTTTCAAAAGTAACTTAGACAACTGTATAATTAATTTAAGACTTCAAAGAATGCAATAAATATGTATAGAAGGTATAAATAAATAAAACTAAAATAACTTTTAAAAAGTAATTTTTAAAAGAGAAATAATAAAATAAAATAAAATAAAATATGGAAATAGAATGTATAAATTTATTAAAATAATGACATTTAAAAAGTTCATTTTTAAAAGTAACTTACAAAAATAAAATAAAATCTGTCCAAATGTTGTTAGGCTACATAAGCTTTTTATTACCACATTTTATTTATTTATTTTTTTAAGTTTAAACCTTTAAGTTCATTTTTAAAAGTAATTTACAGAATTGCATAATAATTTAAGACTTACTTTCAAAGAATGCAATAAATATGTATAGAATGTATAAATAATAATAATAAAAAAGAGTTGTTAAAGTATGTATATTATTAAAGTAATTTCTGAGTTATGTTGTTTAACCCTAAATGCAAGACTTTTTATTTATTTTTTTACCAGGTGCTAGGTATTGGCAGTTTTATTTTATTTATGTTTAGCCTTAATAAAATTACATTTAATATATGCTTAAAACAAAATAAATACTTTCTCGAAAACAAGTCATCATGTCATAAATGTACAGATGATTACATGTTTTAGAGAAGAGAAGAGAAGAGAAGAGAAGAGAAGAGAAGAGAAGAGAAGAGAAGAGAAGAGAAGAGAAGAGAAGAGAAGAGAAAGTCTTGTCCATGGTGAGGGGGGGTGTTCACATAGACTTCATGCTGACAAGAAGACAATTCAAGTCTGCCAGAGAGGCTACAGCAAATGGCTGATGTATTAGCATACAAACACACAGGCAAATGCTCACACACATGTACAAACACAAGCAACTCAAAAAGTTGACATAAAATCTTTCTCTGCATACCTAGAGAAGCAGTCATGCTGAAGTATTCCTCAACAGAAACTCATCCACAGAAGACAAGCTGGACTTTCCGGCCACTGCAGTATTCTGATGCTCCTGCACGCTTACTTTGACTCCCAGTGTCAGTCTTTCACGTCTATTAGGACTACTTTATCACTTCTTCCACCTCACATTTTCTCTCATTCTCTCTCTTTTGTGCTGTCTGCTTCCCTGCACAAACACTGACCACAGGCGGCACGTCACACAGTTGCTGTTCTGTCCAACTCTGTCCTCTTCCTCTCTCTCTCTACTCGTTTGTGTCTAGCCTGAATGAAGTCATTGAGTTTTTGGAATTCTGTTAAACCCCAGATGGAAAACTACTTCAGTTCATTCTTCCAGCAGGACTGTGCCGCTGGTTGACTGACTCCAGCTTTGAGGAGGGAGGGAAGGGGGAGGGCTGAAGGAAAAGGAAAAGGGAGGGAGGACGACTGCCCCCAACTGGCATGAGGCAGAAAGGCAGTTAAAGACCCCTGTGGCTTCATTACCATATGAGTTCATGAGTGCTCTCCTGCCTTTGATAGGCCATTCATGCATTGTTCTCCGCAGACTCTCACAGTCTGTTTCACCTAACCAAACGGCAGCACCGGGGTCAGGGGTGACGATGGCCTTTTATGGACACCGTTATGCTCTCCACCATGTGCTGCTGCTCACAACATCTGCTTCTATGCAAAACCGTCCTTTTCTTAAAGGGATAGTTCAGCCAATTAAATTCAATTTAAATTCTGTCGATAATTACTCACCCTTATGTCGTGAGAGCTTCGTTCGTCTTTAGAACACAAATTAAGGTATTTTTGATGCAATCTGAGACTACGCAACTGACACGCTCAAGGCCCAAAAAGGCAGCAAGAACATTAATAAAATAGTCTGTGTGACATCAGTGGTTCAACCTTAATATTATGAAGCTGTGAGAATACGTTTTTTGCAAAAAGGAAAAAAAAAAAAAAACGACTTAATTTAATACTTCCTTCTCTTTCATGCAAGTCTTTGCCATGTGTTCCAAGAGTATTACAATGCTAAAAATTACGGGTTTGGAATGACATGAGGGTGAGTAATTACACTTTAAGCACTAAAAATTACACTAAAAATCACTTTAAGCAGTATTTTGGTCTCTTTTTTTTTTTTTAAGAAAAAACATGAATCATCATTCTCTTAGCATGAGACGCAACATTCACAAGACACAAGAAGAAAGTATCTTGAAAATGTCTGTTTTGAGTTGATATTTGACTTTTCTTTGGCAGATTATTTTTTTACTTACTTATGTTATTAAGTAAGTCTGATGAAAATTAACAATGAAAATATACAAAATCTGCTGAGGGGAAAAATGTTTAAGACTCTAGAGAAAACCTGATTAAAAAATAATTAAATTAAATGATGGTTCCAGACTTTTATTTAAATGTTCATATATCTATTTTTACACTATTTTTCAAATGTTTGGGGTCAGTAAGATTTTAGCAAGGATGCATTAAATTGATCAAAATGCACTCCAAAATAAAATAAAATTTTAGCTTTAGTAAACTTTACAACTAATTTTAACTTTACAGCTAAGTTTTACTTAATTAAATTAAATTAAATTAAATTAAATTAAATTAAATTAAATTAAATTAAATTAAATTAAATTGTAGACCCATAAAAAATTCATACATTGTTTACACTACCATTCAAAAGTTTGAGGACTGTAAGATTTTACCAAGAATGCATTAAAAGGATCAAAAATCACTGTTACAAAAAAATTTAAAATCTCTAAAAAAAAAAAAAAAAATTCTAAACTCTAAAATGTTAAATGAATGCAGTTCTTTTGAACTTTCTATTCATCACAAAATCCTGAAAAAAATGTGTGATTAATAAATTACATTTTAAGTTATATTAAAAAAGATTTTTTAAATTTGTAATAATATTTACAACATTACTGTTTTACAGTAATTTTGATCAAATAAATGCAGCATTGGTGAGAATAGGACACTTTTTCAAAAACATTAAAATTTTAAAATAATAAAATAAACTAGTAAGTAAGTAAGAAATATCTTAGCAAAGATGCATTAAATTGATCAACTAATTTTAACTTTACAGCTAAGTTTTACTTAAAAAGATTAAATTAAATTAAATTAGTGAAAAAATCCCATACTTTTATTTATCTTGTTAAAAAATGTTCATATATTTTTACACTGACATTCAGTTTGTGGTGTGTAAGATTTTACCAAGGATGCATTTAATTGATCAAAAGTCGCTGTTACACTGTTACTAAAAAAATCTTACTCTAAAATGTTAAATAAATGCAGCTCTTTTGAACTTTCTATTCATCACAGAATCCTGAAAAAATGTATCATGGTTTCCACAAAACTACTGGAGCAACACAAGTTTCCAACATTGATAATAATGAGAAATGTTTCTTGAGCACCAAATTAGCATATTTGAATAATTTCCGAAAGACAATGTGACACTGAAGACTGGAGCAATGGTTCTGAAATTGTAGCCTTGCCATCAATAAATTACATTTTAGGTTATACTAAAATAAAAAAAAAAAAAAAAAAACTAAACAACTAATTTTAACTTGCTAAGTTCAATTGGACAAAAACATTCATATAACGATTGTTATGAAAAAATATTTTCCTGTTCCTGCTTTATCAGACTGTAACGTCCCTGACATGACCTCAGTCACTGTAGGACATGAATTAATTTAAAGGGGCCATGCTTTTCCCTTCCTTTCCTCTCAAACGTCTGTGTAAATATTTGCATTTGTCTGTCAGTGAGAGTTTGGCTGTGAGAGCTTTTATTTTCTCCTGTTTATTTAGACACTAAAACATAGATAGACTGAAGTTACATAACCTTCAAATCTTCCCACATCAGGAAATTAAAATATACAAGACATCCTCCCCTCCTCCGGGCCAAACTTGTTGGAGGCCGGACGTGTTAAACCTTGTATAAAAAACCAAATCTTTTTCATTATCACTTTGTTTATTGTTTTTAATTTAAAATCATGTAATGGTGGAAATTGGACTATGGGATAGGTAACCTGACTTGAAGATTATTTATGAAGTGCATCTATCAATGCTATAAAAAGTTAAATATCTATAAAAAGTATTTTCTGGATCATTATATGCTGTGGTTTTCTTTGCTCTTCCAATCTATCATTATTCTCATGTTTTCCTGTGCCTCCTCATTAAGATGTAATCAGGCAATAGTATTTCCCCCATAAAAGTTACGTAACTGACCAATGGAATTATTTTTTGCTAAATAAAGTGCAAAATACATCTTTGTCTGGGTTTTTGCAATTGTGCTGATGTTTTTGACTATAATGATTTTGTTCTGTTTTTGTTTGCATAGCTTTAAAAAAAACATGGATTTGACTAGTAAATAAGGAACTCTGTGACTGAGAGAAAAGCATTCATTAAAATGACATTTACACTTAATCCCAAAATATACATACGCATGGTATGTGTACACTGTACAATTTAAATTTCATCCTTAGCAGTACAGTATGTGGGAAATGTAAGTGTGCTAACTACTCTGTATATTCAGCTTGCTCATAGTACTGAAGTATACTTTAGGCTTAATTCTAAGCACAGCTCTAGTTCCCAAAGCACTGACTGGCCAGGTTGCAGGAAGTATGCATCCTGACCCAGAGGGCCACATCCTGTAGCAGAGTTATTTTGAGCAGCACAGAATTTGTGACAGCAATTTGTTACAGGCGACTGTTTTTAAAGGTCACATTCAATACAGTTGGATGCTTTCCCGACTGGATCAACCAAAGACACACAATGATATCCGCACACATTCTTGTTCTCTCATGTAGATATAAACATGATTTTGCTACTGTAGATATAAAAGGAAGTAGCATGAAGTCCAAAGTATACTTCAGTTTTTCGTCACACAAATTTCGTCATCATCATAGTACGCACGTACTGTACGTGCATCACTCGATTTTTGTAACCATGCGTACTTTGTTTTGCAGTAATCAATTGTTCCACAAGGTGGCAACATTGGCTTAGGCTATTATTTCACAGTAGAAGACAAAACTAAAGAGATGGAACAACAACAAAAAAATAGCGTAGACTGCAACAACATTAGACGCTCATATTGACAAGCGCCTGTGAGTGAGAGCTTATGAGATTGATTACCTTGCCATATTGGAGAGCTCATGTAGTGTCTACTGGTTTGAGAACCAGCTCTTGCAGGGAAGTCATGTCCACTCTTCACTGAGGGGGAAGAGACAATTAAGCACATTAAGCAGAGGTGAGGGTTCTATTCTTGGACCATTTTTATTTTCAAGTGTAAATGTGACTCGATTTTTCATGAATACAAAAATTCTTATCATTTATATGCTGAAGACAGAATTGTTTTGTTTACTAGTTTATTTCTTAGGCAAGATTAAAGCCTGGTTGGCAAGTGTGTTTCTGCATCTTATCACTTATAAGGCCGAGTTTTGAATCTCCTTCTGCCACCAAGGAGACTGTACATAGTCTAGGCTCTATTTTGCTTAGCATTTCTAATTGGATAAGAACCTGCGTGTTATTCTGGACTCTGCGTTGGCACTTGATATGCAGGTTACCATTGCTGTTAAGGCTGGCCTTTTCCAACTCAAGAGTTATTTTCACATTTAAATTGATTCTTTCTACTAAAGACATGGAGATTGGCATTGCATTGTCTTGTCATATTGCAGTTTGATTATATATATTGACTGTTAAATGGGCCATTCTACAGAATTGGTGCAAACTGCTGTCCCACATTTAAAAAGTATTTAAGTTTTCAAATTGTAGATGTTTACAAAGATCCTTCTATTATCTACTGAAATCCACACTTACATATTTAAAATATCAATAAACTTAATATATATAAAATCATGATTTATTTGGTACTTTCAGCTGGGAGGTGGCTGTCACAAACCCAATCCCTAAATTTAAGCTTATGAAAATGATATTGACATTTTATTCCATTGTTGTTTTTAAAATTATCTTTGATTTTGTCTTTGGAAAGTATCTAAAATTGTCACTACCGCAACGATCAAGACAGAAACATGTCATCATTGTTTCAGTAGTGAAAAAAGGGTACACATAATCCTTTGTTTGGGGGAAATAAACAAAGTTTTAACACAGTTATACAAATGTTTAGTATTTTAGTATGTTTTAGTAGTGTTTTAGTATACAAGTTAAAATTCTACTTTGATGTGGTCACTTCCAAAACATTACTGTCACTACTGAAAATGTGCTGTCAATACTGAAACATGGGATGTTTTGTTGAAAATAAAGTATACTGAATTATCAACTAAGATCTTATGATAGCTTTCGGTTCAATGTATATTAATGATTCCTTAACTTTGAAATAAGTATGATCAACTTTTTGCATTTTACAAAGAAAAAATAAATAAAAATACAACAAATATCATAAATCACACTTGAAATATTGTTAAAATTGTAATCATTATCGATTTACCTCTTTTAATAAAACTGAAAGAAATATATATTTACAAGAAAGATGTGAGCAAAATCTAAATAGGTCAATATAACTCTTTTTATTAAATGATATATTACTGTGTTTCGGTAGTGATGAATTTGGGGAGAGGACAAATATTCCAAAACTTTCTGAAAATATGAGCACAATATGAGAATTAACTGCACAAATGCTAGGATTTTTTTACTTTGGTTATTATACAGTTTGCATACATATAAATTCTCTGGACAAAGACACTTTTTTAAGACATATTTTGAACCACTTCTGTAGAATGGCCCATATATTGCACTCAATCCAAGTGGGTCTCAATTGTTTTGTTTACTAGTACATTTCTTAGGCAAGGTTAAAGTCTGGTTGGCCAGTCTATGTGTATGTAGATGTTTATACTGTTTAAATGATCTGCTGGAAAGCACTTTGGTCAATGAATGGATTTTGTAAATGTGCTGTAGAAAAAACACATTTTCATAAATGGCCACACAAGAGCACTATAATAGTAACACAGGTTAATAAGACGAAAAGCTTACTCACATAAACATCAAACACAGTGTCAGGCTTACCATATGGAGTGGGGGGTGTCACAGGAAATGCCGGTGTGGACGGAACTTGATTAAAACCCACCCACATTGGACTGTCAACCTCTTGAGGAAGGTCACCAACGTCAACAGTGTCAGTGTGATATAGACCTTGCTGAAACAGACAATAACATATGAGGCATTGTTGTAGCAATGCATGTTCCGGGTTCAACGCAAGTTAAACTTGTTTTAAATTTCAGTTACAAATGGGCAGAACTTTACACAGGATTGGTGAGCGATTTTATCACACTACTCTCTAGTTAACACATTTAATGTTTAAGTTTTGAGGCTATACAGTTGTAAAGTAAACTATGTGTGCAGTTATAAATGGGTGTGCTTTTGTACCGATGGTGTTCCAAAAACAAATTTCTGATTGTTTTGCATTTGATCGCCACCCGTCTTCCGCAACACAGAGTATTCAGAGACACCACTGAGCTGTTTCTGTTGCCTCCAACCTGTACAGACAGAGAGACAGAAACAAAGTTATTCATTTGGCATTCACAGTTGTTATTCAGCGCATGGCATGTTCATATTTAATGGTGACTGGCCATTCAGATATGAAATAGGAGAATCCCACGCTTATTCATGACTTTATAACTACATTAAACAAAGGTTGAGAGCTTCAAGCAGCAGGAACTAAAATAGCATGCTCTCAAACAACGCTTGTTTTGATAAGATCCATGAGAAGAGGTTTACATAAACAAGAGCCATTGACTTCGGGGCTGTGTTAGATTACATTCCACAAAAACATTTAAATAAATAACAAAAGTAATGGTAATTAAATTAAAAATGTCAAAAACATAAAAAATAAAATCAATAATATTATAAATATATAAACTGTAAACCTTTTATAAAATAAATGTTTTATAAATACATTTTTACAAATAAAATAAATACGAACATACACATGCATTTATGATTTTTGATCTTGAGAATTTTGATAAATTGGAACAAATTTTCTGAGACAACAGGTGAAAATGCTTTTGCTTTGCATACAGTGCATCCATTTTAAACATTACAAATTATAACAGTTTAACTAAAAAGTTTAATTTCAAAATATCTTATTTAGTTTGTTTTTTGCTTTAATGACAGCACCACTCAAGACACAGGAAAACCTTATTCTAGAGCATGATTTGGGATCCAGAGATCATTTTGAGCTTTAAAAACCATAAAATAAAACAAGTATATCTTCTCATGGGACAATACTATAGAAATGAAACTTGGATACATTTTAGAGTAGTCAAAGTGCAGCTTGTATAGCAGTATAGATTTACTGTCCTCTGAAAATAACAGCCATTACTATCAAAATAGCTGGGAGCAAAAGTGAGTACACCCTAAGTGATAACAGCAGTATGTTGTTTAACCATGCAAATCCACATGTCCCATTCATCATGTTCAGGTTTTTGTCTGCTGCCAGCATTGCTTTAAAGGTTGCAGAAGTAGAAGGTCAGCTTGTCAGTGCTCAGACCATACAACGCACACTGCAACAAGTCGGTTTGGGCACCATTCCCAGAAGGAAGCCTCTTCTGAAGCTGGCTCACAAGAAAGCCCACAAACAGTTTGCTGAAGACAATCTGTCCAAGAGCATGAATTACTGGAACCATGTCCTGTGGTCTGATGAGACTAAGATAAACTTGTTTGGCCCAAATGGTGTCCAGCATGTGTGGCGATGCCCTGGTAAGGAGTACCAACAAAATTGTGTCTTGCCTACAGTCAAGCATGGTGCTGGTAGCATCATGGTCTGGTGCTGCATGAGTGCTGCTGGTACTGTGGAGCTGCAGTTCACTGAAGGAAACATGGATTTCATTATGTACTGTACATTCTGAAGCAGAACATGATGCCTTTCCTCCAGAAACTAGGACGAACAGCAGTTTTTCAACATGAGATGACAACTGCCTTGTTGAGGAAGCTGAAGGTGACAGGATGGCCAAGTATGCCTCCAGACCTGAACCCTATTACACTTCTGTGCGGCATCCTCAAGCAGAAAGTGGAGAAGCACCATGTGTCTAACGTCCAGCAGCTCCGTAATGTCATTATTGAGGAGTGGAAGAAGATCCCAGCAACAACCTGTGCAGTTCTGGTCAATTCCATGGCCAGAATGATTAAGGCAGTGCTAGATAACAATGGTGCTAACACAAAATATACTGACACTTTGGACACAGTTTTGACAAGTTCACTTAGGGTGTACTCACTTTTGTTGCCAGCTATTTTGACAAGAATGCCTATATCTTGAGTTATTTTCAGAGGACAGTACATATATACTGCTATACAAGCTGCACATTGACTTATCTATATATTCAAGTTTTATTTCTATAAAATTGTCTATTGAGAAGATATACTAACATGGTTGCTTAAATGTGAGGGGTGTACATATATATTTTTACTGTATATATTTTTTTTTTATTATTTCAGGGTTGAAATAAAAAAAAAAATCCAGATTATCAGTGCGGCCTCGGAACTTTGAATCCCGTTTTTTTTTATAATGATTATACAAACATGGTAATAATTTATTATAAATGGGCAACAGTACAAGCTCTGTTAACTATCACTGTACAGACAAACAAAATCCTTAAGACTCAACGATTGGGAAAGGCAACATGTGTGTCAGGAGACGCTCACTTCAAAGGCATTCCTCAACCCTTACACCATGTGTATTCAAACACACACACACACACACACACCACAGGGCATATATCTGGTGACATACTACAGTAATAATAACACTCTGCATACATTTTTGTTGAGCAGGATGAATTTACCGCTCTACTCAAAGACTCTCCATTCCAGGTGTCAGAGCTGCTCTGACATGGACTGATCTACCAAGAAAGGATCTTGGGATCTTATAACAGAATAGACAGGGGACATTTGCAAGGCAGGGGACACACTTCAAAAGCAACAAGACCCACTCAGTATGCCGAGGTCAAAGGAGACAGAGTATTGAGTTCATGCAGACTGCATCACAGATGTGTTTGGAAAAAAGCAGCAATCAATATAACATTATTAGGGAGTCACTAAATGGTTGTCAAAGGTTGTTATTACACTGCTAGAAATATGATTATGTCAATTTTCAAACTGAAAGGCAGCTTAGAGGTCACATTTACACTATGCAAGCACTTCATACTAGACCTGGATGTTTATGTATTCAAGTACAGTCACACTTACACACACGCACACACACACACACACACACACACACACACACAGAAACGAAAGGCAAGACTTTACTTTCTTTAGCAAACCTGTCAAGAGCAGCACATAGAGGGCCATTGTATGCTACTTGTGTGCATTTATTAACATAAATTAAGCCTCTGCCAATAAAAACCTCAAACATTAATTTAAAATAAAAGTCACTAGACTGCAGACTCAAAAATGCCACTGAAAACACTGAAAACTGCCACGTATTTGAAATGTGAAGGTAATATAGATGCAACTTTTGAACTGTAGCATATATAAAATAAACAAAATATTGGTTGCCTTATTATATCTATTTACAGATACCTTTGTATTTGATATTTATTTTATTTTACAGTCATAATAATGAAGCTATGAGTTATGAGAATCTATTTCAATTAAAATTGTAAAAAGTAAGTGATAAAAATTGACAGCATCCTGTGCATGTGATGTTTTTACCAGCAAATATAACAATATAGAATACAAAGCATAAAATGAAATGGTAAAAATACTGCCTCTTAATAAAAAGGTTAATTTGCTGTGCATGTGCTGAAATTCGATGTCTATCAGCTTTGGGAATTCTTACAAAATGTACGTTGACAATAACATATTACTGTAATGGTCTCAGATGGTAATACCATGGTACTTTTGGTATTTACTATGTAACACAATACTTCCATTTTACAGTTGAGTTCAAAAGTTTACATACACCTTGCAGAATCTGCAAAATGTATGTTTTTTTATTTTTTATTTATTTTTTTTTTTTAAATTTAGCACTGGACAGAATAAGATAATTCACATAGAAGATGTTTACATCTAGTCCACAAGAGAAAACAATAGTTGAATTTATAAAAATGACCCTGTTCAAAAGTTTACACAAACTTGAATCTTAATACTGTGCTACCCGTTATCTGAATGATCTGTTTTTTTTTTTTATTTTTATAGTTGTTCATGAGTCCCTTGTTTGTCCTGAACAGTTAAACTGCCTGCTGTTCTTCAGAAAAATCCTTCAGGTCCCACAGATTCTTTGGTTTTTCAGCATTTTTTGTGTTTTTGTACGCTTTTCAACAATGACTGTATGGTTTTCAGATCTATCTTTTTAAACTAAGGGACAACTGAGGGACTCATATGCACCTTTTACAAAAGGTTCAAACGCTCACTGATGCTCCAGAAGGAAAACCATGCATTAAGAGACTGGGGTGAAAACTTTTAGAATTTGAAAATGAGGGTAAATGTTTCTTATTTTATCTTTTAGCATTTGAACCTTGTGTAATAGTTGAATATAAGTCTTACTTTGTTAAAATAATTAACACTGTGCAGATTCTGCAAGGCGTATGTACACTTTGGACTTTACCTGTACATGATACACCAGGGTATTTCAAAGAATACCATAGTACTTTGTCCGCTAAATAAATTGATTCAGGACTGATGAATGTGTCAGGGATTTGCTCATACCTGAATGAAGGGATTTGGCCCTTCCAACCGAGTGTGATTTCCCATTGGTGTGAAGAGAGGCCGAGCGGGTCATGTGACTCCTTGCTTGTGTGGGGATTGGCTCAAAGTCAGGGTCAAGGTCCAGAATCAGCTGATTGAGCTGTTCAATTGATTGATCTACATCCAAAGCCAGTGTCGCAAACTCATCGTCCTTGTCTGCCTCGGACTGTGCCTCCGAAAAGCCATTGCCTGATAACGAAGGTTTGCCTGCACCTTTTTGGAGCTCTACCTCCTCCTTGTGTTCCAGTCTGTCTGATGGAGAGTGAGTGTAAGCTGAGGACTGTTGCTGTTTTACCCATATATGTGTCTGATATCCAGCAGGTACTGAAGTGTGTGTGACTGTGTTTGAGGAATTCACATTCTCTCTAAATATGGCAGGACGAGCTTCACTTTGACAATCTGATTGGACGGAGTTCTGACATTCACCTGAAGACAACCCAGACATTTCCTTTGAGGACAGTGTGTCTTTAGAGTCTGAAACAGCAGCAGTTGTAGCGATGATGTCATCGTCATCATCTATAATGTCCGTCTCCCGTTCTGTGAACATGGCTTCACCATTTAAATGACTGGAATGTTCCAATGCAGCTTGTTTGGCTTTACGGTCACGTCTCAGGATGCCTGGAGAAGGTTGTTCGTCCTCCATTCTGAGCCCAGGGATCAGTCTGGGGAGCTGGGAATGCTCCTCAGAGCCGTAGCTGATTGGGAACCCAGACGTTTGTCCTCCAGTCCACTGGGAGGAGCTGGAGAGTCCAGAGTCGCTGCTCAGAGAGTGTGCGCCTTCATTTGCCTTTGCTGTGAAAGAAAGAGCGAAAAAAAAAAATCAGTACAAAAAATTCCAGGTGCAATAAAGTTGCTCTCTATGAATTGGATTCTCCTTTAAATGATTCACTTCCAGAATTAAAATTTCCTGATAATTTACTTACCCCCATGTCATCCAAGATGTTCATGTCTTTCTTTCTTTCTACAGTCGAAAAAGAATTTAAGGCTTTTGAGGAAAACTTCAACGGGAATCAACAAGTTAAAGGTCCAAATTGCAGTTTCAGACTAGAACTAATCTTTCCAATGTGATTACGTAATGTGTGAAGACGCGCATTGCAGAGCTAGTGCAAGATGAGCATTTGTGGTTAAAAAGTATAAATAAATTATATATATATATATATATATATATATATTTAAATTGCTAGATTTGCTAGATAAGACCTTTATTCCTCAGCTGGGATCATGTAGAGCCCTTTGAAGTTGCACTGAAACTGCAATTTGGACCTTCAACCCGCCGATCACATTCAAGTCCACTATATGGAGAAAAATCCTGAAATGTTTTCCTAATAAATCTTAACTTTACGACTAAAGAAAGCAAGGCATGAACATCTTGGATGACATAGGGGTGAGTAAATTATCACGAAATTTTCATTCTGAAAGAGAACTTTCCCTTTTAGATGGCTTATGGTGCATTCAAGTCCTCCTGAAAAGATCATATTTATGAGTTGGAAAGTTGGAATTATGATGTCAGGTGTGTTCAAATTACTGTATATATATATATATATATATATATATATATATATATATATATATATAGTTATGGGGGGGTTTATTGTAAACAAAATAGTAATTTATAAATTTCAGCATCAATAAAGATGCTGAATTTATCCACTCGTAATTATGACACTGCAGTGCCGTTCATCTGTGTTCAACTCATAGATACAACTTTTTTTAAATGACATGTATCTTTCTCTGGCCTATATGATTTATACTGACACATACTGGTGGGGATGAAGCATCATGCAAAAGCAAAAGGCAGATTTCAGAGATTTTCCCAGTCATATATAGCATTCATGATCTCTAATATGTGAAATTATTAGTAACGCAATATTGTAATGCATTACTTTTAAAAGTAACTTTCCCTGCACAAAAGTTATCTCGTAGCTTCATAAAATTATGGTTGAACCACTGATGCCACATGGACTATTTTAACGATGTCCTTACTACCTTTCCTGTTCCAAAGACGAACAAAGGTCTAATGAGTTTGAAATGACGTGAGGGTGAGTAATTAATGACAGAACTTAAATTTTTGGGTGAACTACCCCTTTAAAGAGTAAAAAGTTACCATGGTGACACAGACTTGTTGAAAACAAAGTCACACCTGTGGCCCCTTTTCTTCACTCCTCCTACATTCAGTCCTCTGTGTCATAGTCTGGGGTCCAGTTAACACATCTCTAACGAGTTGCAGACACCTTAGTCATCACACAAATACACATTTACACAGAGCTAGATATGTCTTTGTGTGGCCGTTGTGTGTGTTCTAGCAAAGACACATCAGTCAGCCAGCAGCAGCTGAACACAGATCGCAGCAGATAGCGTCATGTGTCATGACATACTCATGAGTCTTGCAGCAATGATCATGACTGATAACACATATCTACTGTTTAACATGAAGCCAGAAGGCAGCATCACACATGCAGGCTGTACAAACAGACGCAAACACTGATATTTATCATCACGCCACACTGTGTTAAATTTTTTTAGCAGTAATGATGTGCACTTCTAGTTCCATCAGTGGGTTTGGGGATTTCTGAATGGGTATTTTGGTTAAAGGATTAGTTTGCTTCCATAACAATTTCCTGATTATTTCCTCACCCCCATGTCATCCAAGATGTCTTTCTTTCTTTAATCAAAAATAAATTAAGTTTTTGAGGAAAACATTCAAGGATTTTTCTCCATATCATGGACTTCAATGGTTTAAAGGTCCAAATTGCAGTTTCAAAGTGCTCTACATGATCCCAGCCGAGGAATAAAGGTCTTATCTAGCGAAACAATTTGTCATTTTCTAAAATAAATAAATTAATTAATATTTTGTATACTTTTTAACAACAAATGCAATTTGCCTCCCATTGAAGTTCACTATATGGAGAAAAATCTTGTTTTTCTCAAAAATGTGTATTTCTTTTTGACTGAAGAAAGAAAGACATATCGGATGACATGGGGGTGAGTAAATTATCTGGAATTTTTAATTCTTGAAGTGAACTAATCCTGTAACACAAGCTTAAAGGATTAGTTCACTTTCAGAACAAAAAATTTCAGGTAATGTACTCACCCCCTTGTCATCCAAGATATGTCTTTTTTTCAATACAGTTAGGGTATGTCAAAAAACTCCCATCTCATTTTCGTCTTCAACTTCAAAATCGTCCTACAACACTGTTTTACATTTTTTTGTAAAGGGCGTTTGATCTTCTTTGTATGTTCATTTTGTAAACACTAGATTGGTTTTTCTGCAGCGTTGTAGGACAATTTTGAAGTTGGGGAAGAAAAAGAGTTGGGAGTAAAAGTATATAAATTGTCAATTTGTTTAGAAAATGACAGATCGTTTCGCTAGATAAGACCCTTATTCCTCGGCTGGGATCATTTAGAGCTCTTTGAAGCTGGATTTAAAATGCATTTTGGAAGTTCAGACTTGGGGGCACCATACATATCCATTATATGGAGAGAAATCCTGAAATGTTTTCCTCAAAAAACATAATTTCTTTACGACTGAAGAAAGAAAGACGTGAACATCTTGGATGACAAGGGGTGAGTACATTTTGTGTAAACTTTTGTTCTGAAAGTGAACTAATCCTTTAAGATATTTTAATGTTTTATTGTACAACATAAAATACAAGAGTAATACCCCCTTGTGAAGCTTGAAAACGGTGGTTGTTAACAAATGGCTAAAAGGCGCTACAGAGGTTATCGTGGACATGAAACGTCATAATGCTTAACAGGTAAATACTAAATACTAGTCTGCTTTCACAGCCTCATTGTGTTATTCATATTCTTACAAACCATTTTAACCATGCGACCAATGTGTTTATAGCCTATTGCTGCCGATTGTATTTATTTGTGTTCATTTGTAAAGATTACCATGGTGAACAAAACATCTAATAATCATGAACTCTTATTGTGCAAAGAGTTTATTTTCTGTAATAATCAATGTCAAAGTCAATGGAAAAATCAATTGTGTTTTTGTCAAGAAAACCAAGGTGAAAATACATCATCACTGCAGCACTCTACTGTAGTCAACATTTGAAGTGGATCAAAAAAGTTAATCAAAGTTGTCCTAAGACAAGTACTGGTGTTGTTTTGGTTATATGACAACTTTGACAAAAGGTTTTGATTTTCAAATGTTGACTACTGTATATACAAGATATATTTATGTAAAAATTCATAAATATGGCGTTTTGTTAACCAGAAATAACCTTATCATCCGTACTCACTTTATATGTGACCCAGAACTACAAAACCAGTCATAAGGGTCAATTTTTTAAAAATAAATAACCTTTCCATTAAACAGGACAATATTTGGCCAAGATACGACTATTTGGAAATCTGGAATCTGCAGGTGCAAAAAAATCTAAATATAGAGATAATCGTCTTTAAAGTTGTCCAAATCAAAGCAATGCATCGTAGCAATGCATATTACCAATCAAAAATTACATTTTGATTTATTTATGGCAGAAAATATCTTCATGGAACATGATTTTTACTTAATATTCTAATGATTTTTGTCATAAAAGAAAATTATTTTTGGCTACTGCTACAAATATTGTGCTACTGATGACTGGTTTTGTGGCCCAGAGTCACATATTTTCTTTAACTACTATGTACTTACATTTAAATTAATAATTTGATTCAATGCAATTATTGTGTACATACATGCTTTTGTACTTATATTTAAAATACACTTGATGTAATTACATCTGTAATTAATTTCTGTAATTATACTGTTTATCCTACCCCTCAACAACGCAAAAACTGTCGCTAACCTTAACCGTATCCCATCTGAACAGTGACAAAAGTGTTATGCAATACAGTATGAACACATTAAGTCCATTGCATATATTTTTGATGCAAGTACAAGTAATATAAAGTGTGACCGATCACAATGGCAAAACTGGTTAGTATGTCAACTGGTGAAAACACAGACCTTTTTAACTAAACCAGTAAAGCTTCTCTAGTCTCAAGAGGCTGAAATCCAAATACCAGGCATGCATGATAAAACGCCACAGCTGGCAACTCTCTCACACACTCACACACACAAGCGTACAAACACACACCCAACAACTGAGATTCAACAGTCAGCATACTATCATACAAACTTCATCATAGTCTAAAATACATTTTTAATAGACAACTCAATCAAAACCAACTAGTTCAATGCATCGCTCAGCATTGAGAAAAATGACAACAAACTTGACTTTGACTTTCATCTTGACATTATGAATTAGTAAAAGAGCAACATACCAATATTTCTTTATATTCTTTCAAGTATGAAACTTCGTTACTCTCAAACACACTGAAAAAGTGACTTATGCTGCAACTTATCCTGATTAATGAAGCACAACTGCATTCGTTTATCACAAGAGCTTTCAACAACTCACAAAATAAATCAACCGTGTTGCTGCTGAAAGTATATCCCACCGCCCCGCACCGCTTCAAAAATGCACGTAGCGTCACAAACCTAATGCTTTCCAGAAACATCCTCTTGAATCAGACCCCAAAGGTATCTGAGAGGACAACAGATGACTTTGAGCATGGAAAAAAATGACAAAGAGACCTCTGAGAAAGAGAGTCCGCACAATACAGAAAAAAGAAAAAAACTAACATTTCTTGAATGAATAAAGAAAGAGGTGAAAAAAAAGGAAGGAAAGAGACAAGCGGTCCTGACCGTGTTTATCCTGCAGGCGTCTGTGCCCATTTTGTCCCGCTCTCTCTCTCTCTCTCTGTCCTTCTCTCCTCATGCAGTTTTAAACAGACAGGCAGCTTGCATTCTTTCCCATAAGGTGATAACAGCTCCCTTGGGTCTCTTTTTCTTTCCTCTTCTTCTTTCAGTCAATCTCTTTTCTCCCTTTCCCCTGTTTTCCCTCCTCCTTTCCCTCTTACAGTACTGCTCGCTCTCTCTGTCTCTGTCTCTCCCTCTCTCTCTCTCCACCTCCACACACAGGTAACCCCTTTCAGGTGCCCCTCCTGGGTGTACGGGAAAATCCTGGCTTGGGAAGCATTATTCCGCTCGAGCCAGCCAATGCTCCTCAGAATACAGCTGTACACACACACACATATGCTTGTTGTAGAGCGCGAACGGACGCTCGGAGGACCTTGAGCCCTCCAAATATGGAGTGGGGAATGTAAACACAAGGGCGGAGTTATGTGTGGGTGGAGAGAAACGAAGCGCAAAAGAGACAGAGAGAGAGAGAGAGAGAGATAAGGGAGGTATTGGGACAGTAAAGAACAGGAGTACCAGGTAAAAAGAAACACACTATGATGAAAGAGAGATTGCAAGAAAGGAAAAGAAAGATAACAAGAGAGAGAGAGAGAAAAGCATGCAACTTTTGGTTGGTTTGCAGCTGAACTCCTTCAGACTGTTTGTTGCTACGACTGGCAATAATTACAGACATACAGTGTGTGTTTGTGAGCGAGTGTAATTCTATATTTGAGTTTATGTATTGTAAATTGTAAAGGCTGTTTGTGCTCCAACCATGAGGTATCTCCAAATTACACGGCTGCTTGAGACGGAATCACACAACCAGATGTGCATCAAGCCTCAGTCCCATATGACACACACACACGCACATACACATTAAGCTGTTGGGATTGATTTTTTACAGTCGTGCACAGAAACTCCCCAACCTTTAAATATCCGGCCATGGAATTTCCGATTCTAAAACACTAGACTATGTGTAAAAGTAAAGGGTAAATATAACAAGTACAACTTATTTGTTCTCTGATCACTGAACTTTAACTGGACAAGGAGAACAAAGTTCATTCTCACTGAGTTAAACACTCACTATGTTCCACTGCCTGAAGCAGTTTACTTCTGGATAATTTAATTTTGGGTCTAGGGGATGGTGGGGTAAGATGTGCCAGTGGGTAAGTTGAGCCATCCTCAATTTTGGTTTCAAAATACTGTTTTTAAAAGTTTGGAGTCAGTAAGAAAATGTATCAGTTTCCACAATAAATATTAAGCAGCACAACCATTTTCAATATGTTTCTTAAGCACCAAATCA
The DNA here is from genome assembly GCA_033026305.1 of Cirrhinus molitorella. NCBI lineage: Eukaryota > Metazoa > Chordata > Actinopteri > Cypriniformes > Cyprinidae > Cirrhinus > Cirrhinus molitorella. The sequence continues at coordinate 8,271,137 of CM065133.1, read as the reverse complement.
GCATTTTAGAATGTTTTCTGAAGGATCATGTGACACTAAAAGACTGGAGTAATGGCTGCTGAAAATTCAGTTTTGCATCACAGAATTAAATTATATTTTAAAATATATTAAAATAGAAAACAGCAATTTTAAACTAGAATAATATTTCACATAATTACTGTTTTAACTGTATTTTTGATCATATAAATGCAGCCTTGAAGAGGATTAGATACTTACTTTTTTAACCCTTGTGCAACCTTATGGACATGTTTGTCCATTTTAGTTTAGTTTTCTTTTTTCTTTTAGAATTTTGCCTGTGTTAATTCCTGTGTTAGATACTTTTTAACCCTTGTGCAACCTTATGGACATTTTTGTCCATTATAGTTTAGTTTTTTTATATATATATGATTTTGCCTGTGTTAATGCTAACTGTATTAATTTTGGCTCCGGTGTGTATTTTTATTGGAATTGTAATATTTTACCCTCATTTCATTTATTAAATCTATTTACACCAGGTACAAAAAAAATAGTTCCTCTCAGCACCTTTTGGACAAAAATGTCCTCATTGAAATCCATTAAAAATGTGATCCTAGGGTCATTTAAATATAAAATTAAGCAACATTTGTTAATTGGCTTTTATTCTGTGGGCAAGGCTTCAAAATTAAATTTCGCCTACTTTTTATTAGATGGTGCCATTTTTTCAAGTTTGGCATGTAAAGAAAACTACTCGATTTATTCCTGTTTTCTGCTTATGCAAATTGTAGTCTATTATAGAGGCAGTTGGATAAATTATGCTGCTATAATTATGAAGGTATGTTGGTATGGATGTCAGAGTGTGGTTTGTATGTGTATCCTAAATAAAGGTTTTGTGTGTGTACACATGTAATGTTTGAGAGAAATAAATTATACTGCAATGTGAATCACAAATCACAGCTGTGTTTGCCAGTGGAGCTTTGCTGGATGGTACTGGTACTGCACCCAAACAAAATATTACTGAAAGCTCTTTTTTTTTGAGATATCAACCTCAAATCTGGAACACAACATGTTTAAATTTATTGTTTGGTTCTTCTATCAATTTCAAGTTCAAAATGTTTTATAAAATAGAATTTCTTCTAAATCATTTTCATAAACTTTAACCTCTAAAACTTTTTTGGTTTAAATTTTTAAACTTTTTTTAACTTCAGCAATAATTTGCCATGGGTCTTCTTTAAAATGAGACCAAACTTAAAGGTTTACTCTACCCCAAAATGAAAATTTTGTCATTAATCACTTACCCTCATGTCGTTTCAAATCCGCTTAGTTTGTCTTCGGAACGCAATTTAACATATTTTGGATGAAAACCGGTAGCTTTTTGACTTTCTGATTGACTGCCAAGTAAATAACACTGTCAAGTGTTGCGGCAGACACAGAACTGTGTGCGCTGTTTGCGTCCAGTGGATACTTTCCAAAATGGGCCTACGGTGACGTGGAGGAGACAAACTGATTGAATTGATTGTTGAATAAAGTTGTTTTTTTGTTTGTTTGTTTTTCTTTGCGTACAAAAAGTATTCTCTTCATATAATTATGGTTGAACCACTGATGGCAGATGAAACATTTTGCAGACGTCTTTCATGCTTTTCTGGGCCTTGACAGTGTTATTTACTTCGCAGTCAATGGGAGAGCCACAAAGCTATCGGTTTTCATCCAAAATATCTTAAATTGTGTTCCGAAGACAAACAAAGCTTTTACAGGTTTGGAACGATATCAACCTATGTGTAGATTTTTAAAACTGATGCACAAGGTTTAATATACTTTTTTAAACAATAATCTTAGAGACACCAAACTTTTAAAAAGCAGTTTACCATATTGTGTCCATAATGTTTTATTAAAAAAATATATTTTTGCATGCTAAACACATTTTTAAATAATTTTCAAAAATAATTGTAATGTAGATTTTTTTTCTACATGACTGGTAAAATTGTGTTTACATTTTTATCAAACATACCTACTTAAGAAATAAATACAATAGACACTTGTGGCTTGTAATGTAAGTGATTTATACTAAAAATAAAGGGTTTACTTCGAATTGTGTCAACCCTCTTAGCAATCAAATTTTCCCCTTTTTAAAGTGACAAACCATACCTTTCAGAAGGCATAATCATAATTATATCTTAATGAACAAGATGTATTTAATTATTGTATATATAAAAAAAAAATATATACTCTAAATATCACTTTAGCAGACCGGAAAATGGATACATCACAAAAAACAATCCAAATATTATTTATCTACTTGGTCTCGAGATGTGAAATACGTACCAATAAGTTCATATCACTGCAGTTTCCAACAATGAACACTAGAGGCGGTAAAACAGCCTAAAAAAGCACTTGTAATCATTTTTGTACACAGTTATGATTACAGCTCCATATGTTTTGCTTTCTGGATGTAACAAGTTTGCTTGATATCTCAGCCAGCATAGAATTGGACTTAGGATGTGGAATCCTTGGGTATGAATCCGGTCAAAAACATGACTCACGATAAAAGATGACACATCGAAAAACAAGCTAAAATGGCATGCTTGCGATTGCGTTTTTGTGTCACATTCACTTTTGTTCATACTATTGGGTAGGTTATTTTAAAACGTCACTCAATGGACAATTCAAGTCAGAACTGCCGTGACACAAACACAAAAAAAGTCATGTAAAACATGCCATATGTTTGTTCATCACTCTTTTAGCGCCACCCAGTGGACATTTCACATTGAGCATGCAACCTAATGTACATGGCGATAGGTATTTCGCGACTTGCAAAAAAAGTTCCCAGATGTACGTTTTCCTCATGAGACCAGGTTGACTATTATGGTTGTCATCAATGATATATCATTCAGCATATTCATTTCACCTCTGTCTTACATATCCTTGTCTAGAAGTCAACTCAAACTGCTACCAAATATTAGTCCACTCTCTCTAACATGCAGGCCCTTGAATAACACAAGTCATTTGGGTCTGTTATGTCTGAGCTCCGTTCCTCTGCTTTGATATACTGACTCACTCTCCTCGACAAAACATCATGCTCTGTTTTACTACAGTTCATTTAGTGCAGCAACCTTAACATTTACAGTAATTACAAACCCTCAAGGAAAACAGCCACGGCAACAGCATCGAGTACTGTGGCCGTACTACGGTAACTGGCAGGTCTGGTTTGGAGCTCATTATGGTCTGGAGGCCTAAGGCCAAACAAGATTAGATTAGGGTCAAATACAAGAATTTTACTATTATTGTAGGAGGTTAAGTTTTCCACTCATTCTGAACAGTCCCGCACAGTCTCACATGTTCCAATTAACCTCAGCAAACAGTGCCCAGACTTAATAATGGTATTAGAGGTAAAGCGTGTTTCCTGTAGCAGACCGTTACTTGACAATTACTAGACCATTACGAGACTTCATGTCTCGGAAATCTATTCTTTGCATCCTGAAGTAAACACTGCTTACATGTGCATTCATGCCTTTGTTTTCTATCCTAAAATAAATCCCACAATCCCGTGGTTTCACCACTCAAGTCCCACAAGAGGCCTATGAAGTACTATAAAAACATGTCCTGAATTTGTTAGTGAATGCAAAGCCAGATTTAATGTGTTTGTAGTATGTTAAAGGTTACTTCCCCCAAGACCTTAGCTCGTCTTTAGAAAACAAATTAAGATGATTTTGATGAAATCCGAGAGTGCAACTACCACGTTCAAGGCCCAGAAAGGTAGTAGGAACATCAATAAAATAATCCATGTGACGTCAGTCGTTCAGCCATAATATTGCTGACACAAGACTGACACAAAGGAGAAGAAATTGTTGAATAAAGTTGTTTTTGTTTTCTCTGTGAAAAAAAAAAGTAATTCTCGTAGCTTTATAAAATTAAGGTTGAAACAGTAATGTCACATGGACTATTTCATCAATGTCCTTACTACCTTTCTTTTAAAGTGTCAGTTTATGCAGGGTCAGAAAGCTCTCATCAAAAATATCTTGATTTGTGTTTTGAAGATGAACAAATGTCAGGTTTGGAATGACATTATGGTGAGTAATTAATGACAGAACTGTCATTTGTGGGTGAACTATCCCTTTAATAAAGATATAGTAAAGTGTACACAAAGTAAAACTAACTGTAATTCATGGAGGAAATTATGAGAAAGCAAAAAAGAAAGTGAATGCAAAGCCAGATTTTTGTATGTCACTGTATAAATGGTGGTGGATTTAAAAACTACAATTATAGTTGACCAGTGATAATCTAGTAATAATAGGACAATTATTTATAATCATATTGCCAATTAGCAGAACTCTACCCTAGTAGTTTTCTAAAATGGACCAATTTTAGTTAAATATTGTGTAAATACATTTCATCAGAAATATAGAATGTGTATTGTTTGCTATATATTATATGTAGTGGGGACTGTGGTTTTATAATATATAATATAATGCTTTAAGTTAATGGTCTTGTTACATAAATTACTTTTTTGCTTTTGTACTGTATGGTTTTCATTTTTGCAGTTTTCATTTATTGTTTTGTTCTTTAGAATTGTTTGACTATGTTGCATTTCGTAAACACCAATTAAATTGTCAAAGATACAACTACAAACCATTTCGTATTTTAACTTTTTGTTGAAACTTTGTTTAGTTTGCATATATATATATATATATATATATATACATAAACATGTTCTATTATTGTCAGTGTTAAAAGAAACTAATCTTTTTTTTTGTACATTTTTTTGTTGTTGTTAGATTTTTGGTAATACTTTACAACTCTACAAGGTTCATTAGTTAAGTTAACATGAGCTAAGAATGAACAATACGTCTACAGCATTTATTAATCTCAGTTAATGTTAATTTCAACATTTACTAATGCATTATTAAAATCACAACTTGTGTTTAACATTAGTTAGTAACTCAGAACTATAATAAACTAACAATGAACTGCAGTATTTTATTAACTAACATTAACTAAAGACTAATAAACACTGTAATAAATGTATTGTTTATTGTTCGTTCATGTTAGCTAACACATTAAATTATGTTAACAAATAACATTGTAAAATGTTAATAGGGCTTTTCACACTTGAAATTGTTAACCCTGGGTTATCCTAAACACCGGATAAACGGAATCCTGGGTTATCTGAAATCACGTTTCACACTGCTCATACCATACCTGGGGTTAAGAGTTAATCCTGGGTAATCATTAACAGACGTTTCACACTGTACATTTCTAAACCCCCGGGTAAACGTTCTTATTTGCATATTTGCGGTGTCACTGCCACTGATTGGACGAATAGCGGTGTCATTGGCTGAACAGCGGCAACCTGTTACACAGCGCTTCCGCACCTTTAAAGATGTCGCCGTGTAGGTCTTTAGACGTTTTAAGCTTCATGAGACGCACAAGAGCAAGAAAACAAAGACAAAGGTACAAGAAAAAGGAAATAATTTTGAAGTAGGCTACTTTTATACTGAACGTTACCGGCTGCTGCTGTTTAGACGCGCATTTCCTGTTACTAACGTAACGTAAGCTTCGCTGCTCAATTTCTGAATGGCTGTCTGTTGCCAAGCGACCAACAGCAACAAGCAAACACCGCTCCGTTTCACACTGAACAAACTTAGCACCGCAATGCGGGGTTAACGCCGCAATTGCGGTGCTAACCCTGCTCCGGAGCAGGGTTTCATAACCCCGGGTAAAAAGCGGTGCTAACACCGCTTTCAAATTACAGGTGTGAAACGCTTCATTACCCGGGGTTAAAAGCGGTGTTTAGAACGTCGATAACCCGGGGTTAAGTGCAGTGTGAAAAGCCTTAATGTGTTCTTTTTTTGGAACAGAACAGAACGTACAAAAGAAAGGACACATTAAAAAAAAATCTATTTCTAGTTCTATTTAGGACCACTATTCAAGACATGGTAATACTTCAGTATTTGGTTCATTTGTTAACTACTTTAGTTAACATGAACTAAGAATTTACAATACTTCTACAGCATTTATTAATCTTAGTTAATGTCAACATTTACAAATGCATTTATTAAAATCAAAAGTTGTGTTTGTTAACATTAGTTAATGCACTGTGAATTAACCTGGACTAACAATGAACAACTGTACTTTCATTAACTAACATTAACAAAGATTAACAAATACTGTAATAAATACATTGATCATTGTTTGTTCATGTCAGTTTATACATTAACAACTAACATTAACTAATGGAACCTTTTTGTAAAGTGTTACTCTAGACATTATGAAGAACCAGTCTTACCTGCTGCTGTAAGATTTTCAGTGAAGTCCCATTGAGCCTGTAGTGAATCCAGAGGATCATTTTCAATAACAACTGCTGAACTGTTCCTATAGTGGCCACAATCTTAAAACGGAGAAACACAGAGTGTTAAATTATAACTAAATTAATTTCTACCTGAACCAGCCATTTTGAAAAAGATCCATAAAACACCTTTCATCCGGAGTAATGTGAGGATACCTGAAGCAAGGGATGGGTTTCTGTCGGCAGTTTCTGAAAAGAGCACCTCCACCACACCGTCCTCTGGGAATCTTGGGTCTTGAATAGAGACAAGAGCAAATGATGACTGAAAGAGATGAAAGGTATGGAAAAAAACTACGCTGCACAGCAATGTGGGAACATCAACACACATAAGTTCAATGACAGCTGATGTATCTGTGACTTGTAAGCACATTTGCCACTGCAATGTGACTGTTTTTGCTTCCGTCCATCCAAAATACAGTTGATTGAGTAAGGTTTCCCATTGCGTAAGGACCAAAATGAAGTGTATGTGTAAAGAGTTAAGTTGTCTGTCTCTTTCTCAGATCTGCTTGGGTCACTGTGTGTCTTGTCTGTCATTATTTACCAAAAACAGTCAGCGCTCGCTCACATGCTCAGTCATGCACACACTAAGAAACACCAACTTGCACTCAAAAAAATGAAGTACTAATGTATGTTGGCTCCCAAAAATATGTATTTCACTACATTAAAAACAAAATGGCATCTGAAAACAACTGCTGCTAGAGATTTTCTAAGTTTTTAGTGGATGTATGAAGTCAGTTTTATTAATCCTGGAATTAAAATCCTTTAATTTCACAGATGCTTTGTATTTTCCTATGGGCAGTTTATATCTTATAACTCCTAGAAGAATTGCAGACCATTTACATTTATTGGTTTAATGTATTCAATTTCTTTGTTATTTTAGATACTATTATAGTTTTTGTTCATATTTTTGTATTAGTTTTTATTTTTATATTTTTGTTTTTAGTTTATTTTAGTTAAAAGTTTTAGTAATTTGTTTTATAATGATAACAGTTTTGTTATTATTATTAGCTTTCAGTTAAATTTTAGTTAATTGCTTTGTTTTTGTTAAACTAAATGAAAATGAGAAAAAAAATCTGAAAATCTTGGAAACCTAAAGTAAAATTGTTTTTTTACATTATAAATATATAATTTAAATATATAGGTTTGTATATTTTTCAGTTTAATTTTAGTTAAAAGTTTCAGTATTTGCCTTTTTTGCAATTTTTGCTATTATTATTATTATTATTCGTTTTTAGAATTTTTTATTTCAGTTTTAGTTTTACTTTTAAGTTAAACTAAATGAAAAAAAAAAAAAAAAAATGAGAATGCCATCTTGAAAAGCTGAAACAAAAGAGGTTTTCTATATTTTCAGTTAAAGTTTTTATTTTCCTCCAAGATATATATTATTTTATTTTAGTTAAAAGTTTCAGCAATTGCTATGTTTTTGTCATTTTTGTTGATATTATTAGTTTTTTTATTTCAATTTTAGTTTTCATTTTAAGTTAAACTAAATGAAAATGAGAAATGCCATCTTAAAAACCTTGGAAGCCTAAAGTAAAATTGTTTTTATATTATAGATCATTTAAATATATTAGTTTTTATATGTTATTTCAATTAAAGTTTTTTTTTCCTCCTCAAGTTATGCATGCAGTTTATTTTATTTTATTACTTTACTTTTCAGTTTAATTTTAGTTAAAAGTTTCAGTATTTGCTTTTTTTTTTTTGGTCATTACTTTTAAGTGCCACCTTGAAAAAATATATTACTTTATATATTTTCAGTTAAAGTTTTATCTCCCTTCAAGATATGTATTTATTTTATTTTATTTTATTTTTTAGTTTATTTTAGTTAAGAGTTTCAGTAACTGCTATGTTTTTGTCATTTTTGTTGATATCATTAGTTTTTAGACATTTTTATTTTCATTTTAGTTTTAATTTTAAGTTGAACTAAATGAAAATGAGAAATGCCACCTTGGAACACCTTGAAAGAGGTTTAATATTTTACATAAGTTTAATACATAATTTTCCCCTCACATTATGTATGCAGGCATGTATTTTATTTATTTTATTATATTTTTCGATTTAATTTTAGTTAAAAGTTTCAGAAATTGCTATGTTTTAATTTTAAGTAAAACTAAATGAAAATAAGAAATGTCACCTTGGAAACCTGAAATAAAACAGGTTTTTATATATTAAATTTCAGTTTAAGTTTTTTTTTTCCTCCTTAAGTTTTGTATGTATGCATTTTATTTTATTTAATGTTATTTAATGTTATTTATTTTATTTTATTTTATTTTTCTATTTAATTTTAGTTTAAAGTTTCAGTAATTGCTATGTTTTAATTTTAAGTTAAACTAAATAAAAATTGGAAACCTGAAATAAAACAAGTTTTTATATATTTTATTTCTGTTAAAGTTGATTTTCTCCTAAAGTTATGTATGTATGCATCTTATGTATATATGTATCTTATTTAATGTTATTTTATATCATTTTATTATTATTATTATTATTTATTTATTTATTTTTTTTTAGTTAAGTATAATAGTCCTGGTCCATTTACTCCATATTTAAAGAAAAGCAGGTTCACACCAGTGTCCTAGCAGAATAAATCACTAGTATAGTTCATCATATTAACTATGAACATTTTCCTATAACATTTATCAACCAGATTTACAGTTCAAATACTTTATGTCAACATTTTGAACAATATATCTATTGATTTATCTGAAACGATAAAAGTGTCGGTGCTCCATACAAAATAAACATTACCTGGCTTGTTATTTTACAAATCGAAATACCTTCCTAGATTCTTATCTTCAAAACCTTTTGAGACACTGTGCAAAGATTTGACCAAAACACTTCATGTACCTTTGTTTGTATGATCAAGGTCTTCTTTATGCAAGGAAAGTCGGTCTCCACACAGAGTGCCGGTGTGGAACTGCACACGAAAGACTGTCTCATGAGTCCTCATGGAATCATTTTTATGATAACACGCAATCTGAAGATAAAAAAAAGAAATGAAGATGATACAGTTTGCAGTTTTCATAACATTAGTGCTGTCTGTGTGTGTGTGTGTGTGTGTAAGAGACAGAAAGACATCTCACCATGAAATCACCTTTGAGCATCTGTGGGGGCTCCACAACAAAACATACTCTGTCTGTCTGACTTACGGCAACCTGACTGAAAGTTATACACAAGCACTAAATATACACACTGAAAAATCACATGGATAAACATGATAATGCACATAGTATGTCTAGCATGTTACAGAAGCACTTTTATATTATATTTATATAATATCCAGTGTCTTACTGCACTCCTGATGTGTATACTGTCTGTGTCTCTTGATATACTCTGATAAACAGCTGACAAACTGAAAACAAACAAACCCAGAGGAAAATTATATTACCTTTTTTATAGTTCATTTAAAGGTGACCTATTATGCCCCTTTTTACAAGATGTAATGCAAGTCTCAGGGGTCCCCAGGATGTGCCTATAAAGTTTCAGCTCAAAACACCCCACAGATTATTTATGCCTATTTTGAGTGGAAGCAGAAACATGTTGTTTTTGTCCATGTCTCTTTCAATGTAAATGAGCTGCTGCTCCCAATCCCCCTTTTCCAGAATAGGACTGTGCCTTTACAGCTCGTGCATCAGATACTCTGCCAAAAAAACATCTGTTTGGTTTTGATTATCATGTTTATCGTGCTGAAATCATGGTTTTAAAGCCATATTAGTTTAAGCTTTTGATTTAGGCTTCTGAGCACACACATCCTAAGCACGCGCATAGAAAGCGGCTGTCACAACTAGTCCTCTTTCATGTCTTATTGCACTTAAACTGTCAAATAGACACAAGATTATGTTAAAAACACACATGAGTTACAAAACAGTCAGTTATGTCTGTGAAGGTAAACAGCTGGGAAAGAAATCACATGTTTATATTAGATCTGTGTGGCAGCAGCACAATATACAGTAAATAAATCAATAAATCCACTGCTCTCTTGTCTCCTCTGAAACTGAGACTCTAAATAGTGCTCGCCTGTCCAGCCAATGACAGAACAGTTAGCATGCTTTGCTCAAACTTTTTTTCAAGTGCTTTCAGAAAAAGGCTCATCAAAACAAAGTTACTTGGTTGTCTTTTTTCATGTTTTCTGGGTTGGCAGATCTACAGGGGACCCGATTATAGCACTTAAATCTGGAAAAAGTCAGATTTTCATGATTTGTCCCCCCTTAAAAAGAGATTTCTTTCCCTTTAATTCATTTTGTATAAATACCAGTAGAAAATAATAAACTAAATACAGATAGGATACTGTAAAATGAAAACTGTAAATTTAACGTGGAGGCCATATCTTACGTAAATAAGCTTTTGGAAGAATTTTATACAGAAATACTTTTACAACATTTATAAATCTAGTTTAAAGTTAACATTTACATATATAATGTTATAAATTTATACATTAACCTGACCAAGATTGTTCAGAATATCTTATTTTGTGTTCCACAGATAAAAGAAAAGAGAGTGAGATGACAGAATTTTAATTTTTGGGTGAAGCGATACTTTAAGTAAGATTAATAAGTATTTTTCTCAGAAGAAAAAAAATGGGGAACTGAGAGATTCTGAGAAAGATTTGTTCTCTATTAATGTACAAGGGAAATAATTGAGAGATTAAATGGGATGACATATATTAAAATTATTTGGAAATTAAAAAGACTTAAAAGTTAAAAGACTGCATGCACAACATATGGGTGTTTTCCTCACCTGTTGGGTGGAAGTCAGGAATGGGATGGATATTAATGCCATGGACGAAGAGTGGGGAAGAGTTCATGCGGATCTGATGGGTAAGGAGCCTGCCAAACACCTGCACATACCTGAATCATCCACAAACACCTCAGTCACTCATATTGACACAAGACAATAATACATCAAGCCTCATAACAACTTCAGATAAAGTCAATAATAAAACAGCAAAAAAGATGCATCAGTCTGGTCTTATTTGCCAATTATCAGCAGTTTAAAACAAAGGGAATTCACTGGAAGAAAAAAATGGATGAATATTTCCAACAAACAAGCCTAAGGTGTGAAAAGTACGGAAGCCTGTTTCCACCACAAGATAATAAAGACAATTGCTACTTTTTAATCACAAAATTATTTCTCAAAATTCCAGAACTGTAAGATATAAACTCACAATTATAAGTAAAAAGTCAGAATTGCAATATAAAGTCTTACCATTTACGTCTTACAATTCTGACTTGTTTCTTTCTCAGAATTAAGAGTTTATATCTTAATTCCAACTTTTCTTCTCAGAATTGCAAGTTATTTACTCACAATTGCAAATTAACATCTCAAAATTCTGACTTTTTTCCTTAAAAATCTCAAAACTGCGAGATACAAACTCAGAATTATGAGGAAAAAGTCAGAATTGCGACAACGTCTTACTTTTTTTCTTGCATTTCTGAGTTTCCATTTCAAAATTCTGACTTTTTTCTCAGAATTACAAGTTTATATCTCACAATTCCAACTTTTCTTCTCAGAATTGCAAGTTATTTACTCACAATTGTGAGTTAACATCCCATAATTCTGAATTTTCCTTAAAAATCTTAAAACTGCGAGATATAAACTCAGAGTTATGAGGAAAAAGTGAGAATTACATAAAGTCTTACTTTTGGGCAGAACCATTGTTCCAGCCACCAAACATTTATTTACAAGTAACCTGCCCGATTTATCTCAACTGCTCTGTGCACCCAGTAATACACAGGATTTAGACAAATTAACTAGCAACATGGACACTATCTTCTCTAATACGTTAGAAGCTGTTGCCCCCATCAAATTGAAAAAAGTTAGAGAAAAATGTACTGCGCCATGGTACAACAGTACTACCCATTCTCTCAAGAAAGAAACTCGTAATCTTGAGCGCAAATGGAGAAAAACTAATTTGGAAGTTTTTAGAATTAAATTGGAAAAACAGTATGTCCAGCTATAGACAGGCTCTAAAAGCTGCCAGGGTCGAGCACATACGCAAACTCATAGAAAATAACCAAAACAATCCAAGGTTTTTATTTAGCACAGTGGCCAGATTAACAAATAATCAGATGCCGCCCGACCGAAATATTCCTTTAAAGTTTAATAGTAATGACTTTATGAATTTTTTCACTGATAAAATAGATAACATCAGAAATACAATAACCAGCGTAGATTCTACAGCGTCTAATACGTCAATTTCCTTTGTCACACCCAAAGAAAACCTGCAGTGCTTTACCACTATAGGACAGGAAGAGCTAAATAAATTTATCAGTACGTCTAAACCAACAACATGCCTATTAGATCCTGTACCCACTAAATTACTGAAAGAGTTGTTACCTGTAGCAGAAGAACTGCTCCTCAATATTATTAACTCATCGTTATCTTTAGGTCATGTCCCAAAATCATTCAAGTTAGCGGTTATTAAGCCTCTTATTAAGAAACCACAACTAGACCCTAATGAACTAGGAAATTACAGACCCATTTCTAATCTTCCGTTTATGTCTAAAATTTTAGAAAAAGTTGTATCTGCTCAATTATGCTGCTTTTTGCAAAAAAATGATATCTATGAAGAATTTCAATCAGGTTTCAGGCCCCATCATAGCACAGAAACTGCACTTGTTAAAATCACTAATGACTTGCTTCTTGCATCAGACCAAGGCTGCATCTCATTGCTAGTTTTACTTGACCTTAGTGCTGCGTTTGACACTATAGACCATGACATACTAATAGATCGACTACAAAACTATGCAGGTATTCAAGGGCAGGCTTTAAGATGGTTTAGATCCTACCTGTCTGATCGCTACCACTTTGTTTACTTAAACGGGGAGTCTTCTCAATTATCACCAGTAAAGTATGGAGTGCCACAAGGATCTGTCCTAGGTCCTCTGCTTTTCTCAATATACATGTTGCCCCTTGGCAATATTATTAGGAATTATGGAATTAGTTTCCATTGTTATGCTGATGATACTCAACTATATATCTCAACAAGACCAGATGAAACTTCTAAATTATCAAAGTTAACAGAGTGTGTTAAAAATGTAAAAGACTGGATGACCAATAATTTTCTCCTATTAAATTCAGATAAGACAGAGATATTACTTATCGGACCAAAAATTAATACACAAAATCTCTTGGATTACAATTTACAACTAGATGGATGTACTGCTGCTTCCTCTACAGTCAAAAGTCTGGGTGTTATATTAGACAGCAACTTGTCTTTTGAAAATCATATTTCCCATGTTACAAAAACAGCATTCTTCCATCTTAGAAACATTGCCAAGCTGCGAAACATGTTACCTGTTTCTGATGCAGAAAAGTTAGTTCATGCATTTATGACCTCTAGACTGGACTATTGTAATGCATTGCTAGGTGGTTGTCCTGCATCTTCAATAAACAAGCTGCAGTTAGTCCAAAATGCAGCTGCTAGAGTCCTTACCAGGTCAAGAAAATATGACCATATTACCCCAATTTTAAAGTCTCTGCACTGGCTTCCTATTAGGTTCCGTATCAACTATAAAATACTACTTCTTACCTATAAGGCCCTAAATGGTTCAGCTCCTGCGTACCTAACTAGTCTTCTACCTCGCTACAATCCATCACGCTCCCTAAGGTCGCAAAACTCAGGACTCTTGGTAGTACCTAGAATAGCAAAGTCCACTAAAGGAGGTAGAGCTTTTTCACATTTGGCTCCCAAACTCTGGAATAGCCTTCCTGATAATGTTCGGGGTTCAGACACACTCTCTCTGTTTAAATCTAGATTAAAGACACATCTTTTTAGCCAAGCATTCACATAACGCATCTCATAATCTTTTACTGCTGTTATATCTGATTTATGAATCCTTAGCTTTGGTTGAACAAATCCTTTTGCTTGGTTTGAACAGCAGCTACGCTAATTATGTTCCTATTGTTCTCTGTTTCTGCCACGGGATGTCAATCCCGTGGCAGAAACGTGTTATTCCTACTAGGAATAACACAAGCTACAGTCTGGATCAGGAGCACCGAAGAAGAGATGATGATGCCAACCCCTTGGAGGACTTTAGATGATATCAGCCCTGAAACACCAAACATCACTACCGAATTTTACTACAGTGATTTGATTGCAACATATAATCATTAATGTTAACATTATACAATTGTACAAACTTTAATTATTGTACAAATTCTAATTTAACAAACGTTATTGTACAAACTTTAATTATTGTAGAAACTTTAATTTAACAAACTTTAATTATTGTACAAACTTTTAATTTGCTGTTAAGCTGCTTTGAAACGATTTGTTTCGTGAAAAGCGCTATACAAATAAACTTGACTTGACTTGACTTGACTTTTTTCAGTAATCTCACAATTCTGACTTAATTCTTTTTTAGAATTATTAGTTTATATCTTACAACTTTCTTCTCAGCATTGCAAGTTATAAACTCACAATTGCAAGTTAACATCTCCCAACCTGACTTTCTTACTCAGAATTGAGAGTTTATATCCCCCAAATTTACATTTTCACAATTCAGTTTTTTGTTTCCGCCACAAGAAAAAATAAAAAAGATAATTGTGACTTTTTATTTCATAACATTTACTTAGAACTGCAAGTTTGTATCTTAAAATTCCAACTTTTTTTTCTCAGAATAAACAAGAAGTAATTGCGAGTTAACATCTCACAATTCTGACTTTTTTCCTCAGAGTTGTACACTTATTATATCTCACAATTTTGAGCAAAAAATGGCTAGATATAAATTTAGAACTGCAAGACATAAACTTAGAACTGTGAGAAAAAAGTCAGTGATGGAAACAATCTTCCATAGAAAAGTGTTACTCATTATGAAAGCTGAAAAGAAAAATCACATTTCTTGACAGTCTTTCACTGATTTAGTACTACTCTGGGTGCGCCTCACTATCAAAGAGAATAAATAGCTTCTTTACAGTGTTGCCAAAAACAGCTTCTTTGTGTTGTTCCAGCAACAGATCAGAGCAGAATATTTATGTTGCCATTTTTGAAGCTTTACAATAACTCATCTTCTGAAAAGTGTTTCTAGAGTCAATAGAAACATAAGAGAACATAAGGGAAGGAAAATAGTAATGCACTTAACAGCAGGGGAAAAATGAAAATAAAAGCTCAGTTCACACGTGAATGAGGGGTGACATGTGGCTCCTTTCAGTATGATGTAAAAAAGAAAATACCAAAGTGTAAAATGCAGTTGTTTCACAGAAAAAGGAAGTGGGAATAATATCAGGACGTCCAGACTGCATAGGGGGGATTTCCTCTCATGTGTGACCCTGAACCACTGTCCAGAGCATAACCTTCACTCATGACAGACTGCTGAGTGACCAACAGCACCAAAACCTCAGTGTGCTTCAAGGTGAAAAGCAACAGAAACAAGAGGAAAAAGAAAGTTAATGTATAAACAAATGAGCCTTGCCTTTTCTGAGATGGCGTCATAAGGTTGACCATTTTATCACTGCAGAATTTCTTCATGGAGTAGAGATCTAATGCATGTTCCTCACTGAAAAACAGAAAGGACACAAATGAAAGTATAAACCGATAAAATCTTTTTGTTTGGTCAATTGTGCAATCATTTAACATACAGTACATGCCACAACATGCAGTCGTTGCATCTGCACTATCAATTCACAATGCTTTTATATATTTATTCAAATACAGACTTTTGAAATGATGCCAGATGAAGCTATTAAGATTTATATCAGATATTACCGTGTTACAGAAGAAGGGTGAGCAAATGATGACAAGTTATCATTAAAGATCTTAAAAGGATAGTTCCCTTTAAAATTTCCCAATGGATTTACTTACCCTGAAGCCATCTTGGGTGTATTAAAAAATGTATCTTTCAAGCTTTATAATGGCAGTAAATTTTGAAGTCAAATAAAGTGCATCCATCCATCATAAAAAGTGCTCCACACAGATCTGTGGGGTTAACACAGGCCTTTTGAAGTGAATTGATGCAATTATCCAAATTTACATCAAAATTTCTGTCGTATATGCGTAAACTCTGGTGAGAATATTCTAGTCTCGTGAGAACAAAGTTTTGTTTACAGCAAAGGAAAATCAGTCTCCTCTTGGCTTATTTTGAAATTCTTGTTTTGTACTTCTAATTGGACCAGTGCTTTTTTTTTTTTTTGGCTCACTTATCTACGCTTTCACATTCATTACCGCAATCAATTACTTCTTACGTCATCCGCTGGAACGCCACTCTTTAGCGAAGTTGTAAATACGTATATTTGTCTTATACAATGCATGAATTTGTTTCAGAAGGCCTTTATTAACCCACTGGAGTCTTGTAAAGCACTTTTTATGATGGATAGATGGCCTCTCAATCATCCAGGACAAAAGCCAGGACATTTATTCATCTGAAAGAATAAAATCATATACACCTAAGACGGCTTGAGGGTGAGTAAATCATGGGGTAATTTTCCTTTTTCTGCGAACTCTCTCTTTAAAGGAACAGTTCAACCTAAAAGCAATGTTCTGTCATGTTGAAAGTTCTATAGATTTATAATGGGATAAGGGTTAATACTACAAAATTGTCATTTTTGGATGAACTATCCCTTTAAGTAGCTTCTCTGAGAAGGCAATTGTTGTTCTAAAGATGTTTTGACTTGTTAACAATGGATATGAATTGTTGAGTTGTACCTGGTGGAAACATTAGATAGCTGGATGTAAGATGATATTACCACACCCACTCTGTCTTTGCTGCCCTATTAGAGACACAGGAAGAAGTTAACCACCCGTGGCATTCCTTCAGGATGGAGTCAGAGTCCCAGAAACAAATAATGGAGTTTGAACCTGAGAATAAACTGCAAATATCTTTAAATCTCACTTTGCAGTGTAGCAGCAGCACATTTTCAGAGTGTGCCCTGAGCCAGTTGTCCATGTTTTTACACACCGAACACAGCAGATGGAGCGATGGAGCATGTCGCTCCGGCCAGCCCAAATCCACCAGCTAACAGTCAGAAATGTGAAACAGTTACATGTATTTTCAATAAAAAAGGATTAGGGTTAGGAGGATTTTTTCTTTTCTTTTTTTTTTCTCACAGAAATTCATACTTTTATATAGCAAGGTCACATAAATGGATCATTTCAAATAAATGCTGCTCTTTTAAACTTTCTATTCATCAAAGAATGCTGAAAAGATGTACCATGGTTGCCACAAAATAATATTAAGAAGTTTTTCAAGATTCATAATAATAAGAAGAAATGTTTCTTGAGCAGCAAATCAGCATATTAGAATGATTTCTGAAGGATCATAAGACACTGAAGACTGGAGTAATGATGCTGAAGATTCAGCTTTTCCGTCACCAGAATAAATTATGTTTTAAAATATATTAAATACACTGAACAAAATTTTAAACACAGCACTTTTGTTTTTGACAACATTTTTCATGAACTGAACTCAAACATCTAAGACTTTTTCTATGCACACAAAAGGCCTATTTCTCTCAAATGTTCACAAATCTGTCTGAATCTGTGTTAGTAAACACTTGTTCTTTGCTGAGATCATCCATCCACCTCACAGGTGTGGCATATCAAGAGGCTGATTAAACAGCATGATTATTGCACAGGTGTGCCTTAGGCTGGCCACAATAAAAGGCCGCTCTAAAATGTGCAGTTTTATCACACACCATTGGCATGCTGACTGCAGGAATGTCCACCAGAGCTGTTGCCAGTGATCTGAATGTTCATTTCTCTACCATAAGCCATCCCCATAGTCGTTTCAGAGAATTTGGCAGTACATCCAACCGGCCTCACAACCGCAGACCACGCGTAACCACACCAGCCCAGGACCTCCACATTCAGCATCTTCACCTCCAAGATCATCTGAGAACAGCCACCCAGACAGCTGCACAACCAAAGAATTACTGCACAAACTGTCAGAAACCATCTCAGGGAAGCTCATCTACATGCTCGTCATCCTCATCGGGGTCTCGACCTGACTTCAGTTTCTTGAGTGGGCAAATGCTCACATTTGATGGTGTCTGGCACTTTGGAGAGGTGTTCTTTTCACGGGTGAATCCCGGTTTTCACTGTCCAGGGCAGATGGCAGACAAGGTGTATGATGTCGTGTGAGTGAGCGGTTCGCTGATGTCAATGTTGTGGATCAAGTGGCCCATGGTGGCAGTGTGCTTATGGTATAGGCAGGCATACGTTATGGACATTGAACACAGGTGCATTTTATTGATGGCATTTTGAATGCACAGAGATACCGTGACGAGATCCTGAGGCCCATTGTTGTGCCATTCATCCACGACCATCACCTCATGTTGCAGCATGATAATGCACAGCCCCAATGTTGCAAGGATCTGTACACAATTCCTGGAAGTTGAAAACATTCCAGTTCTTGAATGGCCAGCATACTCACCGGACATGTCACCCACTGAGCATGTTTGGGATGCTCTGTATCGGCGTATATGACAGCGTGTTCCAGTTCCTGCCAATATCCAGCAACTTCGCACAGCCATTGAAGAAGAGTGGACCAACAGTCCACAGGCCACAATCAACAACCTGATCAACTCTATGCGAAGGAGATGTGTTGCACTCCATGAGGCTTGGTTGGAGTTTGTTTTCACCAGACGGAACATGCTTAATCAGCGTTTGTCGGGTCGTGGAATGTCTGAGCAGTGTGAAATGATTTTCCAACAAACTGCAACAAACTCTGACGGAATCTAACATGGTCAAGAACTGTTGCCATGACGACGCGCATATTTCACTTCAAGCGTGCTTCACCCACAGCCCCTTTTGTTTTATTTGCTGTCTTTTCAGGTAAAAAATGACATGAAATGCTATTACAGACAATAAGTGTTTATCCCCAAACTAGAAACTTTAATTCTAGTACTTCTGTTATTTAAATGTCTGTAATAGAAATAATGATCATTATGTGATTGAAAGGCATGCATAAGATTACATTGGCGTTCAAAGAGATTTTTAGAATTAATGGTGCAGCTCTAATGTAAACACTGCACGTACTATCACGGTCTCGGGAGACCAGACAGATCTCGCGAGACACATTGATCTCATCACATCCCTAATATACAATAGAGTTTCTATTGATTACAATCAGTGACGCTGTCCAAACTGGATGCGGTGTGATGCGACAACTGTCGTGTCCAGTGTAGACATGATGTTTTTTGACTCTCTGTGACTCGAAGTTTGTCGGAGTTTGTTGGGGCAGTGTGAACATGACAGCTGATTTTCATAAAATTCTAAATCCAACAGCCAACGTGTCTGTTGGCGTTTGTCGGTACGGTGTGAATTGGCCTTTAGAGTGGCCTTTTATTGTGGCCATCCTAAGGCACACCTGTGCAATAATCATGCTGTCTAATCAGCATCTTGATATGCCACACCTGTGAGGTGGATGAATTATCTTGGCAAAGGAGAAGTGCTGTGAACACAGATTTAGACAAATTATTGAACAATATTTGAGAGAAACAGGCATTTTATGTACACAGAAAAAGTCTTAGATCTTTGAGTTCTGCTCATGAAAAATGGGGCAAAAACAAAAGTGTTGCGTTTATCATTTTGTTCATTGTATTATTTTAATACTAATATTTAATATTACTTAATATTGGACATCATAATAACGTTTAAATAATTATATTACTATTTTTATTTTATTTTATATGTATATTTTATAAATAAATCCAGCCTTAGTGAAGACATTTCAAAAACAAAAAATCTTACCAACCTTAAACTTTTGACTGGAAGTATGCATAATACTATACATCTGTACCAGTCACATGACACACAGTTAAAATTTACCTTGTGATTCATCCGGCTGAGATCATTACTGTGTTCGGATAAGTTGATGACCTGCACGCAGGAAAATAAAGGTTTTGTTCTGTGTGACCCCAGTAACAGTCAGAGTCACATAATGTCATCCGATTCATTTGTTTTTCTTGTCTGCTCACCATGTATCTATCAGCATGTTTGGACTGCAGCATCTGCGTGATGCTGTGCAGGTTGTGCTGGTACGTCTGCTCTGCGCAGGACTTGTGGAAAGCGATGCCAATGATACGCTCCGTAATGTAGTCCAGGTCAAATTCACATCCCTCCGCCATCACAATAGTTTTCCCTCATGGGAGGAGATCTGCAGATAGGATCAGACTGGCTTTAGTTCAATAATGTGCAGGACTCTTTGAAAGCATTTGTTCTGGCATGTAGGGATGAGCAAATTTGCAAGAATCCATGAAAGAGTTAACTTGCATATACACTGACATTCATTTGTAAAAGAAGTTTCTCATGCCTATCAAAGCTGTATCTATTTGATCAAAAATACAGACAAAAACTGATATATATATTTTTTAAATATTATTGTTATTTAAAATAATAGTTTTGTATTTTAATATACTTTAAAATATAATTTATTAATGTGAAGCAAAGCTGAATTTTCTTCAGAAATCATTCCAATTTGCTGATTTATAATCAATGTTTGAAACAGTTGTGCTGCTTAATATTTTTTGGGACCTGTGGTACTTTTTTCAGGATTCTTTAATGAATAACGAGTTTAAAAGAACAGTGTTTATTTAAAATATAAATCTTGTGTTACAATATACACTGCTATTCAAAAGATTGGGGTGAGTAAACTTTTTCTCTTTTTTTAAAGAAATTAATACTCTTTTTCAGCAAGTATGTGTTAAATGGATAACAAGTGATAGCAAACACTTATAATGTTAGAAAAGATTTCTATTTTGAATAAATGAAGTAAAAACTATCACAGGTTCCAAAAAAATATCAAGCAGCACAACAGTTTCAACACTGATAATAAAACAGCATATTAGAATGACTTTTTAATGCATGTAAATTATTATAGTATATGCATGCAGTGAACAGACACATTATGACATTAAAAGCAATCTGAAACTTCAGTCATTTTATGAAAGCCACAGTGTTCTGTAGTGGAAATGCTGATGGTGATTTTCATAACTAATGTAATAAAATGGTCAACCCCTTTAAGCCTAACTGCATAAGTAGCTTTAATACACCTTTTTTAATACACAAAAAAATATAGCTCAACTGGAAAAATGTAAGTCATTGTTAACTTAATTTTTCTTAATTTTCTTCACAAGTCTCATATTAGAGCTCAAGCATGCCACAATATATATATATATATATATAAAAGATGTATGTATGTATATACCACATATATATTTATACATATAATTATTTATGTATGTATGCATGTATGTATGTATGTGGCCCTGGACCACAAAACCTGTCTTAAGTAGCACTTTGTAGATATAGTCAAAAATACACTGTATGGGTCAAAACTATATATATATATATATATATATATATATATATTTTTTTTTTTTTTTAAATTTTATGCCAAAAATCATTAGGATATTAAGTAAATATCAAGTTCATTTTCAATAAGTAACTATATCAAAACTTAATTTTTGATTAGTAATATACATTGCTAAGAACTTCATTTGGACAACTTTAAAGGCATTTTACTCAGTATTTGGATTTTTTGGCACCCTCAGATTCCAGATTTTCAAATAGCTGTATCTCGGCCAAATATTTTCCTATCATAACAAATCATACATCAATGGAAAGCTTATTTATTTATCAGTTTCAAAAAATTGACGCCGTGACTGGTTTTGTGGTCCGCGGTCACATATACATACAGAGTACACACACATAAACACAAACTTTTTTTAAATATGATTAATCGTGATTAATCCATTTGTCAGGCTAATGTAAATGATTCAGAAAATAAACTTATTAGTTCATAGATTTTAAAGTGTTACAGCTAATAATTATGACAGTTATAAGATAAAGTTTGAAGAGTAAAACAATAAAATCTGTAAACTACCATTCAAACATTTTTGAAAAAATCTATTATGCTCACAAAGGCTGAATTCAATTAAAAAAATACAGTAAAAAGCAATATTCCTGTTAATGCAAAGCTGAGTTTTCAGCATCATTAATCCAGTCTTCAGTGTCACATGATCCTTCAGAATTCCTTCGAATATGCTGAATAAGCTCAACTAAAAACATTTTCCATTATTACCACCAATATTTCTTTTATTAAAAGAAATGTAATATTCCTAACAACATGAAGGTCCTTTTTATCTGAATGTCTGTCCCTTTTTAATGAAGGCATCCTTATGGTCCATTAACTCCATATTTGCCATAAACTAACTATTAATTATGACTTTTGTCTCAACAAACTCCTAAATGCTGCTTATTAAAAGTTAGTAAGGTCCAGTTGATAGGTTTAGGTAGGATTAAGGATGTATAGTATATTCTTACAGAATTTGTGCTTTATAAGTACCAATAAACAGCCAATAAGCTATAAGACCTTGACCCATTTAAATGCAGTGTACATAAAGTACATTTGAAAAAGAGAGAAAACAAATAAATAAAGAAGAAGGTACTTTATAAAGTGATTTACTGACTTCAGGGAATTGGAGAGAACATAAGCAATGTCTCATAAAGAAACCAAATATTATTAGCAGTGTCTAAAAATCCATGCACAAAGGAAACCGAAACCACAGCCTGATTAAGCAGCAACAGTTCCTTCATCAAGGTCTCAGAGTCACAAGATATATATCTGCTTTTGCTCTGACACATTTTCTTTCACTCCAAGGACGCTTCCTCTATTCTTTTAATTCAGTCTCTTTCTTTCCCTCTGAGAAGATTAAAACATTTCTTAATACGACTACATTTCAAAATCACAATACATGTAAATAGAGTCAAAGCTCATAAGTTACAGTTCTTGTTTTCTGCCTCAGTCCCATACTTAAATTCTGACGCCTTTAACACGTGCAGTGATCAAGACCACACAGCTTCCAATACAAAAACACATGACAGCCTATGGGTCTCTTAAGTGACATTGTCTGACCCTTGCCATGTGACGGTGGAAAGGCAAAACAAATCCATTGAACAGAAGTGAGACTCAAAATCATCCAGTCAGACTGTTTCTTTGTAAGCTAACCTGACACAAGTGGACACACCTATTGACAACACATACAGCGACAGAGAGGACTTTGCTTCTCATTTCTATTTACACCTCAGTATAAACACCTCCTTCTGAACGTACGTGAATGTGAATTCTCCACTTCAAGTAAAGCTTTATTGCTAAATAAATATAATATAACCTTATATATCATATAAAGGTGCTGTTAAACAAAAATGATCTGCTCACCAGCTTCCCTGTTCTCACCAGATCAGATTTCCTTAAGTTCACCCACCTTCACTTTCAGCATTGCACATCTACACCATGTGCTCCATCTGTCAGCGGACGTGCGTCTGGTCACTTAACTACAGTACGTTTAATCCTTAACCTGTGTTTAACCTTCAACCTCCAACTAGATCCATTAAAAAAAGATGCCAAAACACAAATTATGTACAAAAACTCACCTGAGTGCTACCTTCATTGAACAAATACATATAGAAACAGCTGAAAGAACTCACCCGTCTGTCCAGGCGGAAACCTCTTCTTAATGCCTGCGTATTCAAAAAGAGAAAAGAAATGCAGCGAAAGGCTTTGTCTGAGCTCACATGTACTTTGGCCGTAATGGCGTATGTGCGTGTGTTCGCCGGTTGTCAGCACTTGTTGTGTGGTAAGCATGAGTAAAGAAACATTACCAGGGGAACACCTCCCTATTACAAAAGAAAAAGCCCTGAGTCACACAAAGAACATATGATGTAGTAATGTCTACTTCTTTTTTTCTACTTGGAAAGGTCAAATCTGATAGAGAACAGATTGTATCATTAAAATACACACAATTATCATAGTAATCCTAACTGTTTTCTAAATAATTACGCATAATAAACGTATGTAAGCTCACGTACGCTTTTTTCCATCAATAGACTGTAACTGGGTCATATTGGTTAAATATTACCAGGATTTGCATTCTAGATTCCCGCTGTATCTAGACTTGCGAGATTATGCACGTCAATCCCAAACTGAAAAAAAAAAACTGTTTTGAAAGAGTGTCACAGCTAAAGCTTCACAAAAGAGTGAAAATATACATTTATAATAATTTTAAGTTGTGAGGTACTTCCAGTTAGTGCTATTTAATATGTTTGCTATTTAATCCTAAACAGCAGGGAATCTTCAAAATCATTTTTAATAATGCGATTACATAAAAAGTTGTATAATAAATGCTAAAGTCACATTCAGCAGTGAGGCTATTTAAGGCCATACATCATATTAAATGTGAGGTCAGACTGAGGGGCCAAAAGTGCATGTTTATTTGCTGCCCCCTACTGGACAATCAGTCATAGAAAAATAAACAAGCCTAAAAGGACAGTTAATCCAAACCAAACTATTTTAGTTTTATTTATTTATTTATTTTTATTATTATTATTATTTTTATTTATTTAAATATAAATAATATTTTTTTTTTTCATTTTTATCTGAGATAAAAACAAATAATAAAAGAGAGAGGTCTCAAAATGTTGTTCCACAAAAGAAAGACAGGTTTTATGGCAAGTAAATTCTTATTTTTGTCTGATCTTGTGTGAACAAAATGTTTAGCTTGACTAAATATTCACAGCAATATTCTGTGACATCATGGCAAAGGAAAGGAAAGGAAAGGGTTACAAGAAACTTTTGGGTTACAAGTCTGACTCTCTAACTATTAGGCCACAATTGCCCCCAAAACCACAACAAGGTCTGTGGTAAATATAAATTAATGACACTTTTGGTTATTATCTATAACCTAAATTAAACACACCCATTTAATAAAAATGTGAATTTTGAACCAGTTAATTTAATGTTGCTGTTTTTTTAAACATACAGTGTTGGTTAACACTATTAGAACACTAGTATTTTCACCAGCTAAAAAACGGTTTTAAGTGAGTTATTTTTATCTTTTGCTGTAATGTGTCAGTAGGAAATATCAGTTTACTTTTCCAAACATTCATGCTCCACACAGAGATCTGATCTCATCACCATCCAGTCTCGAATGACATGAAAAAAAAAAACAGAAAAAAACTGAGACTGACTAAATCTGGCTATTATCAGACTCCTTGTGGAAACAAATTTCAATAGATTATTACAACAAAATGGAAAAATGAATGTTTGGAAATGTAAACTGATATTTCCTTCTAACACAGTACAGAAAAAGATAGAAATAACTGACTTAAAACCATTTTTAGCTGGTGAAAATACTAGTGTTCTAATTTTGGCCACCACTGTATGTTTGCAATAGCGAGTTTCTGCAAGTTTATAAAAGCTCATTTAAGACTTTTAAATATCAATTAAAGAAAATGGAAGGAAAACATTAAAGAGAAACACAGCACATTAATATGTTATCTAAATGTATATGTCTAATAAAAACAATGCATCGCATTAGCAGCACAACTTCCAAATAACCTATAGAATATGGAAATAATAACCTTTACTGTACCTTCTGATCACACTGCACAAAAGTGATACTACTCAGTATTTTTTTGTCAGTGCAAATGTCTAAAAAAAAAATCTTAAATCAAGATGCATAAATGACATGACAAGTCATGTTTTCTGGAAAATGTATCAAAATGAAGTCAATTTAAACAATGAAAAAATAAAAATAAAAAGACAAACAAATGGCATTGGGTTAGAGAAATTAAGTTTTCCTACACTCTAAAAAATGCTGGGTTAAAAACAACCCAGCGCTAGAAGAGCTTTCTGGGTTGTTTTATTTAACTCAACTATTGCTTAACAATTACTATATTTCTTGCAAATGCAAAAAAAAAAAAAGGCGGAAATTAACATGTATGTGAAAATGTTCATGAACAAGTTGAATAATTAAATTTTAAAAATATTTTTTAATTGCTTGCCTACAACCTATTTTGGGATCTTTTTAAGCCAGTCATACACAATTTTTTAAACAATAATTGAGTTAAATTAATATTTTACCCAGCACTGTGTTTTCTTTAACCAAACATTTTTTAGAGTGTAACCCCATTGACAGATATTTGTTCTTGTTTTAATAAAAATATATTATATATATATATATATATATATTGCATCAAGTAAATTCATCTTTTATTTAAGTACGTTTAGATATTTAAATTGGAAAACAAGATAAAAATACTGACAAAGATGTTAATTTTTGCACTGCGTGCAACATTTAATGCCTTGACATTATTAATTTAAATCTTTCTGCTCTAATTTAAGTCCTTGAAGTCCATTAAGGCCAGAGAAAACCTTGAATAAGTAACTACATCAGAACATTTGTGGTGTGAGTGTGTTTAATTTACATTGCAGAGCAAATCAATTAATGCTTTAAGACCTAAGGGTAAAATAGGTAATTTTCACATAATTTGTCACATCCATTTGATTGTAAAATTTTAACAGAATGTGCTATTGTCAAGTGCAATGGGTCATTTTTTTCCGAAAATAAATGGCTTTTAAAAAAAAAGTACAGTTATCGACCATTAATGTTGTCTGGTGAATTTGTAAAAATTTAAATAGACAAAAAAAAAAAAAAAAAAAAGGAATATATTTTCTGATTTTTACTTTGAAAAAAAAAAGGATGAAAATCCTGATAAAAATAATTCAACACTTCCTACTTATATACAAGTATTTTTGTAACACTGGTTTGCACACTTTTCATTCAGGAGGCTTTTTTGGTTATACACGCACACATTTACACGTGCGAACACATGCAAACACCCATATATTTACATGCACGGAATCATTATGAAGATGCACACACCACATGTGAA
The DNA here is from genome assembly GCA_033026305.1 of Cirrhinus molitorella. Taxonomy (NCBI): domain Eukaryota; kingdom Metazoa; phylum Chordata; class Actinopteri; order Cypriniformes; family Cyprinidae; genus Cirrhinus; species Cirrhinus molitorella. The sequence goes on along the minus strand of CM065133.1, from coordinate 8,244,171 downwards.
AAAGTCTAACTCAGCCTGCTCCCAAGTCTCATCAAAAATCATCCCAATGGCCTCTTGTGTTGTTTACTCTTCCTTCACCATGTTTTTGTTTGTTTCATTTATTTTTTTTATGCGATCCAAATTTCCGCGCTCCCCATCTCTCCATTCAAATTCATCCTTTCCGGCTCTCCCGGCAATCTGCCGGCATTTGCTGACAGAATGCAAGAAATTACTGTAATAAGCCGTATATTGCCAAAAGCTGTTTGCTATTAGGAGCAGTTTGAATTATGTTGATAGTGCAAACGGTTGAAGAGTTATGGTCACATGAATACAGCTTGGTTTAATGTGTCGGCGCCGACACGTTCTATTTTACTCATATACTGAAAAACCTTGCTTTAAAAGTCTGTAGCAAAAAGGGAAGTCATAGCAAATTAGTTTTCTTGTTTTTAATGTCACAACTGCAACACTCTAATGATTTTTTTTTAATTCATGAGGCTAAACGTCACAGTTTCAATTTCGTATATACAGGAATTACTCAGTGTTTATTCATTTAAAACGTCACAATAAAAACTATATTGAACTGAAACCCATTCAACTATAATATTCATAAAAAATTCTAAAAACAGTTTTCTTATAGTAGAAAATTTTTAAAGAGTAAAAAAAGGTTTATGTACATCCGTTCCAGAGGGTTTCGGTCCACATTTTTGCCGCACAACTCAGACATAAGTGTTAGGATTCAGAGGTATTTCCAGACGACTGCTGTTCTTGTGTTGTTCTCTGCGTTCAGCTTCATAGTGGTCACGGTCCTTAAAGTACTGATTGACGTTGCGGATTGTTTTCCCCGTTAAAAAGACCCCAACAGCATACAGAATTGCAGTTATGATTCCAAACAGTGCGACAGCAGCATCCCCCCCACCTACTCTACAGTTCATCCAGGTATATCCGTTACGAGCATACAGACGTTCGCGGCGAAAGCACATGTCAGTTGAGTTTACCGAGATCACTAAGTGCAGGTACAAACCTATCGCAACCACGTAAGCCACCGCACCAATGATCTGGAAAGCAAACTGTCCAATCAGGAGCTTCCGTGGAAGCATGTGGGGGGGTTTGCTGCTGGACACTACGAATAGGAGTGAAAGTGCACCAAAGGTGAGGCTGAAGGCCACACCGCCATAGACTCCTGGTGCTCTCATCTGTCCATACTGCATGTCAAGCTCACGCACCTGCTGCAGCTCAACCCCCTCAAAAGGAATGACGGCGTCAACGAAGCTTGTTCCACCCATACCCATCGCAGACATGCCCAGCTGTGACATATGAGCGGCCACCACGCAGATGAGCACCAACGCATTGGTCATGACGGCGCATATTAACACAATACCTGAAACAAACACAGAAACACAGGCAACTACATAAGGAACTGCAAACTTGTTTAGATCAGGGCTTTTCTTAACTTTTAAATTCCTAAACGTTATGATAAAGTATTCAAATACACATTTAAAAACACTACCAGTCAAAAGTTTTTAAACAGTAAGATTTAAAATGTTTTTTTAAAGAAGTCTCTTCTGCTTACCAAGCTGCATTTATTTGATCCAAGGTACAGCAAAAACAGTGCAATTTTGAAATACTTTTACTATTTATAATAACTGTAAATGTAAAATGTAATTTACTCCTGTGATTTCAAAGCTGAATTTTTTGCACCATTACTCCAGTCACATGATCCTTTAGAAATTATTCTGAAATGCTGATTTGCTGCTCAAAAACATTTATCATTATTATTATTATTATTATTATTATGTTGAACAGCTGAGTACATTTTTTTTCAGGTTTACTTGATGAATAGTAAGTTCAGAAGAGCAATTAAAAACATCTGAAATAGAAATCTAAATGTATTTATCAACACTTTTGAAGAATTTAAAACATCTTTGCAAAGTAAAAGTATTAATCTACGCTTTTGAACAGTATAGTGTATGATATTACAAAAGCTTTTTATTTTAGATAAATGCTGATCTTTGGATCTTTCTGTTCAGCAAAGAATCCTGAAAAATAATGCACTCAACTGTTTTAAAAAAATAGTAACAATAATAAAAATGTTTCTTGAACAGCAAATCAGCATATTAGAATGATTTCTGAAAAATTGTGACACTGAAGGCTGGAGTAATGATGCTGAAAATTTTGCTTTGATCACAGGAATATATACATTTTCTTTTTAAATATATATATATTTTAATAGAAAGCAGTTATTTTAAATAGTAAAGATTTTTCACAATATTACTGCTTTTGTTGTACTTTAGATCAAATAAATGGAGACTTGCTGAGCAGAGGATACTTCTTTTAAAAAAAAAAAAAAAACATTAAAAAACGTTCCTGTTCAAAAACCTTTGAGTAGTAGCGCATTTACTCCAAATTAAGCTGTTTCTAGCCAGTGTTAGAAAATAAACATTTTTATTTTTATTGTATGGGCACAGCTGTTTTCATGACAAATATTACTTTCAAACAAAAAATAATTCCATAGCAAGCTAAAGGTGAATTTAATAATGAGAAAAGATGCAACACAAGTAAAAATATTCTATCATATAGAAGTAGCAAGGAATGAGAATGTTGTTGTTGTTGCAACAAATTCTATTTATATTTTACTAAAAAAGTTTTTATATTTAAAAAAAATAATAATATATTTGATAATCTCAGGATAACTTAATATTATTTATTTATTTTTTTTAATAAAAAATATTGTTTTTTAAATACATCATAATCTTAAATCTTATAGAATCAAAAAAGTGCTCTTAAATTACAATTTTATTGTTTATAGCTGAGTAAGTTTTTTAGGTGTCTTGTTTTTAAGAGAAACAAACTGTCATGTATGTGTGTCTTTTCAGGAAAGAATATTTGTTTACACAAGCATGAAAATATAGGTCACCTGCTAGCATAACAAGTGAAACTTTATATATATATATTTTAAAAGATTTTGACATAAATAAAAATAACACACACATATACATATATACATATTTACACATATATATATATATAAACAGTAATATACTATATATGCTATGCCTGGTCCATGTGTCGCAGAAATGAGGAAAAAACTCTCATGGTTTGTAAATGAAAGATTGTTATCAACAAGCTTTAAAAAGCTAAACCGGTTAGACCAGGAGAAAGGACGAAGGGGGGTAAATACATTGTGTCATGTCAGAAGGTGTGACTTGAGCTAGACTGAAACCAAACCTGTGTGAGGGCATGTTTGGAAAAAAAAAAAAAAAACAGCATCCCAGTATTGACACCCAAATTCAGAGAATTTTCTGAAACTGGTTTCAGACATTTTGATGCAGTTGTTTAGATACATAATTCTACATTTGTATTTCAGTCCAACATTCATTTATTTCCATCTGCGAATGCCTACCTCTCCTGGAACAGATGTAAGAGCACTTTGACTCCCGGTGTTCATCTCGAGGAGCGCTCCTTGCATGTCTCTGAGAACCTCTGGGATAGTATGGGGGCTGGCCAGATGACCTGGGTCAGACACAATTATAAAAGATGTAAAATAGCAACATTACAGTAATCTGTAATGATATACAAATTAAATGTGCATGTTGTTGTTTATTTGAACAAGTAGTATGTAGTCTCACCTATCACTGCCTGACCGTCGGTCATTAGGATTGTCCCGTCGGCTGCGGGGCTCTCTGTCTCGCCTCTCACTATAGTGTCCCCCATTTCTCTCTCTTTGCGGACGGTGGTTTCTGGACGGCTGGCTCATTGCTTCATGAGGAAAAGAAGCTTTGGTGTTATGTGCTTATACAAGTGGTTTTCAAATATTACAGAGCCAGGTATCCTGGAAGCAAACCAGAGACCTCAGTATTAAAAGGAGGTAACACTTTTCATTAACATACATACATTTGTATGTATATAGAGGTTATATACGTTTTACAGCCTGTAAATTTGATTTATTTGTGTGCGGACTCACCGTCACATCCATCCAAGCAGTATCTCTATATGCCTCTTATTATCATTAACATTACAGTAAACATTTTTCAGTAAGGTAGACTGTATTTGAAAAACGCAAGCCTCTATAATAATATCAGAATCACAACTGTTCTTTTCACTACAGACATGTTTCTCTCTGCTGTCCTTTGACGCAAAACAACCTGCGCCTCAGTATCGGTAACTGAGTTTCACTACACTCTTGTTTCAGTTTACTTCAGCAATAACTATTAAACTTTCGCTTTTTCTTAACACATATGAAATTATGTTTATAAACACACTAAACAAACACAACTTACCTCTTTAAAGGGCGTCGATCACATTTGTTTTGTTTTTCCAAATCAAAACTCCACTTCTTCCGTAGACATGAGATTTGATCTAACCGTCAGTGAAATCTCGCGATGGCTACCTATAGAATGGGTGGGGTTGGAGACAGGTGAAAAGTAGGTGACAGACGCGGTAACCCTGAAATGCAGTCAAACGTCGTCTGTACTAAACGCCCCAATCAGTGAAAACACAGCAGTCACAGCGGACTGTTGTCTAAGATCAAAGACTTGTGTCCCCAACAGAAGTGACTCTGTTTTGGCTCTAAACCTGCGTCATTGAGGAAAGCACGGTATTTGATTTATTCCAGCGACTCGCTTCTTTTGAATCGGTTCACTAAACAGATTCATTCGCTGATTTGTTCAGTAAATCTATGGCAGCAGATGGCCATAATTAAGCGTCTGTTTCTCATGAGTGAGTTCTTGTATTATTGACACAAATTATTCATTTAAAACCCAGTATACCGAAACAAATAAAGTAAAAAGCAAGTATTGAGAAAGAAGTGATGTAGTTTATCGACACTTTGATTCAATTGTACCAAATGCTTCGCGAAATACGGGCGAAGCGCTCCTAAAATCACAAGCTAGCGGTACCTGCTGGTCAAAACTGTGTAAATGAAGTGCAAGTGTAATCTTATTAAAAATAATCTCTAAATAAAATAAATAAATAAAAAAAAAACATTTAATATGAAAGTTTTGTTAAAGTGCTCTTTCATAATGTATAAATTATTGAGCAGGGTTTTACAAGCTAAATCAATTAAGCCATTAAATATTTAGATTTTTGTATTATGCACGTATACATGTTAAAATTCACTAAAATTATTACATATGAGCATATATTATAAAACTGATACAAGAAAATAATTAGACACGAAACTAGCAGCGAACCATCGGAGTTTTGAAATTAATCACGTGACTTGGTGAGTTTGAATTGATGCAAACACCGAATAAAGTTTGAAAAGATTTGTGCTTGACAGTGACACATCTAGTTTAACCATAATAAACGTTTACCCACAAATGTCAACAAAACAGAATACAAATTACAAACAGCATCCAATATAGGCTCCTTGTACATGGACGTTTAATCCAGTTGTTTAAAGGATTAAACGTGAAGGAAGATTCGTTCACTCAAAAAGATTCAAAAGATTCACTTAAAACGCTCAATAGCTTACGAACGAAACACTTGAAATGGATTGTCGCCCGAGGCTCTTTCCTCATGGAATGTGGTAATAAAAGTAAATGAGGTCGTTTATATGCGTATTATGCAACAATGTGTCAGTTTCAACTGTCTGTAAATATTCCACAGCACGAAATAAACTAATAAACCAAACTGAATAAGTCATTGTCAGACAAAGACACTGTAACGTCTTTATAAACGGGTCCCTATTATAATAGCAAGTAAATGTCTCAGATGTCTCTTTTCACTGGCTTTGTCAAATACAGTATAAAAGAATAAATTAATACCGTGGGGGTTGTTGCATTAGAAAAAGATACACATGCAACTTGACATTTTACAAGGACCGCATTCCTCTCTTCTATTGCAAGCTGTGCACTTTAGGGAGATAAATAGCTTGTAGTTATTGTGCTTGGGAAGAGAAGACACTTTTATTAAATTCTTCTGTATGCTCAACAGTTACATAGTTAGATGCAGGTCAGTCACAGACAGGCTCCAAATAGGTTAATGAGCTTAATTAACATAATTGATTTGTAGGCGTGTGTCCACCTGGTTTCCAAAGGCAGGCGTTTGGTTGTCATTCATGTTTGTGTCTTTGATTTCTGATGCTGAACTGCAGATGATTTGATATTGTCGTTTGTGGTAATACACATGCTGACATTGAGGTAGTGAAAATGGATACTGGGTTAGAGGACCTGGAGCTGAGAGAGTCTCAGAGGGAGTACCTGGACTTTCTGGATGATGATGTGAATTCTTTTATTCACTATCTTTCTGTTTCTGACTTGATGCGGGTCATTTGTTTTGGGTAAACATCTTTGCTATCTCTGTCACACTGAATATCTTTTTGCCATTTACAGCAAGACCAGGGCATTTATCATGAAAAGGTCAGGAGTATGGTGTCTGAGGGACAGTGTCGTCTTGTTGTAAACATTAACGACCTGAGAAGAAAAAGCGAAAAAAGAGCTAAAGAGTAAGTATATTATTCTCAGCCTTCCCACAATTTTCTTGTATCATAAAGTACTTCATCCTTGAAGCTCATTAATGGCCTCTTGTCAATAGATTACTGAATAACGCTTTTGGTGAGCTGGTGGCGTTCCAAAAGGCCCTGAAGGATCTTGTGGCTTCAATAGACACCACTTATTCTAAGCAGTTTGAAGAGTTCCATGTTGGTTTTGAGGGCAGCTTTGGGAACAAACATGTCTCGCCACGTACTCTAAGCGCACGCTTTCTGGGAAATCTTGTGTGTGTGGAAGGCATTGTGACCAAATGTGAGTAGAACTTACCTCATCTTACAAATTATCATTGCGCATTATAGAGTGTTTTCATGATGTGTCAGTGTTGTTTGAGAAACAAAAAGCATTTGTGGTTGACCAAACTGAAGCAGGATTTCCAGGGCAAGAATCTTGACAACATTTGTGTTTTGTTATTATCATTTCTGGTCAAGTAGGTCAAATATAAGGCTAAAATTTTAATTAATACTGCTTGTATGTATAATTATCACCTATCAACTTTAGTTTGTCAAAACATTGCACCCTTTCCTGCTTACTAAGTCCATCTCTATATGATTTAGCAGCTTCCACACATTTTTTCTGTGGTTTAGACAGCATAAATTAGCAGAACATCGTATTCAGTAGTACATTAACTGTGCAATCTGAGCTGTTGTTTACATCCAAGTATCGTCAAAATGGTTGTGAGTGCAAACCCTCTATAACCGTTTGAAGTTTGTAATTTTACATAGTTGTATTTCTAACTTTCTAACGTTCAGAATTTCTGACCCTGATTTTTAGATTAATATGTGTAGATCAGCGCTGTTGATACAAACATGCATATAATGTGATGTTTACATAATGTCAAACTTATTTTGATGTGCTCTGTAGGTTCCTTGGTTAGGCCCAAAATCATGCGTAGTGTCCACTATTGTCCAGCCACCAAAAAAACCCTGGAACGAAAATATACTGACCTTACCTCATTGGATGCTTTTCCTTCCAGTGCCATCTATCCAACTAAAGTGAGTTATATTTTGTATGGGTCATATATATATATATATATATATATATATATATATATATATATATATATATATATATATATATATATATATATATATATATATATATATATATATATATATATATATATATATATATTTTTTTTTTTTAGAAAACAGTGTTTAAAATGTAATATACATTTAAAATGCTATTTACCAATTTAATTAATTTGTGTTTTGCTTAGATGCGTATTTATGTAACTTTATTAAATGTATTAATTTAAACTGGTGAATTCTTTAAAAATTTATTTAAACAAATTATTTTTCATTTGTTTATTCATTGAACTATTTATGTGTAATTGCATTTATGTATTTAATTTAACTATTAATTTATTTATTGAACAAATATGTTGCTGGGGTGTATTTGTAGCAATAGCCAAAGATGCATTGTATAGGAAAAAATCGATTTCTATTTAATGCCAAAAATCATTAGGATATTAAATAAAGATCATGTCCCATGAAGATACTTTGTAAATTTCCAACTGTAAATATGTAAAAACTTAGTTTTTAAAAAGTAATATGCATTGCTAAGAACTTCATTTGGACAACTTTAAAGGCGATGTTTATTCCCCCCCCCCCCCCCCCCCTCAGATTCCAGATTTTCAAATAGTTGTATCCAAATATTGTCACATCATAACAAACCATACATCAATGGAAAGTTTATTTATTCCTGTTTCAGATGCCGTATAAATCTCAATTTCGAAAAATTGACCCTTATGACTGGTTTTGTGGTCCAGGGTCACGTATGTCATTAAATAACTACATTTTTAAATTAAAAACCACACCATACAGGTCATTCTCAAAAAATTAGCATATTGTGATAAAGTTCATTATTTTCTGTAATGTACTGATAAACATTAGACTTTCATATATTTTAGATTCATTACACACAACTGAAGTAGTTCAAGCCTTTTATTGTTTTAATATTGATGATTTTGGCATACAGCTCATGAAAACCCAAAATTCCTATCTCAAAAAATTAGCATATTTCATCCGACCAATAAAAGAAAAGTGTTTTTAATACAAGAAAAGTCAACCTTCAAGTAATTATGTTCAGTTATGCACTCAATACTTGGTCGGGAATCCTTTTGCAGAAATGACTGCTTCAATGCGGCGTGGCATGGAGGCAATCAGCCTGTGGCACTGCTGAGGTGTTATGGAGGCCCAGGATGCTTCGATAGCGGCCTTAAGCTCATCCAGAGTGTTGGGTCTTGCGTCTCTCAACTTTCTCTTCACAATATCCCACAGATTCTCTATGGGGTTCAGGTCAGGAGAGTTGGCAGGCCAATTGAGCACAGTAATACCATGGTCAGTAAACCATTTACCAGTGGTTTTGGCACTGTGAGCAGGTGCCAGGTCGTGCTGAAAAATGAAATCTTCATCTCCATAAAGCTTTTCAGCAGATGGAAGCATGAAGTGCTCCAAAATCTCCTGATAGCTAGCTGCATTGACCCTGCCCTTGATAAAACACAGTGGACCAACACCAGCAGCTGACATGGCACCCCAGACCATCACTGACTGTGGGTACTTGACACTGGACTTCAGGCATTTTGGCATTTCCCTCTCCCCAGTCTTCCTCCAGACTCTGGCACCTTGATTTCCGAATGACATGCAAAATTTGCTTTCATCCGAAAAAAGTACTTTGGACCACTGTTTCTGGTTCAAAAGTGGCTTGACCTGGGGAATGCGGCACCTGTAGCCCATTTCCTGCACATGCCTGTACACAGTGGCTCTGGATGTTTCTACTCCAGACTCAGTCCACTGCTTCCGCAGGTCCCCCAAGGTCTGGAATCGGTCCTTCTCCACAATCTTCCTCAGGGTCCGGTCACCTCTTCTCGTTATGCAGCGTTTTCTGCCACACTTTTTCCTTCCCACAGACCTCCCACTGAGGTGCCTTGATACAGCACTCTGGGAACAGCCTATTCGTTCAGAAATTTCTTTCTGTGTCTTACCCTCTTGCAATGATGGCCTTCTGGACGGCAGTCAGGTCGGCAGTCTTACCCATGATTGCGGTTTTGAGTAATGAACCAGGCTGGGAGTTTTTAAAAGCCTCAGGAATCTTTTGCAGGTGTTTAGAGTTAATTAGTTGATTCAGATGATTAGGTTAATAGCTCGTTTAGAGAACCTTTTCATGATATGCTAATTTTTTGAGATAGGAATTTTGGGTTTTCATGAGCTGTATGCCAAAATCATCAATATTAAAACAATAAAAAGGCTTGAACTACTTCAGTTGTGTGTAATGAATCTAAAATATATGAAAGTCTAATGTTTATCAGTACATTACAGAAAATAATGAACTTTTATCACAATATGCTAATTTTTTGAGAAGGACCTGTATAAATTGCTGATTTAGTAAAAAAGAATGTTACGAACAACAAAATAAATGTTGCATGTGTAGGATGAAGAAAACAATCCTCTGGAGACAGAGTTTGGCCTGTGCTGCTATAAGGACCACCAGACGCTGACCATTCAGGAGATGCCAGAGAAAGCCCCTGCCGGACAGCTGCCACGTTCTGTCGACATCATTGCGAACGATGACCTCGTTGACCGGGTGAAACCAGGTGACCGTGTGCAGATTGTGGGGGTGTACCGTTGCTTGCCTGCGAAACAGGGCGGCTTCACCTCTGGGACCTTCAGGTGTGTATATGTGAACTCTTTCCCAAGATCAGGAGTGGAATTTCACATCCTCCGACCACGTTCTTGATTCTCTGCAGAACAATCCTTTTGGCTAACAATGTGAAGCTTATGAGTAAGGAGATTGTACCGACGTTCTCTGCAGATGATGTTTCCAAGATAAAGAAGTTTTGCAAAGCTCATTCTAAAGTAAGAAGAGGCACAAACATTTGTTAACTTGGCTGCAGTTCTTTTGATGATAAGCTGATACCAATGGTTTCTACAAAGTATTAAGGCTTCTGATGCTTTTGCATCAGAAATGCAGCGCTGATCCTTTTCATCTTTGCTATGCAAGGTAAGAGTACTGGTATGTTTCAGGACGTCTTTGAGCAACTAAGCCATTCTTTGGCTCCCAGTATACATGGCCATGAGTACATAAAGAAGGCCATTCTGTGTCTGCTTTTGGGAGGCAATGAGACCAACCTAGAGAATGGAACACGCATCAGAGGAGACATAAATATTCTGCTTATAGGTAAGGTATAGACATGTCATGTTTTATCACATTTGTACATTTTTATTTATAAACCGATGTTCAGCTGTTCTTTTTAAATAATACACCTATTTTCCGATCATCAGAGCTCTGTAAACACTGGTCACAAACATGACGATGTATCTTTGATTTCAACAAGCTGATTGCTCGCTAAAAAACACTACAGCATCATGTTTTCAGGCCATTAGAAGTTTACATTTGAGTTGACAAAGAGGTGATATATGAATGTCAATTATATAGATGGTTATTATACAGAATTGGTGCAAACTGCTGTCCCACAACCAAAAAACACATTTGAAAAGCATTTAAGTATTAAGTATTCAAATCTTAGATGTTTCTAACTTCTATTATCTATTGAAACCCATAATATTTAAAATATCAGTAAGATATATAATAATATTATACTACCAGTCAAAAGTTTGGACACATCCTCTCATTTAAGTCTCTTATGCTCATCAAGGCTGTGTTTATTTGATCAAATACAAAAAAAAAGTAATATTGCAAAATGTTATTACAATATAAAATAATGGTTTTTATTTTAATATACTTTACAATATAATTTATTCCTTTGATGCAAAGCTGAATTTCACATGGTCCTTCAGAAATAATTCTAATATGCTGATTTATTATTAGAATTATCAATGTTGGAAACAGTTGTGCTGCCAATTTTTTTTTTTTTTTGCAACCTGTGATTCTTTTTCAGGATTTTTTAGATGAATAACAAGTTAAAAAGAACACCATTTATTCAAAAATATGTAACAATGTAAAACTACGCTATCACTTTTTATTAATTTAACACATCCTTGGTGAATAAGTGTTAATTTCTTTAAAAGAAACAAAATAAAAAATGTACTGACCCCAAACTTTTAAACAGTAGTGTATATTGTTAGAAAACCTTTCTGTTTTAAATAAATGCTGTTTTTTTTTTTAACCTTTTATTGATCAAAAAATCCTGAAAAATGTATCGCAGGTTCCAAAAAATATTAAGCAGTGCAACTGTTTTCACCACTGAAATAAAAGATCAGCATATTAGAATGATTTTTGAAGGATCCTGTGACACTAGAGTAATAATTCTGGAAATTCAACTTTAATTACAGATATAAATTAAATTATAATGTATTAATATAGAAAAAACATTGATTTACATCGTAAAAATTTTTCACAATATAATTTTTTTTTTGATCAAGTGAAATCAGCCTTGATAAGCATAAGAAACTTCTTTAAAAAAAAAAAACTAAACATTAAATGAGAGGGTGTGTCCAAACTTTTGACTGGTAATGTGTATGTGTGATTATTTATATATATATATATATATATATATATATATATATATATATATATATATATATAAGCTAAAATCTTAATGTCAATATAACCCTTCATATTATTATTATTTTTATTATTATTATTATTATTATTATTATTACCTTTATTATAGTGTTTTGGTAGTGACAGATTTGGGAAAAGAACAAATATTTGGGGAAAAAAGTGTACTTTGGATATTATACAATTTGCAATACTTTTTTCCCTGTAGAATGGCCCACATATAAATTATTTTTATTTATACAATATAAAAATGTTTAATTTCATTGTTTCATTTGACTGATTTTAGGTGATCCTTCAGTAGCGAAGTCTCAATTGCTCCGGTATGTTTTGTTCACGGCACCAAGAGCAATTCCCACCACTGGACGAGGCTCATCTGGGGTTGGTCTGACAGCTGCGGTCACGACTGATCAGGAGACGGGTAACACTTTGCACATTTAATGACAAGTATACACCCAAAATGCAGACATTTATAGCTAAAAGTCTGTTTATGATGGGTCATTTTATTCAGTGTCGCCCTATTCAGTGTCGCAAATATTTATGCAAATATTCAACTTATGCAACCCAAATCTTACAATATTTTTCAGGATGCTGCTTATAATATGTCAAAAAAATAAATAAATCTGACATCAATGTTATCTTAGAATTGGCATGATGAGATGTTAATCCATCCTTTGGCTAATCCAGGTGAGCGTCGTTTGGAGGCAGGAGCTATGGTGCTTGCTGATAGAGGTGTGGTTTGCATTGATGAATTTGATAAGATGTCTGACATGGACCGAACAGCCATCCATGAGGTGATGGAGCAGGGTAGGGTCACCATTTCCAAAGCTGGGATTCAGGCACGGCTTAATGCTCGCTGTAGTGTGTTAGCTGCTGCCAACCCAGTGTATGGAAGGGTAAATATTTATTATTGGCTTGACTGGTAAAATTTAGGGATAAGTAGCTTGCTTTGGTTTTTATTAATCCTACTGTATTTTTCACCCAGTATGACCAGTATAAGACCCCAATGGAGAACATCGGGCTCCAGGATTCCTTGCTTTCCCGATTCGATCTGCTCTTCATAGTTCTGGATCAGATGGATCCAGACAGCGATCGGGAGATCTCGGAGCATGTGCTGCGTATGCATCGCTACAGAGCACCGGGAGAGCCGGAGGGAGCAGGTGAGACTGACATCTGCTGGTCAAAGCACAAACTGCATTGGAGATCAACAAGGACGCATTTAGTTGATCAAAAGTGACAGTAAAGACATTTATATTCTTACAGAAGATGTTTAAAATAAATGCTGTTCTTTTATTTTTGTAATATTTAATATTCATTCAGCAAAATGTACACTACAAGTCAAACGTTTCTGCTCACCAAGCCTGCATTTAATTCAAAGTACAGTGTTTTTTTTTTTTTTTTTTTTTTTCAAAATGTAATTTCTATTTGAATATTTATTTTAAAATGTAATTATTCCTGTGATTTTCAGAGCTGAATTTTCAGCATCATTTTTCCAGTCTTCAGTGTCAAATGATCCTTCAGAAATCATTCTAATATGCTGATCTGCTGTTCAAGAAACTTTTTTTTAATCAATATTTCAAAACTGTCTTTTTTTTTTTCTGCCCCTTCAGGATTTATTGAATGGAAAGATCCAGAGATCAGCATTTATCTGAAATGAAAAGCTTTTGTGACAACATACACTACCATTCAAAACCTTGGAATCAGAAAGAAGTAATGATTGAGCTTTTAATTAGTTTTAAAAATTCAGCTTTGAAATCACAGGAGAAAAATTACATTTAAAATGTATTCAAATAGAAAATGGTTAAATAGTAAAAATTTCTTTTAAAAAAATCTAAATTTTGTTTTTGCTGTACCCTGAATGAAATAAATACAGGCTTGGTTGGCAGAAGAGACTTAAAACATTAAAAATGGTACTGTTCAAAAACGTTTGACTGGTAGTGTACATCTTTTAGAATTATAAGAAAAATTATATTAAATCTGTCAACATGTGGACCACTTGGAATCAGTCAGACCACATTTTTAAACCTGCTGATGTAGACCATGTCATTCAGTTTCAGAAGGTTTTGTCAGTTGTTGCTCTCATTCTGTCGTGTCTGTATCAACAGCAATGCCACTGGGGAGTACAGTGGATGTGTTTGCCACTGAGGATCCTAACATCACAGAAGCAGCCGAGCAGGAGCTACAGATCTATGAGAAAAAAGACAATGTCCTGCATGGCCACAGAAGAAAAAAGTGTGCATTTCTCCACTTTGATTTAAAATGTACTTTTTGAAATCCAGTGGGTTTCTTACCCTTCTGTGTAACATCTTAAAGGGAGAAGGTTGTTACCATGGAGTTCATCAGAAAGTACATCCACGTTGCAAAGCTGGTGAAGCCAGTTTTGACACAGGAGGCATCAGACTACATAGCAGAGGAGTATTCCAGACTTAGGAGCCATGACCAAGTCAACAGTGACTCTGCCAGGGTCTGTGCCTATTTAAATTTTAAAATCTTTGTGTTTTTTATGGTTATTGTTACTCTTTAATTGCTTTGATTGATATAGAATGACTGTATCCATTCCCACAGACAATGCCCGTGACCGCTCGAGCTCTGGAGACCATGATTCGACTGTCTACAGCCCACGCCAAGGCTCGCATGAGTAAAACCATCGATCTGGGAGATGCAGAAGCTGCACTTGAACTCATGCAGTTTGCTTACTTCAAAAAGGCATGCAGTCATTCACATCCAGAACTGATGCTGTAGTTTGTCTTTGTGTCTAATGTAATGTGGCATGGCCATGTAGATTCTGGAGAAGGTTAAGAAGAGGAAGGTGCCTGAGGACTCTGAAATGGACGTGTCTCAGAGCCAAGATACAGAGAGTCAAAGGAGCCTAAGGTGAGTGTGAAAGGTGAGGTTGATGCTACAGTAAAATCTAGTGTTTGTATTGGCAGATGTGAGCTGACTCTGTCTACAGGAAGCGTTCTCGCATCTCTAAAGATGATGATGATGTGGAAATGACCCAAAACGGAGAAGACTCTGACCCTTATGATTTCACAGAAGATGAAAACAGTAGGTCAACTCCATTTACTTTGATTTCTCAGTGAGCTATGCTGAATCAATGCAGGTTCTTGTTCATAGCTGTACTAAGGTCAATTTAGTTTTTCTATACATTGAATTTTAATATCTAATCAGTGCCATTAGAAATGTTGTCTTAAAGGTTTACCTAAAAATTAAAATCACACCATGATTTACTCACCCTCAAGCCATTTCGGGTGTATATGACTTTCTTCTTTCAGATGAATACAATCTGAGTCATGTCTAATGTTGGGGTTCTAGTTTTGGTATCAAAATATGTAATTTCCATACCAAAACTACATATTTTACAGTCTCAGTTATGCAGATTGATCATAAACACAGCTAAAAAGCTTCTTACCACAGTGGCCATCCTTCACAAAACTAATATCTACCATAGGTAGAATGCAAAATGTTTCAATACAAGCATTTCAGTCAAATTAAATTTTTGCAATATTTCAAACTTTTAACCAATGGGAGAAAATCAACCCGCCGCATCAGCCCAATTCTGTGGAAAAAAATATGGATTTGGCAACCCTACATCCAACAGCAGCTGCATTGAAAGCGACTGAAATAATCTAGATATTGTTAGTGACTCCGTGATGAGCTAAAAAGTCCTAAAAGCGGACATATCCAGGGCATAGAGGACATAGTCACCCTAGTCATGCCTTTTTCAAGCTTTATAATGGGAGTAACTGATTTTTTATATATATATATATATATATATATATATATATATATATATATTAGGGCTGTCAAATAAAAAATATATATGTATGTATGTTACGCCTACATCCAATGTCATTAGCTGGATGCCACTCTCAGTATGGATATTTTTCTTACTCAAACTCATCGATTTACTTCAGAAGGCTCTAAGTCGTGTGAGGCACTTTTGATGGATGGATGCACTTTATTGAACTTCAGAATCTCAACAGCCATTCACTGCCATTATAAAGCTTGAAAGAGCCAGTACATTTTTAATATAACTGATTATATTCATCTGAAACTAGAAAGTCATATACACAAAGGAAATGGATTAAGGGTGAGTAAATCATGTGCCAATTTTCTTTTTTGGGTGAGTTATCCCTTTAAATGTGATGGTGGTGTTGTTGACAGCTCAGCCAAGTCAGAAGACCAGGCCAGCATCTCAGAGAAGCAGTCAGAGGAAGAAGGCTGACATCAGTCAGGACAGGTACAACAGTGTCGTCATTTTCAGATATCAGATCCTGGCCTGTGCCAGTGTGAACTTTCCTGCATTGTTCTTCTACTGCTAGTGCTACAATGATGGACATGTCCAGAATTTTTTTAGTAATGTTCTAATATGCAGGCTATCTGCATATTAGATATGGAGACTGATTTTTGACAGCCTTTTGGGTGATCCTTGCCTTGATGTCTTTAGATTGAAAGTCTTCAAGGCGGCTCTACTGAAGGCCTTTAAGGTGACCCGGTCTCAGTCTGTGGCGGTGCCTGATCTTCTGACTCACATTAACAAAGGCCAGGACGAGGAATTTGACCAGAATGAGATTAACCTTCTGCTGGAGCGCATGCAGGATGACAACCAGGTCATGGTCTCAGAGAATGTGGTGTTCCTCATCTAAAGGAGTTCCAATGTACAGCTGCTTCTTTTGCAAATTCAGAAATGTAAATTACAATTATTTATAGTATGCCAGCACTTTGTTACAAACTATAACAAACCACTAATAAACTGTGTGAGCATTAATGGTTGAGTATGTATTTTGATCAAGTGCTTTTATTATTTTTTTTTGCATTTACATTCATTAATTTAGCAGACACTTTATAATACAAGAAGCAATGAACATGAGAAGTGCTAGTAATCTAGTAATAAAGATTCTTGAGAATAGTACAGTCGTTTTTGGACGAGAAATTTTTAAAGGCAAGTTATAAATTCAGTAGACGTAGCTTAGTAATGACGACACAATCTGGCAAATTCCGGATTTTTTCTTTCTGTTCATTGAGGCTTCATGATGTATCCTCCATGATGTAATTGGGATCTTTCAGTCCACTGTCCTTTTAAAAAGACATTTGGGATTCTGTAAGAGAAAAATCATGTTTTAAATCGAATGTTTTAAGGTGTATGTGTAAGCTGTGAGTCAGTGCACCAGTGTGGATATTCACTGTACTTAGAATTTTTGTCTTGGAAGTATGTCTAAAATAAGATTCGCTGTCATTTGAACAATTCTGCCAGTTTTGAGGGGGGAAAAGTTTTACATTTTAAATCACACTACCATGCTGATTTAATTTAACAATCTCAAAGTTCAGATCATGTCAAACTGCAAATTATTGTTACAATTCTCAAGTTGTTAATGTTAATAAGGTTGTGTGAAATGT
Source organism: Cirrhinus molitorella (assembly GCA_033026305.1). Classification (NCBI taxonomy): domain Eukaryota; kingdom Metazoa; phylum Chordata; class Actinopteri; order Cypriniformes; family Cyprinidae; genus Cirrhinus; species Cirrhinus molitorella. The sequence goes on along the minus strand of CM065133.1, from coordinate 8,226,784 downwards.
GTGTACTGTGCATTTATCTGTATTGGTTTCAGTTCTGTACAGTCTAATCTCTAAATATCATACCGTTCGAATGCAATTGAGCCTCAAAAAGCTATTTAATGTTCCTTTGAACTTGTTCTAAAATTAGTTTGATATTTTGAGCTGCTGCAAAAAGAGGCTACAAACGATCACCCACCTGCAGCATTCACAGACGTATACTAGCCGGGACTCCTTTATCTGTCGAGAGGTGATGTAGCCTAATGATGCGAAAACGAGTGGCGGCAAACTCGGAAACTGACCCGAACCACTTAGGAGGTTTGCACATATGCCACGATGTCTCCACAGTATGTTATTCATGCTGCATCGAGAATTGCAATAGTAACTGGCATCAGAAAACTGGACCGAATGTTTTTCGCCGTTTCTATGTGTAAAAACACCAAGGGCAGCAGTTCGCAGAGATTGTGAGAAGACGCCAGATAGTTAATCTATTAATAAATGTCACAGATTAAACCCACTGTCTGTCACTCAATAAAAGGATCACACTGCTGCGTGTTTTTTTAAAGTTTTGTTATTGTTTGGTTTAATAATTAACAACGCCTTTGCGAATATGACTCTTTAGGCTTGTGAATGAGCAGAACTTTCTAAAATGCTGAACAGACCGTGATAAAGGCAAAATTGTAAGCCATACTATGTGCACATAGCCTACTCGTGTGAGCCCAAAATATGAAAGCCGTCGATGCCGTCTCAAGTCGGACAAAATTTCTATCCGGCATGCACTGCTTCAAGTCAGAATTTGATTAAGCTGTGCAGCGCTGCGTTAAGTCGAACTCACCTAATGCCTAAACAGAGCCTACGTTGGTCAGGTGGTACAGCGGTCATGTGATACAAGTCGTAGCTCTCAGAAGACTCCCAGTTCACAAGTTCTAATTACCAGTTCTACGAGGATGTGAACGCTATATACAAGTTGGAATCTTGTGATTACGGGAATTCCGATATGAACGCACCTTTATTACAAGCTTACCATTGAGAATTATGGCTAAGGCAAGGAGATAGTTTTGAACACTGACATACTTGCTCAATAATTTTTAACCAAAAAAAGTTACAGAATGCAGCTTTAATACTGGTAAAATTATATAGGAGAAAACTGGTATATGGATACATACAACCATCTGTCCTCTCTGGCTCAGTCTCTCCATCTCTTTCCATCAGTCTCCTCCTCCTCCGCATGTAGAACATTGTGCCCATAGCAAGACCCAGGAACATGGCAGCTGCCACAAAGATACTTATTGCCACTGTTGTAGAGCTTCCAACGGCCTCGTCGGTCTCTAATCGCAGGTCTCGGGTTTTTCTGATTTCACTTCGAGTCTCCAAAAGTCCAGTCACATCTATTGATGAAGTTAAATTTGAAGCTTATTATATTTTTTTTATAAAGATTCCTCTGGTCTGGAATGAAAACATGCTGCTCACAAACCTTCAAGGGAGAGGAGGAAGATTACATCATCTCCTTTGATGAAGCTTCGACTCTTCAAACGATCGTGTGTAATGTAACTGCTAGTACCGTAACCCGGCCCCCGGTAGAATGAATTGCCGTCTGTGTCAGTGACTAGACTGCCAACTTTTCGTGGGTCGTCCCAGAAATACTCAACATTACCCATGGCTGCACAAAAAGGTAGATACTGTTTATAAAACAGCTTTAATCTGTAACCAAGTGTCTGTAAGTAGCATATCAGCATTAATGTCTCATAAAAATAAAATCTATGACTTTGTTTGTATCTTACAGTCAGTGGAGTTCTTGCTTGGATCTGTAGTGATCATCCTAATGTTGTTCATGCGATGCTGGATGTTTGAATTCTGGTCCATCAGCTCCATGGATGCCTGTCGCCACGGACATGGCCATTGGAGATTGTCATCATTGGGTCCAGAGGTCAAGTGGAGGTAGATTGCCATATTATCTGGGTTGTCTGTCACACCATTAATGTACAAACCAATCTGAAATGAGTAACCATCTGAGGACAGGAAGCGGGGGCTGTAGGTTTTGGAACCGGCAGGGGTTGTAGCCAGAAGACTGGTGAAATCACGAATGCGCCAAATGTGTTGAGGACACTGGGTCTCTGAGAGGTTGATGTCATCCAGAGACAGACCACCTGTTGATGCGCCTGCTCCTTTAACTCCTTCAAACACCACTCTGAATTTATCAGAGACATCTAATGTAACATGGTATAGTTCCCAGGATCCTTGGAGTCCACCTAAATGATACAAGTAGGGGAGAGTGGGGTAAGATGAGCCATTTTTACTTATGTGGTCCATCTATGACAAAGGATGCTTAAAATATGGCTTCTTATAAAAAAGTGTTACAAAAAAGGTTAGGCCTAACCTAGCCTAAGGATTTATCTATCTGTGTTGTAAACAATAAGACTTATTACCATTGATCTTCTGAATGAGTCTCAGGGCTCCTGTGGGGTTTTCAGCAGTGTATTCACGCACCCAGATGTTTAGCAGATCATCTGCGCCCCCGCTGTTGTAGTGATAGAACTGCAGGCATTGGGAGCGTCTTTTAGGGTAAAAGAGGCGACTTTCCAGGTAAGCTGTGTCACCTTGGGTACCTGTGGCTGTGCTAAAATGCATGAAGAACCCAACCCCTGTAGAAGTATAAACTTTATTAGATAATAGGCTATTAAGTCTATCTGCTCACTTTTACCTTGGACCTTATAATGATGTTTAAGGAGCAATCCTTGACAAGAATTGTGAGAAGGTCAAATAATATTTTTTTATAGTATCAGTAAAATGTGTTTATCATAAAGACCAAAGTTCCGCCATAATATCATAACAGATTTATCAATGCAGGATTATGGACTATGATTTATTCAACTTTTTACACAGTGGTGATATAACAATGAACAGCCACAATTAAACAAACTGGATAACATCCAATTTAAAAGAGTCTTTGGCCTAACTTGATAAGATATGATAAGACTGTGATAAAGCATTCTCACAATAGTCAACATCATAAATCTTAAGAAATCATATAATATTGTACGTTCATAACAGTTCAATTACCTTGCCAAACAAATACAGATTGTTAACCCTGTGATTTGTGAGAGAGTTTCTAATATAGGGGTGCTGGGAAGTTTGACACTTCTCTTTATATTTCTCTCTATGTATTTTGTTTCCTCTGTTGTAAAGTAATGGTGTAAATTTTGCTAAAATATTTGCAATGTGAAAAGGTTTAATCCCCGTTTCTGAATATGCCTAATGTACTATTGTAGGTGTAAAACAGTATGTAAAAAGAGTAGTGTGTCTGAATTTACAGTCATGAATACTTTAGAAGATTTGTGAAGGGCTGAAGTGAGAGTAACAAGAGATATATATAGTATACATTAATTTCATTCGTATTCATATTTTTTTTGCAAAGTAAGTTTAAAGTCAAATGTTTTACTTCAAAAGTCAATATGCTTTTAAATGCATCACAACCAAATATGTAACCCTGGACCACAAAACCAGTCATAAGGGTACATTTTTTGAAATTGAGATTTATACATCATCTGAAAGCTGAATAAATGAGTTAGAATAGAATAATATTGGCCGAGATGCAGCTATTTGAAAATCTGGAATCTGAGTGTGCAAAAAAATTACCTCTAAAGTTGTCCAAATGAAGTTCTTAGCAATGCATATTCCAATCAAAAATTAAGTTTTGATATATTTACGGTAGGAACAAGATCTTTACTTAATATCCTAATGCTTTTTGGCTTTAAAGAAAAATTAATAATTTTGACCCATTCAATGTATTTTTGCCTGTTTCTACAAATATACCCATACCCATCACATATATTTGCAGTTACGCAGATTTTGAGCCAATGAGATTTCACAATGGTGCTTAAATGAAAACATGTTTTTGAAGTTTTATTGCTAGCGATCATGTGGCTCAAAAATGGCAGTTTGATGTAAATGAATGGTTGAATCTTGCTTTTGTGGTTAGAGGTGTTCATACCTTGACATTGACCCAGATTGGTATAGTCTGTCTGTGGACCACCCTCTACCGTTTGTACACGAGTCCACTTAGCATTTCCACCATCACCCTGGATCATACCACAGATATTTATCTCCTCAAAGTGGCAGGAGTCCAGAAAAGTTGAGGTTGTAGCTGGAAGAATTAAGAAAAAAAGTTTAGGACATGGTGAGTGATAGAAGCCAAGGAGACAGAAAAATTGATGATTATTCCGGTCAAGTTGAACCAGAAAGTGCTTAATTATAAACTTACTACAGTTGTAAAGTCGGTTCAGCTTGAGGATGTCACTGTCACTAAACTCCATGCGTTGACCAATCACATTCAAAAATTCTGGTATCTTGGTAACGATGGTTGGCTCGCTGGCTATGTTGAAGGACGTCTTACTGTAGTGCATGACTGAACCATAATCATAGGGCACACCAAGATTGCTTGACTCCGTTTCATCATAGGAATTGAAGTTGTGCTCTTTACCTAAGTGAGAAACAAACCAGGAAACCGTTAATGAACAACTAAATTTGCATTTAATTTCAGAACCATATTATCGTTGAGGCATGTATTTTAGAATTCAATAATTACCCGCTTCAATCTGGTCCCACACAATGGTGACATAGTCGTCTCTGTCAGATCTGGATTGCTCGTGCCAGAAACCCAGCGCATGTAGAAACTCATGCTCCACAGTTCCTAAACGGTCACAGTTTGTACCAATTGACAACTCCTGTTTCCCTACGTGACGATTTCCCACGTATGAGTAACAGCTGATGGAACAGAAAAACATCCAAAATATCACCTTTTTGCAAAAATAAATACCCCCAGGAGACAGTCAATGCAAGAAAAGTTTCAATGTTTGCACATGCCTGAAAAAGTCTAACTTGATATGAGTATAAATATTATTTAATACATTTAAACATTTAGATTTTTAATTACTTAAAACTAAAAAAAAAAAAAAGTATGAATGAGTTAAATTAGTTAAAATAATGTTTTGAAGTTTTCTCACCCGCTGCCTTTAAATACAGAAATGTAGTTTGGTTCTCCAGCCCAGGGTTTGAAGTCAATGCAGGTCTTGAGTCTGTATTGCTCCAGCGCCTTCAGTATTACACCTTTGGCATTGATTTCTATTAAAAAGAGAATGTGTGTGTGTGTGTGTGTGTGTGTGTGTGTGTGTGAGAGAGAGAGAGGGAGAGAGAGAAGGACAGCGAGTGAGCAGTTTGTAGCATATATTAAGTTAGAATTAGAATAGATACAGGTAAATTGATTCAATTATTCTATATTAACAGACCAAGGCTGCTGTCTAGGACATATGGCACAGTGGTCGGCCAACGATACTGTTCACCCAGAATAGAGTTTCTTTTGTCATCCTGTCAAACATAAACAAAACATGGATTTAACTCAATTTATACAACCCCGATACCTGATTTTCAACACTTTTTGCAAATATTACTACTTTATTTTAATTTATTTAATTTTTATTCTTTATTTTATTGATTGTATTTATTAATTTTCTATTTTATTTTATTTCATTTCATTTATTTTTTTAAACAACATTTTCTAAAGGTTAAGAATGTCCTAAAAAATCTATAATTTATTATATTTCAGATCTGGAGATTCAATCACAATTTGTACCCTATTTGCTGAATTTAGGACCAGAGAATTTGTTCAGACCTGTCTAGGAAATATGGCACAACAATACTCTTTACGCAGAATATTGTTTCTGAATTCCTCCTGTTAAATATAAACCAATTAAAAACACTTACCTCCTTCGTCAGAATGTCTCCTTCCACCAGGTCAAGTCCTGCCACTGTTGAATAAGATAGCAGTTAATGCAGTGTTAAGGAAATTATGCAAGAGATTTAAGTCATGATATTAATGTTTTCACAAACCTTTGTTTATATCAAATATATCCTGGTCTTTTCCATTATCCACATCAATCTCTATATTGCCTACCAAAAAAAAAAAAAAAGTCAAATTCAGAGCATAGTATTTAAAATCATAAAAAAAATACTTTGTTATATTAAAATAATATGATTGTTATAACTCACCTGTGAGTGAAGATGTTGGCTTTGAAAGAAAAACAATTGAGTGGTAAGTGTCAAAAGTGCCTATTTACATTAGTGCAAATGCTAATATTGTATATCTGATATTATAAAATAACCACAAACTATTAAATCATAGAAATTCAGTCTTGATCAAGGTCACTACATTGTGTTAGTTTTGCTCTAAAATATGATTATTTGCTTTTGTTAAGCACAATATTATTTAACGCTCAATCACAAAAAAGTTTATATGACATCAAAATATTACACTTACCAAACACAGCGCTGTGGTGCATACGCACAGAAGTAGAAATGTATGAAGAGACGCCATGAGATGATTTTACTCTGAGCTGTTCTCTTCAAAACATCAGTGTATTGTGTATTAACTATTTTATAGAACAAAAGAGCTTAGTCTGCAGTGATAAGAGCCTATAGCTGATATGATTTATTACAGTAATGGTGATATAACACTGTGATGTTATTATAGATGATAAAAGTATTTGTTGATAATGACTTGGCTGAGACTTTGATGGAGTTTAAAGAAACAGTTCACCCAAAATCGAAAATTTGCTTAAGATTTTGTTTCTTCATCAGAACAGATTTGGAGAGATTTAGCATTCACTTGCTCACCAGTGGATCCTCTACAATGAATGGGTGCCGTTAAAATGTTCTAACGTCAAATCTGTTCTGATGAAGAAAAAATGAATCTACATCTTGGATGGACTGAGGGTCAATTTTCAATACATTTTAAAATTGGGGTTTCTTTACTCATACACATTTTTTGCAGTCTGTATTAAAAAAAATATTTTTCACAGCATAGTACACTCTTAAAAACAAAGGTGCTTCATGATGCCATAGAAGAGCCTTTTTTGTCTAAATGGTTCCATAAAGAACCTTAAAGATTTGAAGAACCGTTCACAGAAAGATCTTTGTGGCAAAGGAAGGTTCTTCAGATTATAAAAAGGTAAGAAAGAGATGGTTCTTTAAAAAGCCTTTGACTGAATGTTTTTTTCTGGAACCAAAAATGGTTCTTCTATGGCATCGCTTGAAGCACCTTTATTTTTAGGAGTGTAATGTATTAAAGCTAGTCCTGTCAGAATTAGCTCATGAAGAACACATGTAAATAACGGGTTTATGTGAAGATTGTTTTAAGTTCACTTACATTAGAAGTTATTCTTTTTTAAAGTTCAATAGATGTTAAAATTGATAGCTCGCAACTAACGTTGAATGGCTAGTCAATGATTTAATATTAGGGGGAAAAAAGAATTCCTAGAGACATCAGTAGTTATTGGTATCAGTGATACCAATGCCTTCAGTCATAAAAAAGATGCCATTAAACTAATAATAAAAATCCACTGTCTTCTTGTTGTTTAATTTGAAGATTGAATGTGATTGCAATATAAAAGTATATTTAAAAAACTTTAATGTTAGGTATGATTAATTTTAGAGAAAAGATGTGATTAATTAATCACAGCACTAATATACAGTAATATACATAAACAATACACTGAATATTCTATGCCTGGTCCATGTGTTGCAAGAATTAGAAAAATGTTACATATCTCTCAGGGTTTGTTAATGAAAGCTAAATCGCTCCGACCAAGAGAAAGAAGGAAGGGGGTTAAATTCATTGTGTCAGACTTGGGGTTGTGCGATAATGATGACAAATTATATCTCGATATTTTCTGTCATTTTGTTGATAACGATGTTTAGATGATATTTTGCTGAGGATGTTATTGTGCTGGTACTTTGGCAGGTTTAGGACTGCCATGAACAGCTGACTCCGAAAAGCTTTTGACATTCTGTGTAGTGATATGTTTGCAGGAGTAACAGAAATTAACTTTTCCAATAAGTACACTGTAAAAAACAAAAAAACTATTTGTTGAGTCAACTTAAAATAATTTGTTACCCTGCTGCCTTAAAATTTTAAGTTCAATCAACTCAGATAAGTTTATTCAACTTGAAATGTTAAGTTGTACTAAGCGACAACTTGCATATTCAAGTTGACTAAATTAAACAATTGTTAAACTTAACAGTTCTGTTTGTTACTTGGCTGCCTTAATTTTAAGTTGAATCAACTCAAATATCTAAGTTGTCACTTAGTAAAACGTAAGGTCAAGTTGACTAAACCTTTTTTTGAGTTGACTGAACTTAACCCCTTCGGTCCCTGCGTTTAATGAAATGGACATCACATGATTTTTTTGTTATCCGTACTTCGGTGTATTTTCGACCCGCAAACGATGTTTGCTAAAATAAAAAAATATATTCTCTTTGTCCAAATGCTATGAGAATTTGTAAATCCGTCAACACTATCTAGATCTACTAACAAAACAAACAAAACAAAAAAAACGGAGTGATAGCTTGAATTTATGTTAGCGAAAAAAAAAAAGTTACGTTCCTGGTCTTCGGGGTCCCTGGAGACCCCGCTCAGAAAATTTACAAAATTAATCTGCAAAATCAGAATCAACATGTAACACACATAGACAGAAATGAAGGGGAAAACTTCTAAAAATGTAAAAACATCCAAAATACAAAATGATCATTGTCACGCGCGCAGACACACACACACACACAGGCATAAATTTGTGAGACGAAATAGCAAAAACGTAAGTCAAATAATATGAACTTCTTGTTTATTGGACTGTTTTATAAAATCAATATCACATTTCCAATGGTACTGATATTCGGAGAAAAAATTACTCGATTGTAGGATGATTTTGAAGTTGGAGGAGAATGTGAGATGGTAGTTTTTCGACATAACCTAACTGCCTTGAACTGGAATACACAGAGTACATGCAGAGCTAGACAGGACGAGCATTTGAGGTTAAAAAGGATATAAATTGTAATTATTATTTTTTTTTTTTTTCAGAAAATAACCGATCGTTTCACTAGATAAGACCCTTCTTCCTCAGCTGGGATTGTTTAGGGCCCTTTGAAGATGCAGTTAAACTGCATTTTGGAAGTTCATACTCGCGGGCACCATAGCAGTGCACTATATGGAGAGAAATCCTGAAATATTTTCCTCAAAAAACATAATTTCTTTACGACTGAAAAAAGAAAGACATGAACATCTTGGATGACAAGGGGGTGAGTAAATTATCTGTAAATTTATGTTCTGGAAGTGAATCTCTCCTTTAATCTATGCAGGTTCTGTACATTGCTGTCCTAAAGTCAGTTTAACATTTAGTTGTTCCATTTCTCTATGTTGATATTTTAAATATATTTAGTGCCATTATAATATGATGTTGTCTTAGATGTGGTGGTGATCTAAGGCAGCTGACAGCTCAGCCAGGTCAGAAGAGCAGACCAGTGTCTCAGAGAAACAGTCAAAGGAAGAAGGCTGACATCAGTCAGATGAGGTACAACAAATTTATTATTATTATTTTTTTTTTGCATTCATTTAGCAGATCCAAAGCGAATTACAATTGATGAATACAAGAAGCAATTCATCTTAAGGAGGCAATAAACACAAGAAGTACTAGTAATCTAGTAATAAGGTTTCTTGAGAATAGTACAGTAGTTTTATCAGCTGTTTTTTTTTTTTTTTTTTTTTTTTTTTTGAGGTTTTTGGACCAGAGAATTTTTTAAAGGCAAGATGTGATTCAGTAGCTCCAGCTCAGTAATAAAGAAACAATCTGGCAAACTCCGGAAAGAGTGAGGCTTCATGACGTATTCAGCATGATGTCATGGGGATCTTTTAGTCTACTGTCCTTTTAAATGGACATTTGGGTTTCTGTAAGAGAAAGTTCAGTTTAATGGGAGTTATTGTACATGCATTTACATTTTAATAATGGTACAATTATCAAGTATGGGAGGAGAGAATTAGTGTATGGACACATACCCCATCCTTCTCTTTGGCTCCTCTCCAAAACGTTTTGGTCTGAGACTCCAAAAGTCCAGTCACATCTATATATGAAGTTAAAAGATAAAGCTTTTGTCATATTTCAGGAATTTCTCTGATATGAAATAAAAACATGCTACTCACAAACCTTTAAGGGAGAAGAGGAAGATGACATCATCTCCTTTGATGAAGCTTCGAGTCTTTAAACGATCGTGTGTGATGTAATTACTGTAACCGTAACCCGGCCCCCGGTAGTATGAACTGCCGTCTGTGTCAGTGACTAGACTGCCTACTTTTCGTGGGTTATCCCAGTTATACTTAACATTGCCCTTGGCTGCACAAAAAGAGATGATTATAAAACATATTTTATTAACATCTTTTACATCAGCATTAATTGCTCATAAAAATGCTTAATATCTATAACATCTTTGTATCTTACAGTCAGTGGAGTTCTTGCTTGGATCTGTAGTGATCATCATAATGTTGTTCATGCGGTGTTGGATGTCTGGATTCTGGTCCATCAGCTCCATGGATGCCTGTCGCCACGGACATGGCCATTTGAGTTTGTCATCATAGGGTCCAGAGGTCAAGTGGAAGAAAATTGCCATTTTATCTGGGCTATCTCTCTTACCATTAATGTACAAACCAAATTGAAATGAGTAACCATCTGGGGACAGGAAGCGGGAGCTGTAGGTTTTGGAACCGGCAGGGGTTTTAGCAAGAAAACTGGTAAAATTACGAATACGCCAAGTGTGTTGAGGACACTGGGTCTCTGAGAGGTTGATGTCATCCAGAGACAGACCACCCTTTGATACGCCTGTTCCTTTAACTCCTTGAAACACCACTCTGAATTTATCAGAGGCATCTAGCGTAACATGGTATAGTTCCCAAGAGCCTTGGACTTCACCTAAACAGTTTAAGGATAAGTTACCCAAAGCATAAGGATTTATATATTAGTGTTTTAAATATTAAGATTTATTACCACTGATCTTTTGAATGAGTCTCAGGGTTCCTTTGGGGTTTTTAGTGGTGTATTCACGCACCCAGATGTTTAGCTGATCTTTAGCACCCTCACTCTTGTAGTAATAGAACTGCAGGCATTGGAAGCATCTTTTGGGGTAAAAGAGGCGACTTTCCAGGTAAGCCTTGTCATATTGGTTACCTCCGGCTGTGATGAAATGCATGAAGAACCCAAGCCCTGTAGAAGTTTAAATTTTATTAGATAATAGGCTATTAAGCCAGTCTTCTCACTTTCACTTTTGATCTAATAAATGGAGTTTAAAGATAATTTTGTATGTCTCATTCCTTGACAAGAAATGTCTAGAGAAGGTCAAAGAATATTTAAGAGAGTCTGTGTAAATGATCATATAATAATCGTCCCATAAAAAAGATGACTAATGTTCCAGTCCTGGAAAAAAAACCTGGAAAACAGTCCTGTCCAGTCCTGGAAGCCACAAATGACAGAAAATGGAAAATGTCCTGGAAAATCTTGTAGCTGTCCTGGAAAATTATTATTAAAAAAAAGGAATTATTTTCTCCTTTAGCCAAGCCTGAAACAAATAACTGAAACAAACTGTAACTGGTCAGTTTCTGCTCTAAACGCGTGATTAGAAATCAGCTCTTTTGTTTTATTTCAGTCGATCTCTGTTCCTTACACTTACACTTAAACACAAACTGTATTGCAAGCATTTTCCAAAATGTCATTTGTGTGGAAGTCTGTAAACGGGACATTAACAAAGGCCTGAAGACAAATGCAAATAGGAGAAAATACTGGCAGAGCAAGCTCGCTGTTTACCATGTGCAGAATATTGGAAGAAAATCCATAATATTTAATTGGAAAGGTGTTTAAAGTAAATGAATGAGGGGAACTCAGAAAGCTTAGATGGTATTTTCTTTCATTTCTCCACTGTATTTTTTATATTAAAGTAAAATTTCTAGGCACAGTGCTGCTTTGTTTACAGTGGTAACCAGGGAAACGCGGTATCGCTGCTATTCCATAAGCACCACCTGCTGTCAGAGAAGGAATTTGCACTCTCAATCAACCAGTGATGTTTTTGTTTCCTGCAGATATTTTTAATGTAGCATAATTTCACAAATATTAACATTTTTAAAAAAGATTAAAGTTAAACCATTCTGTTTTTGCTTCAGATTTTGAAATTAGTATGTAGAATCATTCTATAGATTGGCTGGACCATATGGCCAAAATGTATATCACGATATATTTCTTAATTTTGGTCGATACAATATAATTCCGATATCATATCAATTATCATTGAAATATCAATATTTTAAAAATCCTCAGAATTACTGCCAAGAATGCCCACAACAGATGCCTATATGAACTTCTGAAAAAAATTAAAACCTCCTTCTATAAAACTAGATAATATTTTAGAAAAAAATTAGCCTTCATACCAACAAGAAATGTAAAATCACTGTCAAATAAACATAAGACTTTTAGACTCACCTTATTAATATTAATACTAGTGGTGTCAAAATTAGCACGTCAAAGCAGGCGATTAATTTTTTTTATATTAACTCGTAAAAGGTATGTAACGCAATTAGCGCAGGGGCGGAGCTAGGTTTGGCCACCCCACTCACAACTGCTAAAGAAATGTTTATTTAGATGTGCAGAGCATCTTTATGACCACATCAAATGGGAGACTTTTTAGAGGTGCACTTCAAATTCACTTCAGCACCAGATGCGAGGGAAACAAACACGGAAACGGTACCAGTGATGAGGAGCTTCAGTAGAACATCAGTGAACTGCGGTCAGATGAGATATTGTCAAGCCATATATTGGTAAAAACTATTTTTCTGTCCTGTCAGCGTTACACTGTACTCGTAGCCTATATGAAGGCCTATATTAAAGCTCTGTATCATAAAAAAATTTACATGTGAGTATGCAATGTTGTAGTTATGTCATCAGTTATGGCATACATTTACTAAGAAAGGTGATTAAAGCTGCATCATAACTGTGCATGTAAGAATTTATTATTTATGAGTCACATTTAAAGCAGTGTCAGATCTGCATCAATTTCAGCAGCGGCAGCTTTTAAAGTAACAGGAGCCAAATATCCTAATAACCTGCTGCTGTGATGTTTGTTAATTAAAGTACAAAATTCAAAAGAGGAAATTAACAACTTCTGTAGTTTAAGCTTTATCTTTATATAATTTAGAATTGTATAAAATTTAGTGCTCAGGTAGCTAGCCTATATGACATTTATTATAATGGATTTATGTGAAGATTGTTTCAAGTTTGCTTAAAATAGAAGTTATTTTTTAAAGTCTAATAAATGTTAAAATAATAGGTCTCAATTATACTGTAACGTTGAATAGTTATATTTAATGGCGAAACATTAAGAAAAATATTCATAGAGACATTAGTCGGATACTTGATACTTGCCTTCAATCAAAAAAAAGTTGGCATTAAACAAATATTAAAAATATACATTATGTTGGTTCTAGATTAATTTAAAGCATGAATGTGAAATTATTGCAATATATTTATTTGTGTATTTAAAAACTTTAGGTAGGATTAATCACAATTAATTTCAGGAGAAATGTGCGATACATATTACAACGTAACAATATTGGCCTTTCTGATAGGCGGCTGCTTTCAAACACTTCTATGAATATTTATATCACTTTCTATGAATAGTGATATGCAATGGCCAAAGAATGAACTGATTTAATTTATTTTTATTTTCAAATAGGTAAATAAAATAATTTAATTCTTCCAATATATTTAGTTTATTTTGCTATGGGACTGAAATTGGTTCTGAAAATCATTTGTTCTAATGCATAATTAAGAGCTCAAATTAAAGAGCTCATTTTATAGTTAAGTCATGGCCATAATCTGTGTGTTTTTAAAGACTTCTCGAGAGAGGAATATATTACTTTAGGGCATTCTCCTTGTCTTTTGTTCCTGCCATAATCCTGCCATAATAAAAAAAAATGTCTTGAAAATGTCCTGGAAAATGATCACCGAAAAAGAGTGGGAACCCTGAATAATGTATGTTCATAACACTATACTTTGTGTTAAATTACCTTGACAAACAAATACAAATAAAGTTTCAAATATAGTAGCTGCTGAGAGAGTGACTGTAATTTTGACATTTCTCTACTTCCTTACAACTTGTGTCATGGAAACGCAATAGCAGATTTATTAATTTTTTTCTTTTATAGCTGGTGTTCATTTTGCAAAAATAATATTTTCTTTGTGAAAAAGTTCAATATTCCACACATGACACTCCTCAGGCAGTGGCAAAGCGCAAACCCATGAATGAATATTTTGAAGTGAAGTAAACTTCAACAGATTTTCCGTCCTCAGGGAGTAGGGAGCAACGAACACTGTTCATGCATGGATCTCTCTACTAATAAGCTGATGATCTGAATCAGGTGTGTTAAATATGAGAGACATGCAAAATAGCGGTGCATTCTAAACATGATATATCGTCCTCCGAAGGGCACTTCGGACTGAAAACAATCAAGGTCACCGTATTGAAGTGTCGTTCAAAACCAAAGTGCTCAAAACAAGCTACTTGAAAGGGCCCTTCAGAAAGAAGGATTTTAAAGGGTACAACTGATGGACACTTCAGGCCCCCATGATTCTTTGCACAGATTCTTTGCATGATGATGGCGCTACTGTATGGGCACTGGATGATGACGCAGAAGGGCACATCAAGAAACAGTTGTTTGGTCCCCTACACCCTTCAACCCTTAAAAGCTCTCACACCAGAAGGTAAACCCTTTGAAAGCATTAGGGCAGGGGTGCTCAAACCTGTTCCTGGAGATCTACCTTCCTGCAGAGTTCAGCTCCAACCCTGATCAAACACACTTGAACCAACTAATTAGGATTTGAAGGAGCACTTGAAAATTAAATACAGGTGCGTTTGGTCAAGTTTGGAACTAAATTCTTCAGGAAGGTAGATCTCCAGGACCAGGGTTGGGCACCCCTGGAGTAGGGCATAGGGATGAGCCCTTCCGAAAGGAAAGCAGGGTATACAGAGTCCCAATGACTGGAATTGAGAAACAGCACATGAAAAGAGTAGTATGTCTGAATTTACAGTAAAAGTATGATGAACACCTTACTATCCCATTAGGCCACGGAAGAAAATTTACCATCCCATGAGGCCACAGAAGAAAATGGCATTGAAGCGACAGTGACAAGAGTCTGGATTTTGAATGCATCACAACCAAACATATTTGCATTTACATGGAAACTCTGCAAAGCTGGGTTTTGTTGGGTTGAATCCTGCTTTTGTGGTTAGTGGTGTTCATACCTTGACATCGACCCAGGTAGGTGTAGTCTGTCTGTGGACCACCCTTTACTCTTTGTACACGAGCCCACTTGGCTTTTATTCCAGCACCCTGGATCATACCACAGATATTCGGCTCCTCAAAGTGGCAAGAGTCCAGAAAAGTTGAGGCTCTAGCTGGAAGAATTATGAAAAATATTTAGGACAAGATGAGTGAGAGAAGCCAAGTAGTTGAGCAAGCAGTCTTTGTCTTATCAGTCAGATTAATGTCAGTATAGTTATAAATAATAATAGAGGATTATTGAGTCAAGTTCAACCAGTCTTCCACAGAGAGTGCTTAATCGTAAACTTACTGCAATTGTATAGCCGATTCAGCTTAAGCAGGTCACTGTCACTAAACTCTATGTGTTGACCAATCACATTCATGAATTCTGGTATCTTGGTAACAATGGTTGGCTCATTGTTTTTGCTGAAAGCTGTCTTAACATAGTGCATGACTGAACCGTAATCATAGGGCACACCAAGAGGGCTTGACACGGTTTCACTGTATGAAATGAAGTTGTGCTTTTTACCTTAGTGAGAAACAAACCACAAAACAGTTACTGAACAAATGAGTTTGCATTTAATATTAGTATATACTGTTTATATAGAGAGAGAATGATGTTATTATTGAGGCATGTATTTATGAATTCAATAATTACCCGCTTTAATCTGGTCCCACACTATGGTGACGTAGTCGTCTCTGTCAGATCTGGACTGCTCATGCCAAAAACCCAACGCGTGCAGAAACTCATGCTCCACAATTCCTAAACTGTCACAGTTTTCACCAATTGACAACTTCTGTTTCCCCATGTGGCGATTCCCCACATATGAATAACAGCTGATGGAACAGAAAAACATCACCCTGAAATTCTCCTATGTATGTAAATGTAAACTTTTTAGATACTGTCAATGCAATAAAATTCCCAATGTTTGCACATGCCTGAAAAGGTCTAACATGCTTATTTGGCTAAAATATTATAACATCAATTTAAACAATTAAAGATTCACTGAAGTGCCTTGAAGTGCCACATTTCATCACATCCTCAGCATCATTATAATTAATGTTTTGCTTTAGTAACAGTTTCATATTGAATCTAACAGGGGAATCAATTAGACTGTTATACAGGTCCTTCTCAAAAAATTAGCATATTGTGATAAAGTTCATTATTTTCTGTGATGTACTGATAAACATTAGACTTTCATATATTTTAGATTCATTACACACAACTGAAGTAGTTCAAGCCTTTTTTTGTTTTAATATTGATGATTTTGGCATACAGCTCATGAAAACCCAAAATTCCTATCTCAAAAAATTAGCATATCATGAAAAGGTTCTCTAAACGAGCTATTAACCTAATCATCTGAATCAACTAATTAACTCTAAACACCTGCAAAAGATTCCTGAGGCTTTTAAAAACTCCCAGCCTGGTTCATTACTCAAAACCGCAATCATGGGTAAGACTGTCGACCTGACTGCCGTCCAGAAGGCCATCATTGACACCCTCAAGCAAGAGGGTAAGACACAGAAAGAAATTTCTGAACGAATAGGCTGTTCCCAGAGTGCTGTATCAAGGCACCTCAGTGGGAAGTCTGTGGGAAGGAAAAAGTGTGGCAGAAAACGCTGCACAACGGGAGAGGGACCTGCGGAAGCAGTGGACTGAGTCTGGAGTAGAAACATCCAGAGCCACCGTGTACAGGCGTGTGCAGGAAATGGGCTACAGGTGCCGCATTCCCCAGGTCAAGCCACTTTTGAACCAGAAACAGCGGCAGAAGCGCCTGACCTGGGCTACAGAGAAGCAGCACTGGACTGTTGCTCAGTGGTCCAAAGTATTTTTTTTGGATGAAAGCAAATTTTGCATGTCATTCGGAAATCAAGGTGCCAGAGTCTGGAGGAAGACTGGGGAGAGGGAAATGCCAAAATGCCTGAAGTCCAGTGTCAAGTACCCACAGTCAGTGATGGTCTGGGGTGCCATGTCAGCTGCTGGTGTTGGTCCACTGTGTTTTATCAAGGGCAGGGTCAATGCAGCTAGCTATCAGGAGATTTTGGAGCACTTCATGCTTCCATCTGCTGATAAGCTTTATGGAGATGAAGATTTCATTTTTCAGCACGACCTGGCACCTGCTCACAGTGCCAAAACCACTGGTCAATGGTTTACTGACCATGGTATTACTGTGCTCAATTGGCCTGCCAACTCTCCTGACCTGAACCCCATAGAGAATCTGTGGGATATTGTGAAGAGAAAGTTGAGAGACGCAAGACCCAACACTCTGGATGAGCTTAAGGCCGCTATCGAAGCATCCTGGGCCTCCATAACACCTCAGCAGTGCCACAGGCTGATTGCCTCCATGCCATGCCGCATTGAAGCAGTCATTTCTGCAAAAGGATTCCCGACCAAGTATTGAGTGCATAACTGAACATAATTATTTGAAGGTTGACTTTTTTTGTATTAAAAACACTTTTCTTTTATTGGTCGGATGAAATATGCTAATTTTTTGAGATAGGAATTTTGGGTTTTCATGAGCTGTATGCCAAAATCATCAATATTAAAACAAAAAAAGGCTTGAACTACTTCAGTTGTGTGTAATGAATCTAAAATATATGAAAGTCTAATGTTTATCAGTACATTACAGAAAATAATGAACTTTATCACAATATGCTAATTTTTTGAGAAGGACCTGTACACTGCTGTGAAATGTGTCTTTACTGAGCTCAACAGCTCTGGCCCAGGCTGTGATATCAATTAAATCAATTCAATTATATTTTTTAATTATATAGCACACTGATTCTCAAAGTGTGATACATCTGGGGGCTCCCTCTAATGGTAGAAATCACTGAATTTCTGGTCATTAATTACTTACCCCATGTCGTTCCAATCCCATAAAAGCTTAGTTCGTGTTCAGAACACAAATTAAGATCTTTTTGATGCATTTTAGAGCGTATCCATTGAATGCAAGCAGCATACGCTGTTCTCTGTCAGCTGTGTCAGGCTAATACGCTGTTTACGTTGTTTGTGCTTTGATTTTACTGAAAACTGAATATACGCATGACCCAGCTGACAGAGAACAGTGTACACTGTTTGCGTTAAACCTTACTGCGAAATGGCGCTAGGGTGAGGAGACGAACTGTGGAATAAAGTAATTATTTTTGTTTTCTCGTATTCTCGTAGCTTCGGAAAATTACGGTTGAACCCCTGATGTCACATGGATTATTTTACCAATTTCCTTGCTACATTTCTGGATGTTGATCATGTTAATTACATTGCTGTCTATGGGAGGACCAGAGAGCTGTCAGAATGCATCAAAAATATGTCAATTTGTGTTCTGAAGATGAACAAAGCTTTTACGGGGTTGGACAAAATGGGAGTAAGTGATTAATGACAAAATTTTAATTCTGGGGTGGAGTAAACCTTTAATGCTAAAACACTTCAAAAGTTTGCAAGGTGTCTAAATGATGCCGGTGTTAATTTAGTTTTGATCAAGTAGGCCTCTTGTACATTTTTACCTGTATGTAAGCACAGTGCAGAGTTAAAGGAACACTCCACTTTGTTGAAAATAGGCTCATTTTCCAACTCCCCTAGACTTAAACAGATGAGTTTTACCATTTTTGAATGGTAGTCTGCTCTTAGTATCTTGGGTTTTAATGAGATCTGGATTCATCCAGAAGACACTGCAACCCCTGCTGTTCTCACTAACAACTTCCCTTTCTCTCACACCCCATCAGGGAAGGGTCATACTCTTCTCATTTCTAATAATTGGTAATACTCAACCCATTCTATGTAATAAAAAGATTCATGATATTATGGTAATAGCTCCTGTTAAACTCCATATTGCAATGATTTATCACCTTCCAGGTCAGTTGGGCACTATTATAGAGGAGCTGGATGACCTGCTATTCTCATTCTCTCTTTATTGGTAAATATGCTATTTCTAATGCTTTAAAAAATGATTTCTGAAAATCATCTTGCGACCCTCCTTGTGGTTCCCTATTTTGGGAACCCCTGGTCTAGAACAGGGGTAGGGAACATTGATTAGGGTTGGAGCTAAACTGCAGGAGAGTGGCCCACCAGGATCAAACACACTTGAACAAGCTGATCAAGGTCTTCAGAATTACTAGGGTTACAGAAAGGTGAGTTTTTTTTTTCCAGGGTATGAGCTAAACTCTGTAGGACAGTGGCCCACCAGGATCAACGTTACTGATGCTGGATCTATCTGCCATTTCTGCCATGACACTGTGAATCATTATAGTCTCCTGCCTACCATCACAGGAACTGCACTCCACTGGTTTAAATCTTATCTCAGAGGTAGGACTTTCAGGGTTTCCTGACAATCCAACAGGAGCTGGATGGATCTCAGGCTGCCTGGCAAACATCTCTGCATGGATGAAGGAACATCACCTGCAGCTCAACCTGGCACTCCAGCTCAAGACTGAGCTTCTCTTTTTCCCCGCCACACTGACTCTACAGTATGATTTCATTACTATTATTTGGTGACCAGTTGACCTTCAAGGACCACATGTAAAGACAGCTCAGTCATGCTGGTTTGCACTGCACAACACCAGAAGGTTTCCAAACAGAGCATGCTGCACAACTTTTTATCAAGGCCCTTGTCATTTTTAGACTAGATTTCTGCAATGCTTTTCTGACTGAACTTCCATCATGCACAATCAAACCTTGACAAATGATTCAGTATGCAGTAGCATGACTTGTCTTCAACAAGCCCATAAGGGCCCACAACACACCTCTCTTTATTTCGCTGCACTGGCTACCAATTGTGGCTTGCATCAAATTCAAGACATTGATGTTTGTATACAAAACAGCCACAGGCTCAGCACCCTCCTACTTCTGCTCACTCTTACAAATCTAGATCCCCTCCAGAAGCCTGAGACCTATAAGTAAGTTGTACCATCACAGAGATCACCCAAAACGTTATCTGACAGCAACACTAATTTAATCAGATACACGTTTGACATAAAAACTGCGACCCAAAACACATCCCCATTAAATCTTCTACATGATGTAGACAAAACTCATTTATTAAAAATGTTCAAATTGTGAATAGATTAAATACAGAAAGCAAGCAAAGAGTGCTTCCTTTAATATAGTCACTACAGCTGTCTATCAGTGGCAGCATGATATTGCTCAGTGTGTACTTTTAATGTATTACTGAATAAAATATTGATTAATTATCAAAGAAAGAAAACTTTTGCTGCGTCCAAAAGCTCTAAAATCAAGGCATGTCCGAATACACATTCAGCTTCACTTCCTGTCTCTGATCGTTTTTCTCCAAAATGTACAACCGTTAGGTAACCTTACAACGGTGTCACGTTATGCTCCCTCTGAAGCCTGTCCGAAACTGTTCCTGGAGTTGCTTTCACAGCCTTTGAAGTCATTTCCTGATAGGGCAGCAAGGCAGCAAGTCAGCTGCCTAGGCTTTTGGACACAGCCATTAATAACCATAATATGGACTATTGTAGATACTGTGAAACTGAACAGTTTATGTTTTTTGTTTAAGGTATCATTGTAATTCTTAACCATCAAAACACAGGTGTAGACATCACATCTGTGCTATCATGTTTGGTTCAGGAGATAAAATACATAATTTGGCTATGGCTGAAAGTAAAATAGTCGCCATGGCAACCACAAGGTGTTTTTGCGATGGCTCATTTCTGAAAATGTTCAGGGCTGCAAACTATACAATTGTACCAAGTTTCATGCTTTTATGAAAAAGTGAACATTATTTTTACATATCACCCGGACTATATACATTTAACACTTTTTGTATGATTTTCTTTAATTATAACTCTAACTCCTATATTCATTATTTTGTTAATCTTTTTATTCAATTTTTTTTAAAAGTCAAAAATTGCTTTCAGTGTCTAACCTAACCTCCTCTGGTTTATGTTATGTTATGTTATTTATTTATTAGTTTCTATTTTATGTATTTGTTTTACTTTCTTCCTTGTATTTTTTTTTATTTT
Source organism: Cirrhinus molitorella (assembly GCA_033026305.1). Classification (NCBI taxonomy): domain Eukaryota; kingdom Metazoa; phylum Chordata; class Actinopteri; order Cypriniformes; family Cyprinidae; genus Cirrhinus; species Cirrhinus molitorella. Next base: position 8,205,651 of record CM065133.1, on the reverse strand, counting down.
ATTTATTTTCATTTTTTTTAATATATATATATTTTGTATTGTTTTGATTTTGTTATACTTATGTACTTGTTATAAATAATTTTGTCAAAAAAAGGGGGGAAAAAAGGCTCCTTTGTGCCTGCATTATAGAGGATAAAGGACAGTAGACCAGGCAAGCGTGAAGAACACGAGCATTAGTGCCACAGTGATCGCGGGCATTTTCAAAGGACTTCTGCATTCTTTTTTCGTATTGTCAAACGGCGGTAAGTTATTTACTTCCACAATATATAATTATGTAAGAGAAAACACTGTAATGTAAACGTAAGTGTTGTCAGGTGGTAATTAAAGCAAAATTAATCCTTTGAAATTAGCCTCGAAATTAACTTCCCTCATTCTGAAGTGAAGTAAATGCAGAGCTGCCAACTCTCACGCAATTGACACTTTTCTCATGCTTTTACGTCACACATCCATTTTCTCATGCAGTCAAAAGCACCCTCAGTTAAAACTGTAATAATAAGATACTGGCAAAACTGATTTGATAAAGGCTCCAGTGCATATTTGCGCTCTGGAAATCGTCAAAAGATTCGATTTACAATGTGTTTTTGTAGTGCTGAGCAATGTAGCCAATCACAGACACATCTGTTGACTTCTTGAACAGCTGTGATTGGCGTTCAAGTTAATCTGAATTCACTCACCTCTGAACGACTGTACACTTCAGTCCTCTCACTGTAAATAAGAGGTTCATTGATTATAAAGGAACTTTGTGAGATTGCGATGAACTGAAGTAAGTGACACCTTTTTAATGATTAGCAAGGAAGGGCTATTTGCACACTTCTAGGCTACATATAATCCATTCAGAATTTGAATTAAAGTCTTTTTAAAAGAACTCTTTCGTTATGTAGATTCACGCTTTTAAATAAGGAAAGGACCAAGGACATGACGTGTGGCCAAGTATGGTGACACATACTCGGAATTTGTGCTCTACATTTAACCCATCCAAGTGCACACACACAGTAGTGAACACACACACACCGTGAACACACACCCGGAGCAGTGGGCAACCATATTGCTATTGCTGCGGCGCCCGGGGAGCAAATCTCTAACCATTAGGCCATGACTGCCCCCTTTTTCAATTTTCAACTGCAACTGTTTGCTGCTTTAACGTGGTTAACCACCAGATCCTCCTGTCAACCCTGCTGGCAGAGGGAATCTCAGGAACTGCACTCCAGTGGTTTGAATCTTATACCTCTCAGATAGATCCTTTAAGGCTGGGGTTCCCAAAGTAGGGGTCGGGACGCCCCAGGGGGTCGCAAAACCAGGAGAAGGGGTCGCAAGATAATTTCCAGAAATCAAATCACTTTTAAAGCATTAGAAATGGCATATTTTACCCATAAATAAAAAACATAAGTTGAATTAGAAATAAAAATCCAGCATGTTGCCCACCCAACTCATTAGGTAAGATTAATGTTCAAATGTAAATAATGAGTAAATAACTATAAAATAATATTATGGTTATAAGACTGTTGTGTTGCTTTGTGTTGTCATTATAATAATGACAACACAAAGCAACACTTTAGGAAAGTGGGGGTCCTGAGATACTGACACTTTTATTTTGGGGGTCGTGGGCTGAAAAGTTTGGGAGGCCCTGCTTTAAGGTATCTTGGAGAGGTGAGGTATCCAAGTCACAACATCTAGTTACTGGGGTGCCTCAGGGCTCAGTTCTTGGACCACTTCTTTTCTCTGTCTACATGGCATCACTAAGTTCTGTCATTCAGGAACATGGCTTTTCATATCACTACTATGCTGATGACAATCAACTCTACATTTCATTCAATCCTGATGATCCGACTATAGCTGCTCGGATTTCTTGCTGGATGAAGGACTATCATCTTCAACTCAACCTTGCCAAGACAGAACTGCATGTGGTTCCATCAAATCCATAATTTCATCACAATTTCACCATTTAGTTTCGGGCACATCAACCATAACTCTTTCAAAAACAGCCAGAAACCTTGGAGTTGTGATTGATGATCAGCTGACTTTCTCAGACCACATTGCTAAAACTGCCTGGTCCTGCAGATTAGCTTTATTCAACATCAAGAAGATCCAGCCATTTCTTTTGGAATATGCTTCATAACTCCTTGTTCAAGCTCTTATTCTATCCCGGCTGGACTATTGCAATGCTCTTTTGGCAGGTCTTCCAGCCAGTTCTATCAAACCTTTACAATTAATCCAGAATGCAGCTGCAAGATTAATTTTTAATGAGCCGAAAAAATGCATGTCACACCTCTCAATCAAGCTGCTTGCATAAAATTCAAGGCATTAATGTTTGCCTACAAAACCATCACTGGCTCTGCAACCCTTTACCTAAATTAATTTCTTCAGATTTATGTGCCCTCTAGAAGCTTGCATTCTGCAAGTGAACGGCGCATTATTGTACCATCCCAAAGAGGTACAAAATCACTTTCACAGACTTTTACATTAAATGTACCCTCCTGGTGGAATGACATGCCCAACTTACTCCGAACAGCTTCAAGAATCGGCTAAAAACTTTTTTAAAGATCTTTTCCATGTTTATTTGACCCTGTAACTCTAGCACCCTCTTTTCTCATTCTGTTCTTAAAAAATACCCTTTTAGACTTATACTCTATTAATTTACTTATTGCTTGTTTACTTAAAAAAAGAAGCACTAGCTTCTCTCTATATTAACAAAAAAAGAAGGCATCTATCACTAGCTTGCTTTTTCTTCTTTATTATATTTTCTTTTTATTTATTATATAATTTAAAAAAAATCTCTTGCTATGTGTGCTACGTTAGGCTAAATGAGATTTGTCATAGAACTTGAATGTTATTGCTCTTTTGTTGATTTTGATTGCTTCCATTGTCCTCCTTTGTAAGTTGCTTTGGATAAAAGTGTCTGCTAAATGTCTGAATTTATTGTAAGTTTTTGTTTTTAAAAAGTGAAAAATGTGAATAGAATTTTGATTATTATGCAATGTGTGAAGATGAGTTTAAATGTGTGTAATGTTTTCTCACCCTTTGCCTTTTATTACGAAAATGTAGTTTGGCTCTCTACACCGGGGTTTGAAGTCAATACAGGTCTTGAGTCTGAATTGCTCAAATGCTTTTAGTATCACACCTTTGGCATTGATATCTATCAAAAGATAAAATAAAAGAAAATGAAAAAGAAAAAAAGCAAGACAGAAGAGCAATTTGAAGCAACTATTAAGTTTGAAGAAGAATGTCAGATACAGGTAAAACATAAATTCAACTGGACTGAATCAGTTATTATATATTCACAGACCAAGGCTGCTGTCAAGGATGTATGGCACAGTGGTCGGCCAACGATACTTTTCACCCCGAATCGTGTTTCTGACTTCTCCCTGTTGAATATAGATTTATTTGATTTAATACAGTTGTTTGTGATGTTTATTGCTTGAAACTTTACTCTATTTACTAATTAGTTTGACCTCCTGAGTTGTTGACATTTTCTAAAGGTTAAGAATGCCCTAAAAAATATTTTATTATTTTTCAGGCCCTGAGATTCAGGCCCTACTTTGTACCCTATTCCCTATATCAAAGAAAACACTGACCTCCTGTATCAGAACATCTCCTTCCACCAGGTCAAGTCCCGCCCCTGTTGAACATGACAGCATGTTTTAAAAATGATGCTACAGATTTAAGACATGATATTAACGTTTCCACAAACCTTCATTTATATCAAATACATTCTGGTCTTTTCCATCATCCACATCAATCTCTGTATTCCCTACAAAATTAAATAAATGTATTAAAATAATTAATTTTAAAAAGGTCAAATTCAGATTATAATATATAAAATCATTTTAAAACAGTTGTGATTATTGAATATGATCTATTAAAATGATGATGATTGTTTTGACTCACCTGTGAGTGAAGATGTTGGCTTTGAAATAAAACATTTGAGTGGTAAGTGTCAAAAATGCCCATTTACAGTGCAAGCTTTGTATATTGTATAATCTGCGACTTATTCAGTCTTGAACAAGGTCATTCTAGGCTTGGGTATCGAGAACCGGTTCCATTTTAAAACCGATCCCAAATTTCCAATAACTGGGTATTTGATAAGACACATGCATTTAGACTCCACTTACGGATTCCTGGGTTCGCATTTTAATGTAATTTTTAACTATTTAAGTGCAGGAAGGAAAAGAACTTGTGCATTGCTTGAGTGGAGCATACATATTGAACCATATTGACAATGTTCTGTGGATTTTCACTGCAGAAAAGTTTGTTCAGTTCTGGAACTGTCTTCTTTTTTCACATTTATTGACCAGTATGCACGAAATACATTAGTATATCATCATAAACGCAGCGTTTTTTCGTCTTAAGTGAACGTAAACATGAGAAAGAAAACGCATAGTGTAACAGTACTTTTATCGGTGTTCGGTGTTAAAGAGACATCTAATAAACAACATACAAAAGTCTAACCAAACCGAATTTAAAGAGAAAATGAAACGCACCTAGACATCTCTCATTCACGCACGAATACAAATATTTCCCACGAGAGTCTCCGGCGCGATCACTTAGAATTATTTCCTTATAAAGGCAACAACTTAATATGCTATGTCATTTTTGGTCATATAAATAAGAATAAGACATTATTCGGAATTATATTACGGGGCCACTGAATGCTTGAATCTGATTGGCTGATGAACATTCTGAAGGTGTGCATTATTTTTTAGGGAAACGCACGGCGAACGTAGTTCCAGGCAGCTTCTGACCGCATTACATGTCTATATCACTTTCCACACTATTTTAGTTATTTCAAAGGTCCTTACAGCCTAAAACAGCAAATTAATCAAAACCCACAATGACAGTGGCCAAACAAATAAATACAGTGAACAACAGGATAAAAACGACAGATTATTTTCATGTTTTTGTTGCGAAATTCCGTTTTATTATGTACGGAAAGCACACACTCTGTTTCTCACACTCTCTCTCTTACAGAGGCACACACTTAACAGTCAGCACAGACGTTAACATACACACTAATGTTGTTAGCACTGCTTTGACTAACAACTTAAAAACTACATGACATTTCTCACAAGCAAGGTAACAACGGCACTGTTCCTGAAGAAAATGAACTTAAAGTTTCACTATAAGAGACGCTGCTGCTGATCACGTTTGAGAGATGCAGACTCACAGAGATAATTCACGAGCTTAATCTCTCTTTCTCTCTCTTTGCGTCTGTATGTCTGTCTAAACTACATTATTTACTGCATAGTCTGCTATCAATGGCTCGTCATTACTAGGTCTAAAATGACGCTTTGGAATTAGCAACAAAGATATTGGATGAGCTGCGTAAGAAATTAATCCTACTCACAATAGCATTTTAACCCTCTATGGTATGGAGTTGCCATATGGCAACAATTAATTTCTAATGATTTCCTTGTTATTCTGAATAAAATACAATATATTGGAACATGGCGATTAAAAGGGCCAGCACTAAGGTAGTCAGTGATGTGCTGTTTTTAAGTAAAATTATATTTAGATGTTCCTCCAAAGCAATTTTTCCCACTGCCACCCTCACATGGAGGACACCGGTTGAAGTGCTCCAGAAATGGCTCTGTTAACATAATTTCTGATCATCTCTTATCAAGGGGGATTTTTTTGCTTCATCTTTAGTTAGTAAATTACATATTTATATTCACAAATCAACATGATCTAACATAGTTTTACTGTAAAATGAGAAAATATCAGTGTTTATATCAAATATCAAAACAGCAATATTTCACAGAAAGGGCAATAGGAAGAGTGCAGAGTTGGCTCTTCCATGTGATGACAATGAGAATAAGTGTGTGTCTGCATGTGCATGTGGCAGATTTTGATGGACATTAATATTGGATGCATCAATTTCTAAAAGAAATGTGCATTTGAATTGAAAAGAAAAATCATAATTTAATAGAAAATCTAATTTTGGCTATTTTCCATTGTGGTACAGTGTTGCCATATGGCAACGATTTCCTAAATACCCCCCAAAAATTATTTTTCTCAAAAATCTTTTTCATTTGTATAATTGAAGCTATTTCATGTAATAAAAACTTATGTGAAAAAATATTAATATAACATAATGCGTACCATAGAGGGTTAAGGACAAAAACAGACGAATGACAAAACTAGCATTTCAGATGCTGTGCAAAGAGATCGGTCTGTTGGTTAGTCCAGTTATGTTGTCCCATTGCAAAGTCACATGTATTTTTAGTGCGCATTAAGGTGTTTCCATTGTAGTTTATGCACACGTTTTCTTATCGGATAGTTGAGCGCATGCATTTTTTTATGCGCATTTTTAGAATTTATGCACATCTTGGCATTTCCATCTATAGTGTTTTTAATACCAAAATGTGCATAAAAATAAGTGGATGGAAACACTGAGTTATTAGCTTCATATTGTAGATATTAGTGTTTTTTGAGCTACTTGATTTGCTTGCCAATATTGATTGCTAGATCAGGAAAAATTTTGTTCTCAATAGTGAGTTTGCTCGTGATCATGTGCAGGGGGGCCCATCGACGGGCCTGGAATTAGGAATCCAAGAATTGGAACCAATAAGCCGAATCAGAACCAGAATCGGAATCGATAAAATTCGAACGATACCCAACCCTAGTCATTATATTATAATATAACAACAGCGGTGTTAGTTTAGCTTTAAAATATGATCATTTGCTTTTGTTTAGCACAATATTAATCAATGCATAATCACAAAATCATTGTTTCTATGATATCTGAATTCTACACTCACCAAACACAGCACTGTGGTGCATACGCACAGAATCAGCAATGTATGGAGAGACATCATGAGAACTTCACTCTGAGCCATTCTCTTCAGAACATCAGTCTGCAGTGATTGTATCTGATATTATATGATTTGTATTGGTCACATTGATACAATAAAAGTAATTACTAAAATGAGTTGGTTAAAAGTTTAAAGGAACAGTTTGATCCAAAATTAAAATCTGATGAAGATTTACTCACCCTTGTAATGGAAAAATGTTTCCAACTCTTATTGTGAGGCAATCACTCAGAGTGTATTGTAGAACAATTGGAAAAACAAGGTTTATTCTTGCAAGAAGGTCAGACAATCATGCAGAGCATCTGCACATTGTGTGACAAAGAGAGACACCTTAACTAAATATAGATATCCTAATGAAACCAGGATGTTTCTATATCATCCAATCATAATGCATACTAAGCATATGTCTCCTTTTAGGGTATCTGTCTATTTCCCTTCAGACTGCTGATTAAATATTTAATACAAGCTGTGTGTGTATGTGTGAGGGTGTTACCTCACCTCTCCTTTAGTGTGAACACTGATAGATACAAAGAGAAAAGAATACCAAGATACACTGTAAAAAAAAAAAAAATGGTGTAAATTTTAAAGTAAAATACTGACAGCAGGGTTGCCAGCCGGTTACTGTAATTTTTACAGCAGCATTATCCTGTATTTCCTAATTACAGCAAATATATTGCAAAAATATATGTATTTTTTACATAGCTGTTTTGTTTTTTTTTGTTTTGTTTTATTTACAGTAAACTACTTTAATTTGTGTATTCTATATATGCAGTATATATTTTCCAAATTGCTGAATATTAATGACTGGCAATTTAAACAAATTTTTAACTGCATAAGCTTTAAACAATATTTAACTGCATAAAGTGTTGTATAGTATGAAATTTAGTGCACCTTTTATTAAAAAAAGAAGAAACAAAAATAAAATAAAATAATAATAATAATAATAATAATTTGACATCACATATTAATCCTGAAAAACAGGTCCAGTTTTATTTAACATATAACTCTCAAATTTGCATGTCATAGAGCAGTGTATTTAGTATTATTTTGAATTCCAAAATAAATTGGGTATGAAAATATTTACTTGAAACATATAAAGTATATAAACTTTAAAAAGTTTAATATAAACTTTAAGTTTAACCAACATCAAGTTATCCAACATGGTCATAATTAAATGGTTCTAAATACCACAAAGACAGTGATGAATTTTCACAACTTCATGAACAGTCCAACATGGCCAAACAACAAGGTCCCAAGTGAGTCCAACAAAATTTCTGATCAAAAAACGATCGCTTTGGACAAAAGACAAAAGCGTCTGCCAAATGCCTAAATGTAAATGTAAATGGAAAACAGTTTATCTCCAGATGCTGTCTCATTCCAGGATGCAGAGTGGCTAAAAATTTTGAAAAGAACAAAGAGGGAGATATATACATTAGATATATTACAAAACAATGATACAGTCAAATACAGACAGACGGATGACAGATACAATCAAAAGCAGATAGAGCTGTGATTGTTGCAGTTATACAGATAAACTGCCGTTAAAATGTTAAAAGTCTCATATGCTCATTAGGGCTGCATTTATTAAACAAAAATACAGGGGGGAAAAAACAGTAATATTGTGAAATAGTATTACAATTTCAAATGTGTTCTACTTTCTAATATAATTTATTTATGTGATGCAAAGCTGAATTCTCAGCATCATTACATGATCCTTCAGAGATCATTCTCATTTATCATCAATATGCTGATTTATTGTCAATGTTGTCAATGTCATTGCCAATGTTGTCAGTGTATGGTTTGGAGCCTGTGATCCTTTTTCATTATTCTTTGATGAATAAGTTTAAAAGAACAGCAGTTATTTAAAATAGAAATCTTCTCTAACAATAGTCTTTACTTTCACTTTCAATTTAACACATATTTGTTGTATAAAAGTAAAAAAAAAAAAAAAAAAAAGAATTATCCATGAAAGAATCCCGAACAAAAATATCACAGGTTCCAAAAAAATATTAAGCAGCACAACTGTTTCTAACATTCATATAAATCAGCATATTACAATGATTTCTAAAGGATTATGTGACACTGGAGTAATGAGAAGACTGCAGTAATGATGCTGAAAATTCAGAAATAAATGACATTTTAAAGTATATTAATATAGAAAAAACATTATTTTAAATTGTAATAATATTTCACAACATTACTGTTTTTCTGTATGTTTTGATCAATTACATGCAGAACTGATGAACAGAAGAGACCAAACATTGATCCCAAACATTTAAATGGCAGTGTAGATAATAAAAGAATATAATAAAAGGAAAAAGAGATCTTGGTGTGTGTTTGTACTTCTTACATTTCAGAAATTCTGCTAAAAATTTTAAGATTGGCACTATTCCTTTCAAACTTTTTGTTCCTCTCTCAGGATAAATACCTACAAATCAGTCAGGAAACAGACAATATGTAATTCACATTAGTTTTAGCTTTTGAGACATCTAAATCATTCTCCCTAAAAAAGAAGTCTCTATTCTGGTATTCTGGAGAAACATCTTCTAACGTAAAATGCAGGTACTCAAATTCATAAAATGTAACTATTACCTTTGAATGAACTCCAAAGCTCCATCTGTCTCCTCCTGGGAATATTGGTCCAGATTTAATATGCAATATGCTGCGAACAGGCCAGACAGGAAGATGGGCTGGATTAACTCATTCTTTAAACCAAAGTTAGCGAATTGGCAAGTTATCAAACCTCGCTGCTAACATTAACTGCTTTAACAGCAACATTCAGAGTTTACATGAGACACACACATCCTCTGTTGATCTTGAGATCAGGCTAACCACATAGTGTGATGGAGGAGAGGAAGTGGCTTTCTGTGAGCCCGCAGTGAGGGAGAGGTGAGTTGACACCCTCACACATACACACACACTGTTAGACATTTCAATAGGTTTTTACAGTAACTTACTGGCAACAGTTGCCAGTAAGTTACTGTAATTAAAATTTACAGTAACAAAGTGTTGTTGATTTACAGTTCATTAGATTTTATTCATTTTTATTTTATTCATTATATTTTTACTGTATAATACTGTGTTCAATTAAAACAGACACAATAATTACAAAATATCAAATTCTTTATTTAAAACATTGCATGTATAACACTTAAAAAATACAGTCCAATACTTCCAATGCACATCCAATGCTGGAACAGTGCATCTTCACCATTTCTCCTATCTTAGAACATTTTACAGTGCATTGTTGTATCATTTGGATTTATCCTCGCAAAAAGAATCTTCAGGCTACAGAAACATATTAGGTAAAAAAGACAAATAGACAAAGAATACATAACCATCTGCAAAACCCAGGTACTGTTCCAAAATGAGGCCAGCATCCACTTTGCTCACCATCCACTTTGACGGAAATGTCTTCTCTGAAAAACAAGAAGCAGAAATTGGACACTTTTAAAAGGCAAACACCATAGAATACACAAACCTCTCAAAAACCATAGTTCCCCCTCAGTCGTTCTCTACGACGTTACATCAATGACGTAATAATGGGGATCGGCTACGAGACCCTATCACCTCTGAGCTTAAGAGAAAAATCCTGGGGCACACCGATCTAAAAGAACAAATTTCTTACACGGTCGTTGATAGCATCTTCCGGGATGTCTGTCCGACCGTGTGCTGCTGGATGTGGTGGCTTTCTGTCATCTAATGACAGCCACGAACGCTGTCTCTCGTACCTGGGCCGAGAACACACTGAGGCAGCGTTTGTGGATGGATCTTGTGTTCATTGCGAACGCATGTCCATGGCCACGCTGAGATCGCGCCTCTCGTTCGTGAGGTGGCGCCCCTCATCCTCTACCCCTTCCAGTTCGGCGGGCCCTTCAGGCTCCTCGGCTGCATTGGTTAGAGTTGAGGGAGATCTGAGGGGGACAGTGTCGAACGTTCCGTCGGGTCAGCCCCCGCGGAAGTCCGGCCCCTCAAAGCGTGGTTCTGTAGAGATGCCAAAGCTTAGCACTCGTCAGCCCGCCAGACCTAGTGTTACCTTTGGTGCTCCAGAGGAATACAGAATGTCAATCACAGCATCAGAGGAGGGGCTTACGCCTGCTTACATGTGTGGCTTCTGGATGGGACACGGAAGACCTCACTGGCCTCCCCCAGGCCGTGATAGACACTATCACTCAGGCTAGAGCCCCCTCTACGAGGCAGGCCTACGCCCTGAGGTGGGGTCTGTTCGTTGACTGGTGTTCCTCTCGCCGAGAGGACCCACGAAAGTGCTTGGTCGGAGTGGTGCTTTCCTTCCTGCAAGAGAAGTTGAAGCGGAGACTGTCCCTCTCCACTTTGAAAGTGTATGTCGCAGCCATTGCATCACCTGATTGTCAGGTTCCTCAGAGGTGCTAGAAGGATTAACCCTCCCAGATCACACCTTGTACCTTCTTGGGATCTCTCCGTGGTCCTCCAGGGCCTTCGTAACATGTCCAGCGTTGTCAGTCCCAAGCTGTTGCAGTGCTATAGACAATGTAGGGCAAATGTCAATCCAAATGTAAGAATTGAGGAAAATAAAGCAACCTCAATAGAAAGGGAATTGCAGTATTATACTAGGTGATATATTGTAAATAACTGTAGAAATTACAGAAATGTCTAACAGTGCAATACATTCTAAACAGGATATATCACCCTCCGAAGGGCACTTCAGAGTGAAAACAATCATGGCCGCCATATTGAAGTGTCGTTCAAAACCAAAGTGCTCAAAACTAGTCACTTAAAAGGGTACTTCCAGGGTACAACTGATGGACACTTTGGGCCCCCATGATCCTTTGTGCAGATTCTTTGCATGATGATAGTGCCTCTGTGTGGCCACAGGATGATGACGCAGAAGAGTACTTCAAGAAACAGTTGTTTGGTCCCCTACACTCTTAAACCCTTTGAAGCTCTCACTCAGGAGGGTAAACCCTTTGAGGGATTAGAGAATAGGGATGAGGCCTTCCGAATTGAATGCAGGGATAGTCACAAATAAGGAAGACATTTCAAAGGGTTACATTTAGTAAGTTACATTTACAGTACCCAACTGTATTTCAGTTTACAGTAAGGTACTGTAATCATGTACTGCACAGTGGCAGCTCGTCAGGGGAGGCACAGCTTCCCCAAAATTTTGAAGTGAAAATGTGAGGAGGATGATTTAAAATATTAATACAATTCACGATCCATTAAGTTCATGTCTCAGAATGTGTATGTTTTTGTTTGTAATTTCATATACATATTACTGAAGTTGGAAAGCACCGCTTTTCTATCGCGAATGTGCCAATGAGTAGTGATATTGACTATTTGATTGGCAAAATATTTACCAAGCTGTCATTAAAACAGTAAATTAAACATAAAAGGTGAAGGATCTGAGGATCCTCAAATGCAAATTGTGTGTTTTGCTTCACGAGAGCAACCATACATTTGTGTTGTTTTTTTACCTTGTTTTTTATATTCTACATTTTTTCTTCATTCCTTTATTAATTTATAATAATTTATCATTTAAAGATTTTATTATTCCATTTAATCATTTATAATAGTCATTATTTATATATCCATTACATTGATTCATTAATTGATTAGTCATTTATATTATGCTATATTATTGTTGATTTTTAATACATTTTTCTATTGTTGTTTAGTCTTATGACTGTGGGGTTTCAAGGACTGTTTGTCTTCATGAATAAGAGATATGAGGGAATGTTTATGAACCTCAAGGTTTATGAGATGTTGTTGTGAAGACGTTTGGTATAACAATACTTGTTGGATTTGTGTTTTTCAGACGAAGTCTGAGCATTGAGTCATACGCAACTAAGGCTATTCAATTATCTCTGCTACTTTTTACCATCATTACTTCGTCTCCTGCTACTGCTCTTCACTTTCACTGGTTTTTCCTCCGTCAACTTCTTGACTGACAGAAGACTGTTAATAGTGTTTTGGGTATTTTGGGTACCAGACAAGACCTCCTGTTAACAGGGTTTGGGTATTAGACTACTCTGCTGACGAGTTGTTCTGTTACTGAAAAACTGATATTTTCTTACGGGATCTGGTGTCCGGGGCTGGATCTTAATTGTCTAGGCATGGGGACAGCGATCTAACAAAGGAGAACGCACCTAAGCTGGATACAGGCTTAATTAATGGCAGCTCTCTTTTAACACAGACTTTTATGGAGGTTTACTTCAAGTGATAGGCCAGGTAGGTGAAATGATATTATTCTGCTGTATGTGTGTCGTTTTCTTTACGTTTTGTGACTAAGAGCATCCAAAAAGCCATTTTAATGTGGTTAAGCAAATACTAATACTAATAATAATCATCGGCAGGGATCCCCAGACCAATACAATTAGTTTGCCTCCTCTATTTTAAAACTCACAAGCCGCCACTAGTACTGCAGTATTGAAATCAATTTATCTGAATATAGATTTCATCCGAATGTACAAATTTTATCTAGAATTAATTATTATATATGTACTACTGACAATTCAAACAGACACAATTATTTCAAAATATCAATTTTTTTTATTTAAACATTGCATATGTAACACTGAAAAATGCAGTTTTCCAATGCTGGAACAGAGCATCTTCAATATTTCTCCTGTCTGACTTTTTGCAGTGCATTGTGTTGTATCCTCTGGATTTAGGCAAAAGAAAAATAATAGGTGTAATACATGACGTGTAATACACGGCAAAGTCCAATTTTGTGTGCAAACGATACCCCAATCGTTCAAAATACACCAATGCATCTGCTCTCAAACTTTGGTGGAGAGCAGATGCATACAAATACCATGCAGCAGCTTCTACGGCAATGAAGTCTCCACCTGATGCATGTACACCTTTAAACAGGTAAGTGCAACAATCTTTTCTTCTGTAATGAGATTAATGAAAAATTAATGACAAAAGAAAAAACAAATAGTTTGCTTAGTGATAATTTATGTTTGTGAATTACATAGATTTATTGAAAGCGAGGGCACGGGACAAATGAACATTTAAACCAGCGCACGTCACTTTCTGAGTACTGCATATGTTTGCGTGCCCATCATTTTAATGCTCAACTTCTAGAAGACAGATACAAAAGAAAAGGTAAGTGCTATAACTCTTATTTTTATTCATCGTTTTTTTTTTTTTTTTTTTTTTTTTGCTTATATAAGGTTAGATATCATGTAAGATGAGTGGTGTTTTGTGTTTTTGTAGGTGCTGTTTATTATTTTCATATATAAATGCCCTGTTTGAATAATTAGCTCAGGTCTTATATGAGGCATTCTGACGTAAATGTTAAAATCCTAATAAATGTTATAGATGCTGCCGACGCGAGACGAAAACACAGTCGGTTTTCGTCACCACTACTAGTTCTTTGAAGTCGGCTTGGTGTGTACAGGCCTTTACAAGCCAAACCCCACCATTCCCCGTGGGTCTCCCACGAAATTTTCTGACCGCCCACTCCCGCAAGATTTGCTTTGCATTTTAAGATATGATAAACATGAAATTACCCTTATAACCAGAAGATGGCAGCAGAGGATTACTTATTGGCTGCAGCTGCCATTTCAAGTAGTCTTGCTTTTCGATTCATTATAAAATTATTGGTATAACAATTTTTTTTTACTTTTATTGCACTACAAATTTAATACGTGAAATATTAATTGTATAATAATTAAGTAATGCATTCAATATGAATCAATATAAATTTGATTTAATTTATTAACTGTGTCTTTTATCTACAACAAGTTTAATTAAATAGCCTATATTCAAACAACACAAACTTGCTACTGCTGTAGTTTTGTTACTCTGAATTTAGTCTGAATCATTTAATGCATAGGTCTGTTTTTGACATCGGCTTGTCAGATGTTTCGTTCGGTTATTACTGTCAAAGCAATGTCTCACACATATTTAGTGGATTTACTTGCATAATTTTATAATTTTAGGTCTGTACATTTTTGAAACACAGGTTACTTGAGGCTGAGCTATAATTGGCTTGTTTCAGATTTCCTTCGGTGCACAGAGCACAACGCCCCAGACCCTCCCACTTTAGATCTTAGCCAATCAGTATTGTTTTTATTTATTTTGGTCTTGTGTGATTGGACCATTATCGAATGTCAAATATGCACAATATATTTTCCCAGATTAAAGTAAATTCGATTTTATCTTTTTTTAAAAAAACTTTCACAATCTGTTCAAATGAAGAAAAATAAAATAAAAATAGCCTACGGATCATGGAGCTTGGCAAAGGTGTAAAAATTACTCAAAAATTGTACTCGAGTGAAAGTAATATGTTAAATATATTAAATACTGAAAAATAATTATTTGTGACTCATTAGATTATAAGCAAATCATGTAATTATTTAGATTAAAACTAAAATATCCATTGACAGTCCTAATTCCTACTCAATGTATCATAGCTTGGATGGAGTTTGCTTGCTAAATGCAATGTAAGTCATGCCTTTTATCGTTTTCCCTGTTTGTTATTTCAAAGCCCTGTCACCAAAGTGTTGTGGGCAACTACACAGAAAGTAACTGAAACAATGCCGTTTAACTTGAGATGATCGTCGGGGTCCAAGCACAATGGCTTGTGTAGATGATTCAATTACATAATGGACAAGTCTCTTTTTAAATAAATTATCTAAATTAAGTAAATATTTATTTAATTAAATTATTTTTTAAGTCTTTAGTATTATTGTATGCACAATATTAAAGTAGATAAATAATATAGTATTACTTCTTTTACTGGACATACATTCAGATATGTCTTACAACTTGACAAATATATTGTCAATACCATTATAATTAGGTTTAAAATAAATTAATGAATGGTTTATAACTTCATATATTTAACTTTATGAAAATGTATTTATATGCAATTTTTTACTACAAACATTAGTATTATGGCCTTCATCTCTGAATCATATTAATATTAGTGGCTAGTCTCAAAAGGACCACAGTGTCATTCTGAGAGGCTTTGGCAGTCTGATAGTTGTCACTCTGACAGGCAGTACTACGGTCCTTGCACTCTCCGAAATTTTTGTATGCATTTTTTTTCGTATTCGTCATTCTAAAAATTTGTCACACACAAAAATTATGCGTTTTGTGACGAGGGTCCCGAGGATCTATCAGCGTCGTCCTGGCAACTAACCAGCTCATCACGGCGGAGCCAAGCACAAGCTCATCTGGAGAGAGAGATATAAGCAGACTGGCACGGAGACACAGACAGGCAAGACCTCATTACAGACGACCGCATGGTTCTAACGTGTCTCTCTCTCTCCAGACAGCAGCACCTGACTTCACCCACCATTCACCCACCAGCACTCTCTTCACTTGGGGAACTCCCCACCTAAACTGCCACGTGGGACACATTCACTACTGTTTGTTTATTTCATTCAATAAAACCATCCTCCGGGGCTTTTCACTTTCATCCATGCTGTCGTTTGCCCGCATGGGATTGTCGCCAATTTGTGCAGCCCAATTGTTCCATGAATGGGAATTTCGCTCCAAGTTGCCCGCCCGTGCCCAAACAGCGGAGCTGCTGAGACTCGCGCAACACTGGCTGCTGGGTGGATCGCCCACCGCTGGGAAGGTGGTTGAGCGTGTGGTGGTGGACCGTCTCCTGCGGGCCTTACCCCTATCCCATCGACAGGCCGTCGGCATGCTGAATCCTACCACTGTCCTGGACGTCATGGACGCCATTGATCTGGCGGATGCGGCCCATCAGAGGGAGGTTGGGGAGAGAGCGCCGCCTTTTCCTCAGAGGGTGGTCCAGGAACGGCGCGCTGGAGGGCACCGTGTGACACACTCACAGGCCAGCAGCCCCCCTTCCCCGTGATGAGCCCATGCCTACCGAAGTCCCGGAACTTCCCACAAAGACGTGGCTGGCAGGCTGTGGAATTCATCAAGATCCACCAGCAGGAGCTCCAGAGGGAAGGGTCAAGATCAACGGGAAGCCGTTCACCGCCCTTCTGGACTCTGGCAGTGAGGTCAGCCTGGTGCGCCCCAATGTCCTGTCCTCCCGCGGGGAAGCAAAGACATACTTGCCCATTACCTGTGTCCATTGTGATACCTGCGAAGTCCCAGCACATCGGGTCACCATCTCTGTCAGTCCCGGAACCTGGACCCTCGATGTCGGAGTGGTTAGGGATCTTCCTGTCCCGGTTCTGCTAGGGAGAGACTGGCCAGGGTTTGACCGCCTGCTGTCTGCCATGACCCAGCCTGGCAGTGCACGTGGGGGCCGCCAAAGACATCTCTCCGACAGTGGGAGAGATGGTGAGTCCCCTCCCTCTCAATCTAACCTGTTATTTGATATCTTTCAGCAGGTCACTGGTGGGGGCTCCTTCGGCTGGGCTCAACGAGAGGACGACCACCTAAAGCATTGCTGGTCCCAGGTGCGAATGATTGATGGCCAGGATGCCCAGCTGAAGCCCCATCCTCTCCCGCACTTCATCGTGAAGAATGGCCTGTTGTATTGTGTCGCCCAGCAGAGGGAGGGAGGAAAAACAACTCTTAGTGGTCCCGAAGTCAAAGACTGAGGCGGCTCTGGAACTCGCACACGTGCACCCAATGGCAGAACAGAACACCATACAGTGGATCCGGGACCGCTTCCACTGGCCGGGGCTCAATGTGCATGTGCGTCAGTTCTGTCAGGCGTGCCCCACCTGCCAAAAAAACTCTCCCTGCATGCCTCCCCCAGCCTGCTGATACCGTTGCCCATCATAGAAGTGCCATTCGAGCGCATCGGGATGGACCTGGTAGGGCCGCTGCCAAAGTCTGCCCGTGGACACAAACACATCCTGGTGATATACCACCCGGTATCCTGAAGCTATCCCCCTCAGGAAGGCGACTGCCAAGGCCATCGCACAGGAACTCTTCCTTCTCGCCAGCTGAGTCGGCACCCCCAAGAAGATCCTGACTGACCAAAGCACACCATTCACGTCCCGGCTGATGGCTGACCTGTGCTGGGGGTGAAGCAGCTTCGTACCACCATTTACCACCCTCAGACGGATGGCCTGGTTGAGAGATTCAATCAGACCCTGAAGCAGATGCTGAGGAGGGTAGCGGCAGAAGATTGGCGTGACTAGGACCTAATGCTGCCGTATGTCCTCTTCGGCATCCAAGAGGTACCTCCAGGTCTCCACCGACTTCACCCCCTTCGAGCTCCGGTTCGGCTGTCAACCACGTGGGCTCCTGGACGTGGCCAAGGAGGGATGGGAGCAGCAGCCAGCACCCCATCGAACTGTGGTCGAGCATGTAAGAGAAATGAGGGAAAGGCTCGACTGGGTCATGCCGTTAGTCCGGGAACACCTCAACAAAGCCCAACAAGCCCAGCAGCGCCACTACAATCGGGCCGCCCAGCCGCGAGAGTTCCAGCCCGGGGATCGAGTGATGGTCCTGGTCCCCACAGCAGCCTGTAAGTTCCTCGCCACCTGGCAAGGCCCCTATACTGTATTGGAAAAAGTCGAACCCATAACTTACCATTTACACCAACCTGGAAGACTTAGAGAAAGTCAGCTATACCACGTCAACCTGTTGAAGAAGTGGATTGGGACCGGGGACCAGCTCGCCGCTCTAGCCACCAGCGACCCCGTGGTTGTCGACATCAACCCCCAACTCACGGCTGGGCAGAAGATGGAGCTTCAACACCTCAGTTCTCTGATGTGTTCTCCACCTGGCCCGTGCAGACCAACATCATTGAGCATGAGATTAAAACACCACCAGGAGTCGTCGTTCGGCAGCGCCCCTACCGGGTCCCTGAGGCTCGTTGGATGGCTATAGAGAAGGAGATCCAGGACATGTATGTTAGGGGTGATCGAACCATCTCGCAGCCCGTGGTCCAGCCCGATCGTCATGGTCCCCAAGCCAGATGGCTTCTGTAATGACTTCCGGCGCCTGAATGAAGTGTCCGACTTCGACGGGTATCCCATGCCTCGAATGGATGAGCTGTTGGAACTGTTGGGAAGGGCCTGGTACATTTCCACCCTCGACCTAACCAAGGGCTACTGGCAGGTACATTTCTGAAAGTTCAAAGCCTAAAACTGATTTCTCTAGCCCCAGTGGCCATTGGCAATACCGGACACTTCCCTTTGCCCTTCATGGTGTCCCAGCCACGTTCCAGCGGCTCATGGACATCCTGTTGTGACTCCACCAGGCCTACGCCGCTGCCTACTTGGACGACATCGTGATCCACTCAGAGACATGGGAGGACCACCTAACCCATCTGCGGAGGGGGCTTATGTAACTCCGGAGGGCTGGACTCACCGCCAACCCCCAAAAATGCCAAATGCCTTATCGGAAGCGAAGTACCTGGGATTTACGATAGGAAGAGGCCTTGTCAGACCACAACCAGCTAAAGTGGAAGCCGTAAGGGATGCCCCACGACCGATGATGAAATCCCAGGTACGAGCTTTCTTGGGGTTGGCGGGGTATTATCGCTGTTTCATCCCTAACTTCTCCTCTCTCTTCTGACAGACCTTACTAGGAAGGGACAACTGGAGAAGATTACATGGACAAGTGAGACTGAGTAGGCATTCCGCCGGATCAAGGAGGCCCTCATCTCGGAGCCACTGTTGACGGCCCTGGATTTCAACTGCCCCTTCCTGGTCCAGACCGATGCCTCCGATACAGGGTTGGGAGCCGTCCTGTCCCAAATACAGGAAGGTGAGGAACACTCTGTGGGCTACATTAGCAGGAAGCTGACCCCTGCCGAGAAGAAGTATGCGGCGGTGGAAAAAGAGGTGTTGGCAATCAAGTGGGCAGTCCTGGAGCTGAAATACTACCTGCTGGGCTGAAAATTCACCTTGGTCACGACCACGCGCCACTGCAATGGATGTCCAGAGCAAAGGAGACGAATGCCAGGGTGACCCGATGGTTCCTAGCACTCCAGGACTACCACTGTGAGGTGCGGCACCGGGCCAGGGCCGCCAATGCCAACGCCGATACCGACGGACCTTCTCGGACCTGGGCAGTTTTTTCAGGTCATTCAGGGGTCACTCCCCACCCACCCCCTATTTCTTCCCTTCTACGTTTCAGGACCAGAACGTCTCTTTGGGGGGGGGTCAGTGTTATGAGCATCCCGAGGATCTATCAGCGTCGTCCTGGCAACTAACCGCTGGCTCCGTCCCCAGCTCATCGAGGCGGAGCCAAGCACACCTGAAGCTCGTCTGGAGAGAGAGATATAAGCAGACTGGCACTGGAGACACAGACAGGCAAGACCTCATTACAGATGACCGCATGGTTCTAACGTGTGTCTCTCGCTCTCTCTCCCGACAGCAGCTCCTGACTTCACCCACCAGCACTCTCTTCACTCGGGGAACTACAACAAGCACTCCCCACCTAGACTGCCATGTGGGACATATTCACTACAGTTTGTTTGTTTCATTCAATAAAACCACCCTCCGGGGCCTTTCACTTTCATCCGTGCTGTTGTGTGCTTCTTCCCACCGCCACAGTATTACAATAGCATCTTCAAGCAGTCAAGATAGGATAAAGGACATATTGGCTCCATCCATATCTAAGATATAGCGAGGAAGGAGAGAATACTTTTGTGCACACCTCCTTATTAGGGAGCTGTGGGATTATCCTGTGTGATTCAGAGTTTACTTCAGGATAACAGTAAACGTTGATGCTTTGCTGGTGTTACTGGAGCCACATTATTATAAAGAAGATCACTAATTACTGAACTTGTCAGATGCAATTCTGGATTTTGGCATTTGTTTGTATGGTGGCTCTGAACCAAGGCCTCAAACTAACTTTTTTCCACAACTGCCAATGGACAGTGACATGATAACATTTACAGGCCAAAATGTATTTTTTAATGGCCTTGAAATAAAAGACTCTTAAATTAATTTACCTTCAGTTTCACCTATTAATTATAGCTATTCAGCTTTACAGTGTAATTGAATGGCATTATGTTTAACATTTAATAGGCTCTGAAATATAGATACTGATCAGTTATTCTATAAATTATAGCCATCTCAGAAATCCACCAAGCAGATATAGACCATACTCTTCCCGAGATCGTCCCAGACAGAGTCAGTCCCTCAGTCAGCCCTACAGTCAGTCCCACAGAGGCTCCTTGTAGATAGGCTTTGTTAGTGTAATGTTTGTCAATCTGACAGGCACAGTCAGTCTGGGAGCCAGTGGTTTTTGGAAGTCTGAGAGGCTGTGTCAATCATGGGGGGCACTGTCAGTCATGGAGGCTGTGTCAGTCTGAGAGGCTGAGTCTTTCTGGGAGGCTTTCGAAGACTGCCAGGACATTGCTTTCAACAATGCACCCCTGTGTATCTAGTTGCCGCATTAATTCTCTGCCATAGAGAACTGGTGGTGCCAGTCTCAGAGGCAGTGTCAGTCTCAGAAGCCATGTCTGTTATAGTGGTGGAAGTCCCAGATACTGCGGCAAAAGAAGATGGCAGAAAAAATGTATACTATTAAATTCACTTCATTTATATCAACATAATGGTTCATCCTTCCCCTGATCCCAAGCTGGTCTAGCTCTAAACAGCATCTGGCCACACTCATTATGACACATTCAATGGAAATAATTTATACTATAAATCTTCGAATAGAACTTTCAAAAGAGCAGTATTTATTTGAAACTGATCTTTTTTAATAATCTTTAAAATAGTGAAAATGTTTATAAAAACAGAACAATGAGCAATTACAACCACATTAAAACACATTTCACCCAAAAATGCTAATTCTGTCATTACTTACCCTCATGTCGCTCCAAACCCATAAGACCCTTTTGTGCAGAACGGAAATGAAAATATTTTAACAGATAATTCTGTTTTTGACCACTGGGTCAAAATCAAACCTGCACGAACTGTGTGTTGAATAAAACCTGATAAGCTGTATTTGGAATGACTTTTTATCTTTGGATCTCACGTGTCAGAAACTACCCTACACACCTTCAAGTGACAAATGGTCATTTATGTCACGATACACATCACTTTAAGAGATTAAACAACTGGAGTCACTTGGATTACTTTAATTATGTCTTTACTACCTTTCTGAGGCTCGAAAGTGGTATTTGCATAAACTGTGAAATGAAGGGACAGAAATTTCTAAGATCTCATTAAAAAAGATTATGTTTCAAAGATGAACAAAAGTCTTACAGGTTTGGAACGACATGAAGGTGAGTGATGAGAATTATTGGTTTAACTAACACATCGGTGCACTCAGGGGCGCACCAGTAGATCTCTGCGTGATGGAGCCCTCTGTTGGACCGAGGGGGCAGCTACGGAGGCGCTCTCCGTGACATGAAGAGGGGCACCCTGTTAATTATAGACAATATACAATTAGACCATATACAATAAATACATTACCATTATGTCCAGTGATTGTTTTTTGTTTTAAGTCTTTATGTTTGTTTAAGTGCACTTGGTTTACTCAATTCACCCATAGCGGGTAATTTGTGACAATGTGCTCATTCTTTTTTAACACTCCACTACAGATATAAAAAGTTCACAAACAAAGAAGTTAAAAAGCTGTACCTTTAAATCTGTCCTCCGATGGATGGAAGAAATGTGATTTACCAGTTTTCTAAAGTAATACTACAATAAAAAAAAAATCTATATTTACAAGCAGTCACATGTAAACAATAACATAACTGATCATATTGCAATAAAAATGTTAGGGCTGTATGTTAGAGTCAGGGGTTTGGTTTTTACTATGATTTACTTAATTATATAATACTGAAAACTATAACTGGCTGAAACATAAAAGTATGAGCTCAAAAAGATCCACCATACATTTCATTATGTGCGACACATTTCAGTTCATGTCGAATAAAAGTACTATTCCATCACTCTTCACACCTGTAAAAAAAAAAATACTAATTTATAGCCAGTTCATTTAAAATGGTTTACATAAGAACACAGATTTATTTATGTTAGTATGAACTCCATACTAATAACACATGCATGGAAAAATGCTGTTTTGCAAATGTTAGAAATGTGGCTTTTGAAGGAAAGATTCCTATCAAATAGCACACCTAGTTTCCAGACTAATGATGATGAATTTACAGAGCACCCATCAAGTATTAGCCTGTATTTTAAGTTATTACTTGCAGAGGTTTTAGGCCCAATAATTAACACCTCTGTTTTTTTCAGTAAGAAATTACTTGTTATCCAGTTTTTTTATATCAACTATGCATTCCATCAGTTTTTTAAATTTGTATGTTTCGCCGGGTTGAGAAGAAATATAGAGCTGAGCTTCATCAGCATAACAGTGAAAGCTAACACCATGTTTCCTGATGATATCTCCTAAGGGTAACATGTAAAGCGTAAAAAACTAATGGCCCTACTACTAAGCCTTGAGGTACTCCATACTGCAATTGTGATCGATATGATATGTCATTCATTACCACGCATTGATGGCGGTCAGATAGGTACAATTTAAATCAAGCCAATGCACTACCACTAATGCCAACATAATTTTTGAGTCTATTTAAAAGAATGTTGTGGTCAATAGTATCGAATGCAGCACTAAGATCGCAGCACTAAGATCCAGTAGCACTGATAGTAATAATCATTTGTTACTCTAATGAGAGCAGTTTCAGTACTATGAGACAGTCCTGACATATACTATTTTTCTCTAGAAAGGAACATAATTGTAAGGACACTTTTCTTTTCTAGTATCTTTGACAGAAAAGGGAGATTTGAGATCGTTCTGTAATTAATTAATTGGTTGGGGTCAAGTTGTGTTTTTTTGATGAGCGGCTTAATAACACTACTTGAAGTTTTTCCTAATGACAGTGATGAGTTAATAATATTTAGGAGAGGATCTAAGACAGCTGGAAGCACCTCTTTTAGTAGCTTGGATGGAATATGGTCCAACATACATATTGTTGGTTTAGATGATTTAACAAGTTTATAAAATTCTTCCTCTCCTATAATAGAGAATGAGTGGAATAGCTCCTCTATAGTGCACTATTTGAACCAATACTGTTGCTGCCGGCTGCATGGTTACAATTTTATCTCTAATAGTATCAATCTTTGAAGTAAAATAGTTCATAAAGTCATTACTGCTGTGCTCTTGGGAAAGGTCAATGCCTGTCTGTGCTTTATTTTTTGTTAATTTTGCCACTTTATTGAATAAATACCTAAGATTATGTTTGTTTTCTTCTAAAAGAGATGAAAAGTAGTCAGATCTAGCAGTTTTGAATGCTTTTCTATAGGATACGGTAGACTCACTCCAGGCAGAATGAAAAACACTGCAGTCACCCGGATCCAGACCAGTTTTTGGATCAGCACCCAGAGATGACCTCGACAGGCCTGAATGTCAGCGGAGACCATGTCAGCTGATTAGCCCCCAGAGACACATCCCCAGTGAAGGCCTCATCAACTATATGGCCAATGGTGCAAAACCTCAGCAAAGGCCATAATGAACCACACCATGTTGGTTTGTCTGGTCAGAGGAGAAATGGCCCCTGACTGAGCCTGGTTTCTCCCAAGGTTTTTTCTCCATTTCTGTCACCTTTGGCCTGCTTAGTTGGTGACACTTCATTCTTGGGAATATTAATGACTTGATTGCAGAGACACTATTTGAGGAGTACTAAACTGAGCTGTATGACATAACTGAATCAACAACAAATCGACTTCAACTGTTCGACTGTTTACTTTTGTCCTCTTTTTAGAGCTGTTTTAACTGAATTTTGTTTGAATTATTGACACATTTTTGCATTTGTTTTTGTGGCAGCTGTTTTAAACAGTTTTGTATTTTTGAGAATTATATTATTAGACTTCAATTTTCATTCATAAAAAAAGAGCCAGTATAATAAGATTACATCAAATCAGTCACAAGTGAATTGTAATTACAAATACAGAATAAGTTGTGGTTACTTAATTTTTTCAATGCAATGGGTTTCCTCAATTTAAGAAAGTAGACAGAACTACTTAAACTTGTTAAATTAAGCAGATTCACACGTTTAAGTAATCACAATTTAATAAATTTAAGTTAGTCCAACTAAAAAATTGAAAAGTGTTCAGGGCTCAGAATTGTCAAGTTTACTTAACTTTTTTGTATCATTGTTTCTACAACATCTGAATTCTACCCTCACCAAATACAGCACTGTGGTGCATATGCACAGAATCAGCAATGTATGGAGGAACATCATGAGAACTTCACTCTGAGACATTCTTATATATATATATATATATATATATATTGTTTACAGAACAAGAGTTTAGTCTGCAGTGATACCATATTGTATCTGATAGTGTATGATTTATAATGGTCACCTTGATATAAGTAATTATTAAAAATTATTTGGCTAAAGAAAATTTGGCCCAAAATTAAAATTTGTTGAAGATTTACTCACCCTTGTTATGGAAAAATGTTTCCAACTCTTGTCAATCTCTCTCTCAATCACTCAGAGAGTATTGTAGAATTGGAAAAACAAGATTTATTCTTGCAAGAAGGTCAGACAATCATACAGAGCATCTGCACAGTTTGTGACAAAGAGAAATACTTTGGCTAAATATATATATCCTAATCAAGCCAGGATGCTTCTATATCATCCAATCATAATGCATACTCAGCCTATGTCTCCTTTTAGGGTATCTGTTGCCTTGTCCAAATACCCTCACTTGCAGTCTTGACCACTTGAGAGCGTGTGTGCGTGACAGTGCACAATACTGTCCAAGGTCTTAAACACACCAAAGTGCATTACGCTTAACGCACACTGAATCCAAGGAGTATTCAAGGCTTAGTGTATCCCATCATGCATCATGTTCTGGAAACAATTTGTAAGATTTTTGCGGAGATCTAATTTGGTAGAAACAAAGCGCTGTATGTTTTATTGGTGCAAAGATGAGTGGTGGTGATATTTATTTTGTACAACATCTGTTATAGGGACCACTGAGTAGACACTTGGGTGTGAGCCTGCAGCAAGGGACAGGTGAGTTAACAGTACTCAATGCAAGTTCTGTCCACCAGATTAGTAGTTTTATTTCTCTACGTTGATATTTTGAATATATTTAGTGCCATTATAATATGAAGTTGTCTTATATGTGGTGGTGTTGTGACAGCTCAGCCAAGTCAGAGGAGCAGGCCAGTGTCTCAGAGAAGCAGTCAAAGGAAGAAGGCTGACATCAGTCCGAACAGGTACAACAAAGTCCTCTTACTGCCAATACTTTTTTTAATTTTTAATTTGCATTTAAATGTATTCATTTAGCAGACGGTTTTATCCAAAGGCACTTACAAGAAGCAATTCATCTTAAAGAGGCAATAAACATGTCTTAGTAATCACCAGAGAAAAAACAGATAACTTTTAAAGGCAAGCTATGATTCAGTATCTGCCACTCAGTAAAGAAGACACAATCTGGCAAATTCTGGAAAGATTTTTTCTATCTCGATTGAGGCTTAATGTTGTATCCTGCATGATGTCATGGGGATCTTTTAGTCCACTGTTCTTTTAAATTGACATTTGGGTTTCTGTAAGAGAAAATTCAGTTTAATGGGAGTTACTGTACATTGTTTAAATTTAATAATGGTACAATTATCAAGTATGGGAGGAGAGTTATGGACACATACACCATCTGTCTCTTTGGCTCTTCCTCTCCAAAAATTTTTGGTCTGAGACTCCAAAAGTCCAGTCGCATCTATACATGAAGTTAAAAGTTAGCTTTGTCATATTTCAGGAATTTCTCTTATATGGAGTAAAAACACTGCTCACAAACCTTCAAGGGAGAAGAGGAAGATGACATCATCTCCTTTGATGAAGCTTCGACTCTTCAAACGATCGTGCGTGATGTAATTACTGTAACCGTAACCCGGCCCCCGGTAGTATGATTTGCCATCTGTGTCAGTGACTAGACTGCCTACTTTTCGTGGGTTATCCCAGTAATACTCAACTTTACCCTTTGCTGCACAAAGAGAGAAGATACTGTTTATAAAACATATTTTATTATCTGTACTTAGCACATCAGGATTAATTGCTCATAAAAATGCTTAATATCTACATCTTTGTGTCTTACAGTCAGTGGAGTTCTTGCTTGGATCTGTAGTGATCATCATAATGTTGTTCATGCGGTGTTGGATGTCTGGATTCTGGTCCATCAGCTCCATGGATGCCTGTCGCCACGGACATGGCCATTTGAGTTTGTCATCATAGGGTCCAGAGGTCAAGTGGAGGTAGATTGCCATTCTATCTGGGCTATCTCTCTTACCATTAATGTACAAATTAAATTGAAACGAGTAACCATCTGGGGACAGGAAGCGGGGGCTGTAGATTTCGGAACCGGCAGGGGTTTTAGCAAGAAGACTGGTAAAATTACGAATATGCCAAGTGTGTTGAGGACACTGGGTCTCTGAGAGGTTGATGTCATCCAGAGACAGACCACCCTTTGATACGCCTGTTCCTTTAACTCCTTGAAACACCACTCTGAATTTATATTCAGAGACATCTAGCATAACATGGTATAGTTCCCAAGAGCCTTGGACTTCACCTAAACAGTTTAAGGATAAGTTACCCAAAGCATAAGGATTTGTATATTAGTGTTATTAAATATTAAGATTTATTACCACTGATCTTTTGAATGAATCTCAGGGCTCCTTTGGGGTTTTCAGCGGTGTATTCACGCACCCAAATGTTTAGCTGATCTTTAGCACCCTCACTCTTGTAGTAATAGAATTGCAGGCATTGGGAGCATCTTTTGGGATAAAAGAGGCGACTTTCCAGGTAAGCCTTGTCATATTGGGTACCTCCGGCTGTGCTGAAATGCATGAAGAACCCAAGCCCTGTAGAAGTTTAAACTTTATTAGATAATAGGCTTCTTCTCACTTTGACTTTGGATCTAATAATGCAGTTTAAAGATAATTTTGTATGTGTCAATCCTTGATAAGAAATGTCTAGAGAAGGTCAAAGAATATTTAAGAGAGTCTGTGTAAGATGTGATAAGACCTAAAATGATCATATAATAATCAGGGTTCCCACTCATCCTGGAAAACCTGGAAAACAGTCCTTTCCAGTCCTGGAAAACACATGGAAAATGAGAAAAAATGGAAAATGTCCTGGAAAATCTTGAAGTTGTCCTGGAAAATTATTATAAAAAAAGAATTGTGTTCTCCTTTAGCCAAGCCCGAAACTGTCAGCCATTATACTATGCTCGTAGCTTATATGTAGGCCTATATTAATATAATAGGCCTATATCATACAAAAATGAAACTGCGAGTATGCAATGTTGTAGTTATGTTGTCAGTTATGGCATACATTTACCAAGAAAGGTGATTAAAGCTGCCTCATAACTGTGAATGTAATTATTTATTATTTATGAGTCACATGTAAAGCAGTGTCATATCCGCATCAACTTCAACAGCTGCAGCTTTTAAAGTAACAGCAGCCAAAATATCCTAATAACCTTCTGCTGTGATGTCTGTTAATTAAAGTACAAAATTAAAAAGAGGAAATTAACAACTTCTGTAGTTTAAGCTTTATATTTATATAATTTAGAATTGTATAAAATTTAGTGTTTGATAACTTTAGGCTTTATTTTCCTGCTGAAGGGCACAGGTAGCTAGCCTATATGACATTTATTATAATGGATTTATGTGAAGATTGTTTCAAGTTCGTTTAAAATAGAAGTTATTTTTTAAAGTCTAGTAAATGTTAAAGTGATAGCTCTCAATTATACTGTAATGTTGAATGGTTATATTCAATGGCGAAACAATAAGAAAAAAATTGTGATATTGTGAAAATCAGTGATACTTGCAATATACATTATGTTGTTTTTAGATTCATTTAAAG
The DNA here is from genome assembly GCA_033026305.1 of Cirrhinus molitorella. Taxonomy (NCBI): domain Eukaryota; kingdom Metazoa; phylum Chordata; class Actinopteri; order Cypriniformes; family Cyprinidae; genus Cirrhinus; species Cirrhinus molitorella. The sequence continues at coordinate 8,177,112 of CM065133.1, read as the reverse complement.
CATGAATGTGAAATTATAGCAATATAAAAATATAATTAAAAACTTTAGTCAGGTAGGAGTAATCACAATGAATTTTAGGAAAAATGTGCAGTAATTAGGTTTTTTTTTAATCAATTGACACCACTAATTAATATATTTAACTAAACTACAGTATAACATAGGCTGATTATTCTTATAGATTGAAACAAATGTGCTTCAGTCAGGATAAAGAATATGAAAGGTGCTCAGAAAACAGAAAACAAGTGTGAGCAACTACAAAAACATGCTGCTGGACACAGGGTTATTTAAAATACCAAATTCATGATCTGCCAGTAAGAGGCATTTTTGGAGCAGCAATGGCTGTACACAAAGCTGTGCTTAGTTGTATATTTTCATTCTTATCTCTTGCTTTAAAAACAATATTAACAAATTGGAATTTGCTTGTAAAAATCATAATCAGCCACGAAAAATCAAGCTTGGTGCATCACTACTGACTTTTGACAGTTTGAATATTGGAATGGTACAAATAATGTTCACCTTTTATTTGTATTTAGCCAACGTGTTTCCAAACCTTCCGTCTAATGTTCAGCTTCAGTAATTCAGTAACTGATTCAATTTGAATGATTGTCAAAAGTAGGCTATTAGTACTTTTAGTACTGTATTAGTACTGCACAATGTCAATACTGAATTTAAAAAAAAAAGTTTAACAATATTGGCCTTTCTGCAGTAAAGGTAGTAAGAAGTTCACTTTCTATGAACAGTGATATGCAGCGGGCAAAGCATGAACTGATTTAATTTATTTTTATTTTCAAATAGGTAAATAAAATTATTTAATACTTCCAATATATTTTGTTTATAATATTTGCTTTATGAAAAACTTCAATTGTCACAAATCGTGTCCACTAGAGGGAGCCTTCGCTAGACACTTGGACCACTAACTCACTACATTTCCCATAACCCCACTCTCATGGACTTCCTGTCACCTCTCACCCCTGTCGGCCATTTTGCTCATTACACTCTCTGTATATATATCGACTGTCAGTTCACTCCACAGAGCGCAAAGTATTATATTTCCTTGGAGTCTTGCAATTTCCAAGTGTTTTTCCTAGTGCCTTGTTTTCCTTGTTCCCGACCCTGTTTTGTCTTCCGTTTCCGAGTGTTCTCCACCAGCCTTTTCGACCCACGCCTGTATTTCTGGATTACATTTGTTACTTTGCCTACTACATTCCTGTCTGCCGTGTACCAACCCTGCCTGTACAACCACGAGTTCACCCAATAAAGTCTGCATATGGATCGCCCCTGTCCCGTGTCCTTTGTGACAGAATACTTCGCCTCACCCAGATCCAGCGACTTTACTACACCTCCCAGCTCAGCCATGGACCCTGTGGACTGGTTACTACAACTCAGGCAAGGCAGTTTATCCATTGCAGAAACGTTCATCAATTATGTAAGCTATGTCACCTGGCACCCTTCTATGATGAAGTTTATTTTAAGGATTTATTTCATTATGGACTAAATGAACCCACTAGGTCGCTGTTGCCTAGTGGGAAATGCTATGGCAGCTTAAGAGATTTTCTGGACTTTGCTCTGTTATGCGAGCGTTCATCTTTTACCGTGGGAGTCACCGATGAGCAACGCAACACCACAGTAATGACAACCACAGGACATTCTGGTGTGTCTGACATTATGCCTGCTGCACAGCCTGCTCGCAAAATGGTGGCTGTGAATGAACATGTGCACAAGATGACGGTCACCCCAGAGCGAGAGCAGAAGAACCACAGTCTGCACCTGACAAGATGGCTGCCAGACCACAGTCTGCACCTGACAAGATGGCCGCCCTTCCAGAGTCAGCACCTGTCATTGCTGCCCCTTCCAGAGTCAGCACCTGTCATGGCCGCCCTTCCAGAGTCAGCACCTGTCATGGCCACCCTTCCAGAGTCAGCACCTGTCATGGCCGCCCATCCTGAGTCAACACCTGTCATGGCCGCCCATCCTGAGTCAGTACCTGTCATGGCCGCCCATCCTGAGTCAAGTTCGTTCACAGCTCTCCTTCCAGTATCAAGTCCTGTCACAGCGGCCACTGTCAAGTCAAGCCTCTCATGTCACTACAACACTTGACCGGCTGGATAACATCCTTTCTGCACTCCGCGAGTTACAACAAGCCGCAGCTCCGCCTCCCATGCCAAGTCAAGACACAGCAGCTCCTCCCATGCCAAGTCAAGTCACTGCAGTTCCCTCAAAGCCAAGTCAAGTCACTGCTGTTCCTCCAGAGCCCCTCGTGTCAAGTATCACAGCTGCCGCTCCAGAGTCAAGTGATGTCGCAGCTGCCGCTCCTGAGTCAAGTGATGTCGCAGCTGCCGCTCCTGAGTCAAGCCCCACTGCAGCTGCTCCGCCTCCTGAGTCAAGCTTCGATGCAGCTGCTCCCCCTAAGTCAAGCTCTGTTGCAGCAGTCCCATCTGAACCCTGTCACAACACAGCCACTCCCCTTGGACAAGGTCAAGACACAGCTGCCGTTCTCAAGCCAAGAAACCTCACTGTTGTTGTTCCTGAACCAAGTCAGAGCCCTAGTTCCTGAGACAAGTCAAGCCAGAGCCACTGTTCCTGAGCCAAGTAAGCTCTCTGCCACTCTTCCTGAGCCGGCTTTCTCAGAAGCCACACTCCTCATGGGAGTTGCGCTGTGGGTTGTTTGAGCTGCGTACACCTCCACTGAGTCCCCAGGGGTGGCAGCTTATCCTGCGGAACCCCTGGGGGCAGTGTTGCCTTCTTCAGCCTCCTCCTGGGTTACGGGGGGGACCGCTGTCGGCCGTGCTGCACCTGCTCCCTGCACGGAGGTAGCGCCCAGTAACCCACACCACTCCAAAGAGCCCTCACCCAGTTCTGATTTGACCACAGAGATCTTCAGTATGCAGAGGGTTCAGTTAACTCAGGCCTGGTCCTTGGGCTCCGAGCTTTCTCTCTCTCTCTCTCTCTCTCTGTGTTTGTCTTTGTTCTGTGTTACAGACCCGTCTGCTCCGTTCTGCCCTGGAGGGCCCCTGTCCTGTCTGCTCCACCCCGGGGGGATTCTGATCTGCCCTGGAGGGTGCCTGTCCTGTCTGCTCCACCCTGGGGGGATTCCGATCTGCCCTGGAGGGCTCCTGTCCTGCTTGATCTGCCCTGGAGGGCGTCCGATTCGCCTGATCCGCCCTGGAGGGCGTCTGGCCTGCCTGATCCGCCTTGGAGGGTTCCTGCTCCGCCTGACCCACCCTGGAGGCTGTCTGATTCTCCAGCTCCGCCCTGGAGGGTGCCTGCTCCACCTGATCCGCCCTGGAGGGCGTCTGATTCTCCTGCTCTGCCATGGAGGGTTCTTGCTCCACCTGATCCGCCCTGGAGGGCGTCTGATTCTCCTGCTCTGCCATGGAGGGTTCCTGCTCCATCTGACCCGCCCTGGTGGGTGTCTGATTCGCCTGCTCCGCTCTGGAGAATGCCTGCTCTGCCTGATCCGCCATGGAGGGAGTCTCCTGTCCATCTCCTGCCTCTCTGGTGGTCCTCTGCCTCCCTGGCACCTCTTGGACCATTTGCCCCTCCTAACCCTGTCAGCCCACATGGACCAGGTCCACCCTTCTGCACTCTGCCCCACCCCTCCACCCTTTTGGTGTTATTGGACTGTTTTAAGCACCTGGAAGCCGCTCCTAAGGATATAGACCGTCAGTTCACTCCGCAGAGCGGAAAGTATTGTATTTCCTTGTAGTCTTGCAATTTCCGAGCATTTTTCCTAGTGTCTTGTTTTCCTTGTTCCTGACCTTGTTTTGTCTTCCGCTTCCCGAGTGTTCTCCGCCAGCCTTTTCGACCCACGCCTGTATTTCTGGATTACGTTTGTTGCTTTGCCTACTACATTCCTGTCTGCCATGTACCAACCCTGCCTGTACGACCACGAGTTCACCCAATAATGTCTGCATATGGATCGCCCCTGTCCTGTGTCCTTTGTGACATCAATATTCCAAACATGACACTCCTGCTTGATTTGACTCAATTCTTGTGCCTTGCCTACTTGCCTACCGCAGTGGTTCTCATTTCCAGTCCTCGTGACCAACCGTTCTCCACATTTTGTACGTTTCTCTTATCACTTAAGATGTTTGTTCTATTCTACCGTATGTGCCTTCATTTAGAGGTATATTACTTGACAATTCTTTAGTGAATTTTGTCTGTGTGTAAAGATGCTGCAGGCAGTGTCAAAGCACAAATGCATGGATGAATATTCCGAAGTGAAGTAAACTTCAACAGACTTTCTGTGCTCATGAAGTAGGGAGCAATGAAACAGCAACTGTTCATGCATGGAGCTCTTTTCTAATAAACTGATGATCTGAAGCAGGTGTGTTAAATATGAGAGACACGAAAAATAGCAGTGCATTCTGAAAGTGATATATCACCCTCCGAAAGGGCACTTAAACAATCAAACCTTCAAAGCTCTCACTCCAGAAGGTAAACCCTTTGAAAGGATTAGGGCAGGGGTGCTCAAACCTGTTCCTGGAGATCTACCTTCCTGCAGAGTTCAGCTCCAACCCTGATCAAACACACTTGAACCAACTAATTAGGATCTGAAGAAGCACTTGAAAATTAAATACAAAGTGTGTTTGGTCAGGGTTGGAACTAAATTCTTCAGGAAGGTAGATCTCCAGGAACAGGGTTGGGCCCCCCTGGAGTAGGACACAGGGATGAGCCCTTCCGAAAGGAAAGCAGGGTATGCAGAGTCCCAATAACTGGAATTGAGAAACAATGTTCTACTTTATAGAAGATAAAAAAACAGGACATGAAAAGAGTTGTGTGTCTGAATTTACAGTAAAAGTTTGATGAACACCTTACTATGTCATGAGGCCACGGAAGAAAATTTGTAAATAGCACTGAAGCGACAGTGACAAGAGTCTGGATTTTGAATGCATCACAACCAAATGTATTTGTGTTTATATGGAAACTCTGCAAAGCTGGGTTGTGTTGGGTTGAATCCTGCTTTTGTGGTTAGTGGTGTTCATACCTTGACATCGACCCAGGTAGGTGTAGTCTGTCTGTGGACCACCCTCTACTCTTTGTACACGAATCCACTTGGCTTTTATTCCAGCACCCTGGATCATACCACAGATATTCGGCTCCTCAAAGTGGCAAGAGTCCAGAAAAGTTGAGGCTGTAGCTGGAAGAATTATGAAAAATGTTTAGGACAAGATGAGTGAGAGAAGCCAAGTAGCTGAGCAAGCAGTCTTTGTCTTATCAGTCAGATTAATTAATACATTTCTAAATAATAATGGAGGATTATTGAGTCAAGTTCAACCAGACTTCCACAGAAAGTGTTTAATCATAAACTTACTACAATTGTATAGGCGATTCAGCTTAAGCAAGTCACTGTCACTGAACTCCATGCGTTGACCAATCACATTCAAGAATTCTGGTATCTTGGTAACAATGGTTGGCTCACTGCTTTTGCTGAAGTCCGTCTTACCATAGTGCATGACTGAACCGTAATCATAGGGCACACCGAGAGGGCTTGACACGGTTTCATTGTGTAAAATGAAGTTGTGCTCCTCACCTTAGTGAGAAACAAACCACGAAACAGTTATTGAACAAATGTGTTTGCATTTAATATTACGGTATTCTATTTATATAGAGAGAGATTTTAGGAGTTTGGCAAGACAGAATGATGTTATTATTGAGGCATGTATTTATGAATTCAATAATTACCCGCTTTAATCTGGTTCCACACTATGGTGACATAGTCGTCTCTGTCAGATCTGGACTGCTCGTGCCAAAAACCCAACGCGTGCAGCAACTCATGCTCCACAATTCCTAAACTGTCACAGTTTTCACCAATTGACAACTTCTGTTTCCCCACGCGGTGATTCCCCACGTATGAATAACAGCTGATGGAACAGAAAAACACAAAAACACCCAATGTATCAGTTACATCTTAAGAAGAATGTCATCTACGCTAATATTAGTCTTATTCTCGTCTTAGTCTCATTCTTATTCCGAGGTCACTGTAGCCACTTGGACCCAGCCCTGAATGTAAGCGGAGACCAGGTCAACTAGATTAGCCTCAGAGACAGATCCCCAGTGAAGGCCTCATCAACTATAAGGCTATTGGCACAAAACCTCAGCAAAGGCCACAATGAAGTGAGTGAGTGAGTGAGTAACGAGACGTGAGGCCAAGTATGGTGACCCATACTAGGAATTTGTGCTCTGCATTTAACCCATCCAAGTGCACACACAGTAGTGAACACACACACACCGTGAACACACACCCGGAGCAGTGGGCAGCCATTGCATTGCTGCGGCGCCCGGGGAGCAGTTGGGGGTTCGGTGCCTTGCTCAAGGGTCTCACCTCAGTCGTGGTATTGATGATGGAGAGAGCGCTGGACATTCGCTCCCTCCACCGTCAATCCCTGCCGGACCTGGGACTCGAACCTGCAACCTTTCAGTCACAAGTCCGACTCCCTAACCATTAGGCCACGGCTGCCCCCGTGAACCACACCATGTTGGTTTGTCTGGCCAGAGGAGAACTGGTCCCTGCCTGAGCCTGTTTTTTTTTTGGCTTCTTTTTATTTTTAAGATATTGTTTTCATTGTGGGGCGGGGGACAGAACAGGCGCAGGTGCATCAGGCGCAATCATCCAACATATTTGTACCCCTCCGATCTGATTTGTGTCACCTCAGATTCAATTTGACTCACTCCAACCTCCCAAAACTCGCCAATTTTAACCATTCGTTGTGGATGATTACTGGTGTATTTAAACTTTCACTGTTAAATTCAAACGTGCTTGTGTGCCTTGTCTGGCACTAAGCCAGATAGACGTGCTCAGTGGTTTTAGCCTATATTTAGTGTTTTCAACTAAATAAAAATTATAGATTCACACTTTTAAGTAATCGCAATTTAATACATTTAAGTTAGTCCAATGAAAAAATGTAAAAATGTTCAGGGCTCAGAATTGTCAAGTTGACTTTTGTTTTTAATTATGCATGAAGTTTATATATTTTATAATTTTAAGGCAACAGGTTTCCTCATTTTTTTTAAGTTAAGCCAACTTATCGTTTTTTAACAGTGTAGTCAATTTAAATGAAAAAATTATTTGGTAAGTTTTTGTTAAAAAAAAGTGAAAAATATGAATAAAAGTTTGATTATTATGCAATGTGTGAAGATGAGTTAAAATGTGTGTAATGTTTTCTCACCCGCTGTCTTTAAATACGAAAATGTAGTTTGGCTCTCTACACCGGGGTTTGAAGTCAATACAGGTCTTGAGTCTGAACTGCTCAAATGCTTTTAGTATCACACCTTTGGCATTGATTTCTATTAAAAGAAAAAAGGAGCAAGTAAAACAGAAGAGCAATTTGAAGCAATTATTAAGTTTGAAGTAGAATGTAGGATACAGGTCAAAGCATAAACTGAACTGGACTGAATCAGTTATTATATATTATATATATATATATATATATATATATATTCACAGACCAAGGCTGCTGTCAAGGATGTACGGCACAGTGGTTGGCCAACGATACTTTTCACCCCGAATAGTGTTTCTGACTTCTCCCTGTTAAATATAGATTTATTTTATTTTATACTGTTGTATTATTTTGATGTTTGTGATGATTAGTTCTTGAAACTTTATTCTATTTTCTCATTAGTTTGAACTCCTGAGGATAATTTTTCAGGCCCTGAGATTCAGGCCCTAGTTGTACCCTATTTGTAGAATGTGGCATGAGAATTTGCTCAAAAAAAAAAAAAAAAAAAACACTGACCTCCTGTATCAGAACATCTCCTTCCACCAGGTGAAGTCCTGCCTCTGTTGAACAAGACAGCAGTTAATGTAAAAATGCTTTAGAAATGATCCTATATAATTATACAGATTTAAGACATGATATTAACATTTCCACAAACCTTCATTTATATCAAATATATCCTGTTTTTTTCCATCATCCACATCAATCTCTGTATTCCCTACAAAATTAAATTAATTAAAATAATTAATTTTAAAAGGTCAAATTCAGAGCATAATATATAAAATCATTTAAAAACCGTTGTGATTATTGAATACATTATATTAAAATGATGTGATTGTTTTAACTCACCCGTGAGTGAAGATGTTGGCTTTGAAAGAAAACATTTGAGTGTCATAAATGCCCATTTACAGTGCAAGCTTAATATACTGTATACCTGCTACTTATTCAGTCTTGAATAAGGTCATTACATTACAATATAACAACAGATGTGTTAGTTTTGCTCTAAAATATAATCATTTGCTTTTGTTTACCACAATATTAATCAATGCATAATCGCAAAATTATTGTTTCTATGACATCTGAATTCTACACTTACCAAACGCAGCGCTGTGGTGCATATGCACAGAATCAGCAATGTATGGAAGGACATCATGAGAACTTCACTTTGAGCCATTCTCTTCAGAACATCAGTGCATTGTGCAGTTCAGTCCAGGTTTATAGAACAAAAGAGTTTAGTCTGCAGTGATTCAAGCTTGTATCTGATAGTATATGATTTATAATGGTCACCTTGATGTGACAAACGTAATTATTAAAATGATTTGGCTAAAGGAACAGTTCACCCAAAATTAAAATTTGTTGAAGATTTACTCACCCTTGTTATGGAAAATGTTTCCAACTCTTATTGTGAGGCAATCTACAATAGTATTGTAGAACAATTGGAAAATCAAGGTTTATTCTTGAAAGTAGGTCAGACAATCAGTCAGAGCATCTGCACGGTGTGTAACAAAGAGAAACACTTTGACTAAATATATATATCCTAATCAAACCAGGATGTTTCTATATCATCCAATCAAAATGCATACTCAGCATATGTCTCCTTTTAGGGTATATGTCTATTTCCCCTCAGACTAGGGCTGATTAAATATTTAATACAAAGCTGTGTGTGTGTATGTGTGAGGGTGTTACCTCACCTCTCCCTCGCCATAAACACTAATATAAGATAATAAGAGGAAGAGAAAAGAATACCAAGATAAGGAGCTTGAACCTAGCAACCTTCTCACCAACACTGGTTTCATGAGAAGGCATGATGGACATGAACTACAAAGTGTTGATCTTGAAGCTTGATATAACTGCAAAGAGAAAAAGGAGATCAGGCTAACCACAGAGTGCGATGGAGGAGAGGAAGTGGCTGTCTGTGAGCCCACAGCGAGGGGTGTGTTCTAAACAGGATATATCACCCTCTGAAGGGCACTTTTGAGTGAAAACAATCATGTGACATTTCAAAAGGTTTTTACACTGTTGGCAGTAAATTACTGTACTTAAGATTTACCGTACCCGACTGTTTACAGTAAGGTACTGTAATCATGTACTGCAGTATTGTAATTCATTTATTTGAATATAGATTTCATCTGAATGTACAAATTTTATATAGAACTAATTATAAATGTACTACTGACAATTCAAACTAACACAAATATTTCAAAATATCTAATTCTTTATTTAAACATTGCATATATAACACCTCTAAATGCTGGAACAGTGCATCTTCACTATTTCTCCTGTCTGACTTTTTGCAGTGCATTATGTTGTATCCTCTGGATTTAGCCTTACAAAGAATATTTAGGCAACAGAAAAATAATATGAAAAATATATGAAAAGTTCAGATGCAAAACCCCCTAAAAGCCATCTTGGTTAAAAATGAGATAATGATACTGAATGAAAGTTCTCGACACATATTATACATCAAATACTTTTACTTCAAACTTGCTAAAATCCCAGCGTCAGCCAAATCAGACGTACTGGTACTTAGGTAGAAACCTATAAATCGGAGCCTGATCAAATTTCATTTTTTAAAGAAAGACATCAGATGGATTTACAGGCTTTTGCATCTGAACTCATCAATCTGCTTATAAATAATACAACTTTACACTTTCCAATTGTGTGTAATACATGCCAAAGTCCAATTTTGTGTGCAAATGATACACCAATCCTTCCCATTAACTTCGGTGGAGGCTCAGATCGCCTAGTTCACCTGTGTAACGAAGCGTCAGAGGCATTTGGATCCATAAGCAGCTTTATTAGAGAGTGGTCAGACAAACAGGGGTCAGTAGCCAGCATCAACAGTGTAGAAGACAAGACAGTACCGTAAACAGAGACAGGCAGAGTTCGGGGCAGGCTGATAACAATCACAATCCAGAGGGCAGTCCAATTCGAGGGGCACAGAGAGGAATCACAGGTTGAAGAACAGTCCAGGTCACAACAGGTAATCAAACAATAGAAATAACGCTCAGAAATGACAGCCGGGGCAAGATCAAGACTTCGCGAATGTCTGAGCGTGAGCATGGCTTTTATGGAGGACGTGTAATGAGCAGTGATTGATTGCAGGTGTGTGTGTGGGTGTGGTCAGCCCCAGGCAAGAGGGAGTATGGGGAGATTGAGTCCGAATGATGTCAAAACTCCGGTGAAGGTTCCCTCTGGTGGTGTAGAGGAGAACGAGCGGAAGCTTCCGTTGTAACAACCTGATGCATGTACACCTTTAAACAGGTAAGCGCAATAATCCTTTCTTCTGTAAGGAGATCATTATTTTAATTATTTCAGTGTTTCTGCATTACCTTGCATGGGATCATGTGTTAAAATAGAAGAGTATGTGTTTAAATTAGTTGTTAGTGGAACAGTTAGCACAGCTGATAATGTTCCAGTATGTTGTGAGAACATCACCAGTTGGTTGTTATTTGGTCAGTGTGACATTACTTTATGACAACATTGAGAGGATGTCATGGTAACATTCCATTTTTTTTAGAATTTTGGCTATAATGTCCCAGAAACGACATGAGCACGTCCTCAAAAGACGTCTCCACCTTGCAAACAAGCCTGAGAATTTGCTCATTGGCAAAGTGTTGGCTCCTTAGCGCTGGCCCTGCATGGACAGCCCTCACTTAAGCCCCCAGGAAGCCCTCACTAGCCTACACTATTAATCTACAACAATAAATCAGTTTTGTCACACACACACAACACGAACACAGGAGATGGAGTGACAATGGAGAGGTTGGTTTATTGACACAGATGTAGTAAGAGAATGTAAACAGATGAAATGATGGCAGGGTAAGCTTATCTGATAGTTCGTTGATATAAATGGCGTGAATAGTCCAATCGGTGTAGAAAGCCAGCAGAGTCCAATAGTTTCAACAATGAAGAACATAGAAAGGTCGGGAGCAAACGTCAGGGAAGTGAACGGTAGAACCGACAAGTGAGTACTGAGGGAGAGCGTCTTATAAAGGGGAGGAGTGATTGGGAACAGGTGCAGATGATCAGTATTCGGGTGATTGGGATCTGGTGGGAGGTGCTTCTGATGGAGGTGGCTGTGGTGAATGCCTGACATTACCCCCTCCTCCAAGGGCGGCTCCCGACGCCCTATTGCGGCGCCGAGGGCGACCGCGACTGCGAGGGGCTGGACGATCTGGGTGGCTGTGGTGGAATTCCAGCAGGAGCGTAGGATCTAAGACGTCCTCACGTGGCACCCAGGATCGTTCCTCCGGTCCATACCCCTCCCAGTCCACCAGGTATTCTAGGCGGCCTCCTCGACGCCGGGAGTCCAGGATCTCATGGACGGTGTAAATCTCGGGTTGATCCAGGACTTCGGGAGGAGGGGGTCCAGCTTCAGCTCTGGTGGGATCTGTGGCAGAGGGAAAGAAGGGTTTTAGGAGGGATACGTGGAAGGTGGGGTGAATGCGGTACCTGGGTGGGAGCTGAAGCTGGTAGGTGACATCATTGATCTGCCTCAGGATCTTGAAGGGACCTATGTAGCGGGGACTCAGCTTCCTGCAGGGCAGTCGAAGGCGTATGTCACGGGTGGAGAGCCATACCCTATCCCCTGGATGGTATACGGGCGTCGTCCTACGTCGGGCGTCGGCGAAGGTCTTATGACGACGGACTGCCCGCTGGAGGTGGTGATGAGCTGAGTCCCACACTCTCTCGCTCTCTCGGAACCAGTGGTCTACAGCTGGAACATTCGAGGGTTCCTCCGTCCAGGGAAACAGCGGAGGCTGAAAACCGAGTACGCACTGGAAAGGTGTTAGTCCGGTGGTCTCCTGGCGAAGGGAATTCTGTGCGTACTCGGCCCACGGGAGGAACCTGCTCCAGCTGTGCTGATCTTCTGAGCAGTAGGACCGGAGGTAACGTCCAAGCTCCTGGATCTTCCTCTCAGTCTGGCCATTGGTCTGCGGGTGATATCCTGATGAGAGAGAGACAGAAATGCCCAGCAGTTTAAAGAAAGCTTTCCATACATGTGAGATGAATTGAGGACCCCGGTCCGACACAATCTCCTCTGGGAGGCCGTAGTGACGGAATACCTGGTGAAACAGGACCTCCGCCGTCTCCATGGCTGTTGGTAAACCCCTTAGAGGCACGAGTTTACAAGATTTGGAGAATCGGTCCACAGTGACCAGAATACAGGTGTTACCTTCTGAATTGGGGAGGTCCGTGACAAAATCCACCCCCAGGTGGGACCAGGGCCTCTGGGGAATGGGTAGTGGAACCAGTTTGCCTGCGGGAAGTTGGCGGGGAGAGTTAAACCTGGCACAGACTGAGCAGCTTTGGACGTACCTGATGGTATCACGGTCCATACGGGGCCACCAGTAGCGAGATTGGAGGAGCGAGAGGGTCCGTCTGCTGCCCGGATGTCCAGAGCCCGGAGACCGATGAGCTGTGTCCAGAAGGGGTAGACGTTGGGAGCCAGGCACGTAGGTTTTCCCTTCTGGACATTCCGGCGGAGCTGGTTCCTGGAGGGTGGCGTCGCGGATCTGCTGATCCACATCCCAGATGATGGGGCTGATGATGAGGTGTGAGGGGATGATGGGTTCTGGTTCGAGTGAGGAGTCCTTGGCATATTGACGTGAGAGGGCATCGGCAGGAATGTTCTTGGAACCAGGTCGATAGGTAATCTTGTAGTTGAATCGAGTGAGGAAGAGGGCCCAGCGTGCTTGACGGGGGTTGAGACGTTTGGCTTCGCGGATGTACTGGAGGTTCTTATGGTCCGTGATGATGGTAAATGGATGAACGGCTCCCTCTAGCCAATGACGCCACTCCTCCAGGGCCAATTTTATGGCTAGTAGTTCCCGATTACCTACGTCGTAGTTTTGCTCCGCCGGAGACAGCTTGCGGGAGAAGAAGGCACAGGGATGGAGGAGTGTGGAGTCGCCGACCGCTTGGGACAGCACTGCCCCTACGCCGATGGTGGAGGCATCCACTTCCACGTAGAACGGGAGTTCGGGCTCTGGATGGTGTAGGAGAGGGGCAGTGCTGAAGATCTCCTTTAGCCGGTGGAATGCTTCGTGGGCTGAGGGGTTCCAGGTCAGATGTTTAGGTTTTCCCCTCAGGAGGGAGGTCAACGGGGCTGTGATGGTGCTGTAGTCCTTGATGAAACGGCGGTAGAAATTTGCAAAACCTAGGAAGCGCTGGATCTCCTTGATGTTGGTGGGTTGGGGCCAGTTCACCACTGCATCGACCTTCCCCTGATCCATCTGCACACCCTCGGCAGTGATGTTATATCCGAGAAACTGTACAGATGTTTGATGGAATTCGCACTTCTCCAGTTTGAGGAACAGCTGATGCAGGCGGAGTTTGTGGAGGACCTGCTGGATGTGCTGGCGATGTTCGGCCTGGTTCCGGGAGTAGATCAGAATGTCATCTATGTAAACAACGACAAATTTATGGAGAAACTCCCGGAACACCTCGTTCATAAACGTTTGGAAGACGGATGGACTGATGGACAACCCATAGGGCATGACTAGGTACTCGTAGTGACCTGCAGGTGTTATGAAAGCAGTCTTCCATTCGTCTCCCTCACGAATACGAACGAGGTTATACGCACTCCGCAGGTCCAGCTTCGTGAAGACCTGGGATCCACGAAGCTCTTCGAGGGTGGCAGGGACCAGGGGGAGCGGGTAGGGTTGTTGGATTATTTGCGAGTTCAACTGCCGGTAGTCGATGCAGGGTCGAAGACCTCCATCCTTTTTGCCCACGAAGAAGAAGCTGGAGGCGGCCGGCGAGGTAGATGGACGAATGTAACCTTGCTTCAAAGCCTCCGCAATATACTCCTCCATCGCCTGGCGCTCCGGGATGGACAAGGGATATATACGTCCCTTAGGAAGTTTAGCATCGGGCAGCAGATTGATGGCGCAGTCCCATGGCCGATGGGGTGGTAGTTGGGTGGCAGCTTTCTTACTAAAGACGTCCTGGAACGCCATGTACTCCGCTGGGATCTCCACCGAGATTGTGGGTTCGGGGCTCTCAACCTGGGTGGAGGCGAGGGAGATCGGAACACAACAGGGAAGAGGCAGGTTAGATAGACAATGTTGTTGGCAGTGTTCGCTCCAACGGCTGACATCACAGGGATCCCAGCGGAGTTCCGGGTGATGTAACTGTAGCCAGGGGCGTCCCAGGATGATGTTGACCGTCGAGCCCTCCAGTACCAGAAATTGGATGTCCTCCTTGTGAAAAAGACCAACTTGAAGAGTGATGTATGGAGATCGGTGACGGATCCTCCCACGCCCCAGTGGTTTTCCCTGAATGGTTGAGACGGAGTATGTGGTAGAATGGCGTTGACTTCTGAGCTGTAATTGTTTCAAACAGTCCGATGAGATGAAGTTTCCTGATGAGCCTGAGTCAACCAGAGCAGAGACAGATAGCGAGAGTTCAGCAGTATGAAGTGTTACCGATAGAAGAGTCAAAGAAGTTGTATTAATTTCAGTACGAATGGTACTCACCACGGGGCGTGGGGGACGAACAGGGCAGTTGCGGATGATATGACCAGGGTTCCCACAGTACAAACAAAGTCCAGATGATAAGCGACGAGTTCGTTCTGTTTGTGTGAGGCGATTAGAATCCACTTGCATAGGTTCTGGTACTGGGGGCCTAGCTGCCACCGAGGTCGACTGAGGAGCGGGGTTTTGAGGCTGGCAGGCGGCCAGTCGCTGGGTAATGCGGGTGGTTTGCTGTAGAAACGCCTCCAAACCGATGGAATCGTCATAAAACGCCATGGCGGCCTTGATGTTGGAGTTGAGACATCCTGAGGCAGATGGCGGCGTCGGAGGTGGTCTTAACGCCGCCGTCAGGGCATTCACCAATTCGGTGACCGGGCTGGGTGAAGCGGTGTCTTCCGGGTTCATTTCTGTAAGCGGTCGGTTCTTCTGTCACACACACAACACGAACACAGGAGATGGAGTGACAATGGAGAGGTTGGTTTATTGACACAGATGTAGTAAGAGAATGTAAACAGATGAAATGATGGCAGGGTAAGCTTATCTGATAGTTCGTTGATATAAATGGCGTGAATAGTCCAATCGGTGTAGAAAGCCAGCAGAGTCCAATAGTTTCAACAATGAAGAACATAGAAAGGTCGGGAGCAAACGTCAGGGAAGTGAACGGTAGAACCGACAAGTGAGTACTGAGGGAGAGCGTCTTATAAAGGGGAGGAGTGATTGGGAACAGGTGCAGATGATCAGTATTCGGGTGATTGGGATCTGGTGGGAGGTGCTTCTGATGGAGGTGGCTGTGGTGAATGCCTGACAAGTTTCACTTTAAATACTTTTCAGCCACTATAACTTAAAAAAAAAACTGTTAATATACATCTGAAATGGATGCAGTCACCACATATACTAATGTCTGTACTGTCAAAAATGTACAGTAGTCAAAGTGATTTCAAATCTATGGATTTATTAAATACAAAATAGAAAACATTCAATTCAGGTTAATACAGCTATAACCAAAAATGTAAATACACAAAAGTACAACAACAAAAAAAAAAAAAGAAAGAAAGCAGACAAAGCAGTGTAAGATTGTAGGACAGGGGTGCCCAACCCTGTTCCTGGAGATTTACCTTCCTGCAGAGTTTATTTCCAACACTGTTCAAACACACCTAAGGAAGAAAACTGCCCACAAAATGTTACACCTCAAATATGGCTTGTGAGATCCACTTTCCTGCAAAGTTTGGTTGCGTCCAAAACTGCCTACTCAATGAGTTACTTACTTAACGAGAGCTAAAAGAGTACCTACTCAACAGCCAAATCTCGTTGAGTATGAATGTGATCCGCCATGTTGACGTTATCATGTGACCTATGACGATATAACAAGCCCAACTGAGCATATGAGCGACAGATTTAATTCATCTGTCTGTAAATATTTTAATGGGGATACAATTTGCTTATATTGGGTTGATTTAAGTTTTCGATTTTTTATTTAAGTTTTAAGGTTTCATACAATACTAATATGGCCCACAGTTTAATCCTTACAATTTTTTTTTCATTACGAAAACTCTTGAATATTGTCAGGCATTCACCACAGCCACCACCCTCTGAAGCACCGCCCACCAGATCCTCATCACCAGAGTTCTAACCAACCCCACCTGAATTCAATCTTAAATCTTCTTTGTTTTCCTCGTTTTCTTGTTGAATTTCTGTCTAGTTTCATCCCTGAGACTTGAGCTGTATGCTCTAATCATCAAAATTAAAAAAAAAAAAGAAAAACTTGAAATGTTTTACTTTACATGTAATCAATCTATATACGAAAGTTTATTTAAAAAAAAAAATAATAAGTTACAATAAAAAAAAAAAAGAAAATGTTCACAATATTGTGAATGACATAGATTTATTGAAAGAGAGGGCACGGGACAAATGAACCTTTAAACCAGTGCACATCACTTTCTGAGTACTGCATAAGTTTGCATTCCCTTTATTTTAACGGTCAACTTCCAGAAGACAGATACAAAAGAGAAGGTAAGCAGAAACTATTTTTTTTTTTTTTTATCATTTTTGCTGATATAATGTTAGATGTCACGTAAGATGAGTAGTGTTTTGTGTTTTTGTAGGAGTTCTATATTATTTTCATAAATAAATGCCCTGTTTGAATAATTAGCTCAGGTCTCATATGAGGCGGTCTGAGGTAAATATTAAAATCCTAAAATAAAATGTTATAGATGGTGCCGACGTGAGGCGAAAACAACGCCGGCTTTTGTTGCTGCTAGTTCTTTGAAGTTGGCTTGCTGTGTACAGACCTTTACAAGCCAAACCCCACTATTCCCAGCGGGTTTCCCATGAAATTTTCTGACCGTCCACTCCCGCTCATAGCAAAGGTAAAACCGCCTGCTCCCAGAAGATTTGCGATGGGTCCTGTGGGAGCCTAAACCCAATGCAGCCCTCTAGTGTATTAGACGAACTAAGCCTCGCTGGTGACGTCATTGCCATAGAAGCTGCTGGGTGGTATTTGTTTGCATCTGCTCTCAACCAAAGTTAATGGGATGGATTGGTGTAGCGATGCTTCTTTTCAACAATATCTTAATAGTATTGTAATATACAATAATTGTAAATAAAAAAAGAGGATTTAAAAAAAGGCTATTGCAATATTTTAAAGCCTTTATTATTTTTCAACTCTAAAAAAAAAAAAGTATTTTAACGGAAAACGACTTTTTAAGATGAAATATGATAAACATGAAATGACGCTTATAACCATTATAAAATTGTTATAACAAATGTTAGTAGTTTTATCTCACTACAAATTAAATATGTGAAATATTAATTGTATAATTAAGTAATACATTCAATATGAATCAATATAAATTTGAAATATTTTAGATTTAACCCTCTGTGGCATGAAATTAAATGACACATGATAAAAAATTATTCTGCATTGTTTTTTGGTTTATTGGGGAACATTTTACTGATAAAACATTTTTTTGAACACCCCTCACCCCCCATCCCCAAAATATTATTTCGTTGCCTCAGGGCAACGTTGCGCAACAATGGTACAGAATCACAGAGAAAATTCTCCATTCACATATTATAAGACAATGTTCAGAGCGCAAAACAAAATCACAAATCTGTCAAAAACCGTCAAGAAATCATTCATTGAGAAGGGAAAACACTTAAAAACACACTGATATATTGCATTTGATATAGACGTAGGTTTGTGTCATACATCAGAGCTAGGAAACTTAGGTCCTAGAGGGCCACTGTCCTGCAGAGTTTAGCTCCAACCCTAATTAAACACACCTGCCTGTAGCTTTCTAATGATCTTAAAATACATTTATTAGCTAGTGCTGATGTGTTTGATTAGGGTTGGAGCTAACTCTGCAGGACAATGGCCCTCCAGGACCCAAGTTTCCTAGCTCTGATGTAGCGTGTTGTGTCATATCATGTACTTCATGAAGTGAGATTTTACTCAGTGTTAAACTTCAAGAAGCAATTCTTCTCTGCTGTGAAACAGAGGTGCATGTTTCAATTTTTGCACATCACTTTTGGTGATCCTGTGCACCCAAGAACATTGCATCTTCCATTTTTGTATCATCAATGGGAAATCCTGCTTAGGGACAATAGCTGTGGACCCCTGCTTCCTTACCCCTTATTGCGCAACGTTGCCCTGAGGCAACGAAAAGAAAAACTGAATTTCTGAACATGCAAAATTAAAAAAAAAATCATAAAACCTGACAAATGTCTTCTCTACACCTTCATACACACATACATATTTTTTATGCACAGTTCAGGTCATTTTAAATTAGATTACTAAAGCAAATAATCTTGCCTTCTTCTCACACCATGTGCTTCTGTGACCATGTGTCACAACAGGACGTCCCACCTTCAAATGGTGCATGATAGTGACTCCCACACCTTATTGGACTGTTCTTTGATAGTTTTTAAATATTTTTTAAAAAACCTTTCCGTTGCCTGAGGGCAACGCTATGCAGTAGAGGGTTAATTTATTAACTACGTATTTTATCTACATCAAGTTTTCTCTTGAATTGTAAAAGCTATTAAATAGCCTATATTCAACCAACACAAACTTGCTACTGCTGTAGTTTTACTCTGAATTTAGTCTGAATCATTTAATGCACAGGTCTGTTTCTGACATCGGCTTGTCAGATGTTTTGTTCGGTTATTACTGTCAAAGCAATGTCTCGCTCATATTTACCGGATTTACTCGCATAATTGTATAATTTTAGGTCTGTACATTTTTGAAACACAGGTGACTTGAGGCTGAGCTATAATTGGCTTGTTTCAGATTTCCTGCGGGGCACAGAAAACAGCGCCCCAGACCCTCCCACTTTAGATCTTAGCCAATCAGTGTTGTTTTTGTATATTTTGGCCTTGTGTGATTGGACCATTCTCAACTATCAAATATGCGCAATATCTTTTCCCAGATTAAAGTAAATTCGATTTTATCTTTAAAAAATCCTTTCACAAGCCGTTCAAATGAAGAAAAAATAAATAAATAAAAATACAGATCATGGAGCTTGGCAAAGGTGTAAAAAGTACTTAAAAATTTTACTCAAGTGACAGTAATATGTTAAATACTGAAAAATAATTATTTGCGACTAATTAGATTAATTAATGAGCAAATCATGTAATTATTTAGATTAAAACTAAAATATCCATTGGAATTCCTAATTCCTACTCAATGTGTCATAGCTTGGATGCTTGCTAGATGCGATGTAAGTCATGCCTTGTATCGTTTCCCTGTTTGTTATTTCAAAGTCCTGTCACCGAAGCGTTGTGGGCAACTACACAGAAAGTAACTGAAACAATGCCGTTTAACTTGAGGCAATTGTTGGGGTCCAAGCACAATGGCTTGTGTAGATGATTCAGTAACATAATGGACTTGTCTCTAAATTATTTAAGTAAATTATTTATTAGATATTTATTATTAGTAGTACCATTATAATTAGGTTTAAAATAAATTAATGAATGGTCTATAAGTATTAGTATTTACAGTTAATATAACGGTTACTTATTATATTGGGCTTTATTATAATTTCATATCTTTAACTTTATGAAAATGTCTTTATTTGCAATTTTTTACTACAAGTAAATTTTTTTGCAATCTTTGAACTGAGATTTATCCTGTGGCTCCCTCGTGTGGACAACATTAGTATTTTGGCCTTCATCTCGGAATCATATTAATATTAGTGGCTAGTCTCAAAAGGACAGCAGTGTCATTATGGGAGGCTTTGGCAGTCTGATAGTTGTCACTCTGACAGTGCTAAGGTCATTGCACCCTCCGAAATTTTCGTATATTCGTCAATCTAAAAATTTGTCGCACACTGAAGCCAATGCGTATTATGCGTAATAAAATAGAATCTTCAAGCAGTAAGGATGATTTTGTTGTCCATTCTTGATTTTGTTGTCTGTCATCTTAAAAAGAGAAAAAATAAGGACATATAGGCTCCATCCATATCTAAGATATAGCGAGGAAGGAGAGAATGCTTTTGTGTGCACCTCCTTATTAGGGAGCTCCTGGGCGATTCAGAGTTTACTTCAGGATAACAGTAAACGTTGATGCTTTGCTAGTGTTACTGGAGCCACATTATTATAAAGAAGACCACTAATTACTGAACTTGTCAGACGCAATTCTGGATTTTGGCATTCGTTTGTATGGTGGCTCTGAACCAAGGCCTCAAACTAACTTTTTGCCACAACTGCCAATGGACAGTGGCATGATAACATTTACAGGCCAAAATGTACTTATTTTTGAATGGCCTTGAATTAAAAGTCTCTATTAAATGAATTTTCCTTCAGTTTTAACTATTAATTATAGCCATTCAGCTCTACAGTGTAATTGAATGCCATTCTTTTTAACATTTAATAGGCTCTGAAATATATAACAACTTTTAATATAAATAATCTTTAAAACAATCTTCACATAAACTATAAATTGTATATGCATACATTTGTCATCCCTTCCTATCAAAATGCTTGCTACGGATGCGAAAACGCAGAAAATCAAACCTGATCCGAATTTTTTTATGACGGACAAAAGTTTCGGAGGCTAAAAGGTCATTGCACAGTGAGTCCAAAATTTCTGCACGTTAGAAAATAAATACAACCTCACGTGTCAGTCACAATTTTCTGCATTTTCGCATCCGTATCAAGCGAAAAAACGCATATGAAAATTTCTGACTCAGTGTGCAATGATCTTAAACGTTACTGACACAACGTGAGGTTGTATTTTTTTTTTTTAACGTGCAAATTTATGACAGAAATTTCGGACTCCGTGTGCAATGACCTTCAGTGTGCAATGACCTTTAGTAATAGAGGCAGTGGAATTTTAGAGATGGAGTCTCAGATACTCTCAGAAATCCACCTACCATATACAGACCATACATAGTCTTCCCAAGACAGTCCCCGATAGAGTCCTAGAGTCAGTCCCACAGCCAGTCCCACAGTCAGTCCCATAGAGGCTCCTTGTTGATAGGCTTTGGTAGTGTAATGTTTGTCAATCTGACAGGCACAGTCAGTCTGGGAGCCAGTGGTAGTGGACGTCTGACTGGCTTTGTCAGTCATAGAGGTTTTGTCCGTCATGGGGGAACTGTCAGTCATGGTGGCTTTGTCCGTCATGGGGGAACTGTCAGTCATGGAGGCTGTGTCAACAATAGAGATTGTGTCAGTCTGAGAGGCTGTGTCTTTCTGGGAGGCTTTAGAAGGCTGCCAGGACATCGCTTTCAACAATGCACCCCCCGTGTATCTAGCCGCCACGTCGATTCTCTGCCATAGAGAACTGGTGGTGCCAGTCTCAGATGCAGTGTCAGCCTCAGCAGCCATGTTGGTTTTAGTGGTTGAAGTCCCAGATACTGCAGCAACAGAAGATGGCAGAAAAAAGTTAGACTATTAAATTCACTTCATTTATATCAACATAATGGTTCATCCTTCACCTGCTTACATAATTTACTTTATTTACTTGAACATATGCTCAAATTAACAATGACACAACAATTCTGAACTAGAAATTAACTTATTTCATGATACCGTCCCAAGCTGGGCTAGGTCTAAACAGAGCATCTGGCCACACTCATTATGACACAGTTAATTATAAATAATTTATAATAGAAATGATGCAATGACTTTCTTTTTGCACTTGCCTTGATATTCTTTGAAGCGTCTTTGGATGGTTTTGCTGTTCTTATTTTCGTTTTTGTTCATCCTAATAATGTTGTCTCGAATTAAAAACTGTGTAGATTTTGTCTATAAAATGTGCGATAGACAATCTTCCAAACTGAATATATCACACTGGTTATCAATCAACGATAAGAGAACGATATAGTCAAATGAGCAGAATGAACAGTTCATCGAGCAGTAGAAAAATGAGAGACTGTAGACATTGTACTGCAAACCATAGACGTCATATAGGATGTCTATGCTGCAACCGACTGCGCCACAGTGACGTCACAGCTGCTATAATCCCCCGCCTCCCCCCCCCACCTCGTTACCATGGAAACAAACGCAGCCCATTTGCGCTCAGTTTAATCAATTACTAAATAAATATTATATTATTTGCTTGAATATCCCTTACGAATATTATCCAGAGATTTAATACCTAAATAAATAAATAAATAAATAAATATTTATAAAAAGTAGTAATTAGGCTATGGCAAGGGCAGAGTCGTCCAGTCAATATTAACGTCATATCTCGATTATATTTGTTATTATTCAGTTTGATGGTTTTACAAACATTTAACCAATAAAAAGCATTCAGAAGAGCTTACACCTCATTACGCCCCTGGATTCTCAAACGAGAAAGTCAAAAACTTGTCAAGACGTCTATAAAATTATTATATTCATGATTATATTTACAGTTGTGCTCAACTATTGTGTTCACATACCCCTTGCATAATCTGCAAAATGTTAATTCTTTTAGCAAAATAAGAGGGATCATACAAAATGCATGTTATTTTTTTTTTATTTAGTACTGACCTGAATTATATATTTTACATAAAATACATTTACATATAGTCCACAAGAGAAAACAATAGTTGAATTTATAAAAATGACCCTGTTCAAAAGTTTACATACCCTTGATTCTTAATAGTGTGTTGTTACCACAGCTGTGTTTTTTGTTTAGTGATGGTTTGTTTGTTGATGGATGAGTCCCTTGTTTTTTCCTTAACAGTTAAACTGTCTGTTGCTCATCAGAAAAATCCTTCAGCTCCCACAAAGTGCCAGGGAGTGGAAACTTTAGAAATTTTAAGATCATGGTAAATTTAACTAATTTTGTCTTCTTGGAAACATGCAAGTATCTTCTGTAGCTTCTGAATGGCAGTGCTAAATGAAAAAAATATGATATTTAGGCAAAATGAGCAAAATGTACACATTTCCATTCTGTTCAAAAGTTTTCACCCCCATCTCTTAATGCATGTTTTTTCCTTCTTAAGCATCAGTGAGTGTTTGAACCTTCTGTAATAGTTGCATATGAGTCCCTTAGTTGTTCTCAGTGTGAAAAGATGGATCTCAAAATCATACAGTCATTGTTGGAAAGGGTTCAAATACACAAAAATGCTGAAAAAATCAAAGAATTTGTGTGAGCTGAAGGATTTTTCTGATGAACAGCAGGTCATCAGGTCAGGTAACAACACAGTATTTGAACAGGGTCATTTTTATAAATTTAACTATTGTTTTCTCTTGTGGACTATACATAAATGTATTTTATGTAAAATATCTTATTCAGGTCAGTACTAAATAAAAAAATAACATGCATTTGTATGATCCCTCTTATTTTGTTAAATAATTAACATTTTGCAGATTCTGGGGTATGTACTTTTGAGCACAACTTTATATTACATATTCACAATTACTGTCAAAATAAGACAATTT
Organism: Cirrhinus molitorella; assembly: GCA_033026305.1. Lineage (NCBI taxonomy): Eukaryota > Metazoa > Chordata > Actinopteri > Cypriniformes > Cyprinidae > Cirrhinus > Cirrhinus molitorella. The sequence continues at coordinate 8,153,543 of CM065133.1, read as the reverse complement.
ACAAAAGAGTACCAAAACATTTATTTGACACATTAAATACATCTTTCACATAAAAACTTTCCTGATCACATCTTAAGCCTGCATCTGATAAAACTGTAAAAACAGTAATATTATGACATATAACTACAAAAATATTTTTTCTATATGAATACATTGTAAAAGGTAATTTATTCCTGAAAATCAAGCATAATAAGGCTACTCCAGTCTTCCATGTCACATGATCCTTCAGAAATAATGATTTGCTGCTCAAGAAACATTTCTGATTTTTATCAAAGTGTAAAACAGTTGTGCTGCCCAATATTTTTGCTGAAGCTTTCAAAATAATCCTTAAAATAGTGAAAATGTTTATAAAACTGAACAATGACCAATTACAACCACATTAACAGATGCCTTATGTATGCAAAAACAGCAACAACAATAAAATTACATCTTTATTCACATAATACTGTTTGTATCTCCAATGCATTTTCACAAAAGCACCATGAAATGGCCAGCTCTCACAACACTGATGCATCATGATGCTCTTGTGAATGTGCTACTTTGTGAATAAAAATGCAATGTTTTTATGCACACAAAACACTGTAAGAGCCATTATGTTTATTGTAATTCTGTTTTTGACCACTGGATGAAGTGTGATGATGATTCTGTATAGTCAGGCAAAGAGTAAGAGAAGTCAGGTGTGTAATTAGAGGGAAGCGCAACATTTTTTGACCGTGTCTGAAGGTGAATATGTGGAGGCATCCGATGTGATTTTAAGTGCTCAAATGTTTAAAGAGGGACGGAGTTTGAAGGGTGAATTTCAAGGGGGACAGCGTTTCATTTCCAACTGGTTAGTTTTTTTTTTGAAAATTAAAGTGATTTCTATATTTACCCATTCAAAAGACTACGAAACAGTAGCGTAGCCAGGATTCACAATATGGATGGGCCCAGAGAAAATTGGGTGGGCCTAGTCAAAAATACATCTGTTATCAAAATTGACCAATGCAACTACACCTGCTTGAATAATCCGAGCATAAGCCTGTATGTCATTAAGCAGAGCATAACGGTAAGAACAGCATATGAGCAAGGCGGCCACACCGCCTTCTGAAAGATGCAACACAACAACATTTTGCAACAAACCACCAGCAAAAATGAATACAATTAATGTGTCGGGGGAAACGGTAAGAAAATATTTGAATGGTTTATTAATAAACGAGTGTATTCTGAGATGGTGTCACAAAGACCCTGATTTGCAATCTACTCTCTGGACGCACCTTTAAAGAGAAATGATTCATTCGGGAAGAAAGTCTCTAAAGAAGTGTGGTTATGGTTGTAAGGCAAAGATAACTTTGCTCAGCTTCCTGAAGAACCCAGCGTTACATGAACAGTGGATGCAGTTCCTTTTTCTGGGGCAGCAATGGAGTTTAGCAAGTGAATGTTTCATATATGAGGACCAGTTCGATGCTGGATTTGCACGTTGTTTGATACTGAAAGATGGAGCGGTCCCAGCTATAAAAGAACTGCAGATGGTAAGTGAAACAACATCAAATGTCTCTTTTATTAGCAATCCCAGCGTGAGTGATTGTCGAACTTAGCTCCGCCCACAGCACGCCTCCAGAAGTTCGTCTTTTTCCGGAGAAAATCGGAAAGCTGTATTTTTCTTTTATAAATATAATAAAACTAAAGACTTTTTGGAGATATTAAGGATACATTACTACTCTATAGGTACTCAGGATTAACATGAGATTAGGTGAAACTGTGTATGTTATGTACCCTTTAATAAATTAATCAGTCACAAAGATTTTGACGTAGTCTCATTTGATTGGTAATTTAGGCTTATTCAACCTGATTGTACTTTATTATTTTAATTGAATTTATTGTTTAATTAAAAATGTTGATAAAAGTTTATAAATCTAATTTTTTGGGCACAAAAGATGATGTATATTTAATAAACAAAGGTAAAAAAAAAAAAAAAAAAAAAAAAAAAAAAAGCTTTACAGAGTTAAATATCACATTATAATGGGAAGGTTTTTTAAAAGTAGGAGCACTAGTGCTCCTGAAAAGAAATGTAAGCATAGAGTCCTTAATAATGTAATGTTACCTTTTAAAAACTAAGTGCAAGCATTTTTGCAAAGTGTAAAGTATTAAATATAATCTACAAATCATGCAATACCGTAGTAAGCTAAACAGGCCAATTAGAGATTTTTAGAGGCCTTTTTTATTAAACACGGGGTCATTAATGATGCTCACATGCAAATTTATGGACAATTTATCTTTAATTTGGCAGAATTGCAGGTGTCTGTCTTAATATACAGGAAGGTTTAAAAAAAAAATAAGTTTTTAATAAATGTTATTATAGATTATAATGTTTTTTTAATATAATTAAATACATCCGAAAGGTCATCTAAAATTACCATTATAGCCCCCCCCCCCCCCCCCCAACCTAGAGTCCACCCAGTGAATTTTGTCCATTTCCACCACTGATCACTATTGATATTTATGCACAACAGTAAAACTGATATCTTTAATGCTATTTACAATACATTATGATAAATACTTGTTACGTGTATGTGCAAGATTTCATAAATAAAAGCTTTCATATGGTATCAAAATCTAAAAAAAAATCTAATTTCACCATGTGTTGGGTTTTCCTAGATCGCATCACTTATTTTGTAAGTTGCAGACCACACACAAACACCCACATTCAAGTAAATGCTAACACTTCTAAGGACATAAAGTACAAGACATAGGTGCAAACAAAGGACATTGATTAATGCTCCTTACTAGCACCTGGCTCACCCTCCCTTGCATATTCTTATACCAATAAACGGTTGAACTCAGGTTTGTCTCTGCTCTGGTGTTCTAACCGGCACACCCGGACCAACTCCACCTCTTAGCTCCGACTAGCACCTTACAGTCCTTAGCCCCTCAGCTACAATAAGTCATTTGTTAATGAAGCCAACTACACTGGGCGCGCTGCATGCGCATGCAACCATTCTGGAGTTTATTGAAAGACGTATTTTGCCATTATTTTTGTAACTCTGTCATAAAAAAGTAGCACATGAAACACTGCTTGGCAGTGTTCGTCTCAGAGGCCATGTCAGTTTTAGATGGTGGAATTCTCAGAGATACTGCGGTAAAAGAAGAAGATGGCAGAAAAAAGTTATATTATTAAATTCACGTCATTTATATGAACATAATGGTTGCTATGATTAAAAAACTTAGCTAGCTCTCAAATAAGTATCTTCATCCTTCACCAGACTGCTTACATAATTGACTTTATTTACTTGAACCTATGCTCAAATGGACAGATTACACAACAAATTTTAACTAGAAATTGACTTATTTCATGATACCTTCCCAAGCTGGGCTAGCTCTAAACAGCATCTGGTCACACTCATTATGACACATTTAATGTAAATAATTTACAGTCTAAATGATGCAATGACTTTCTTATTGCACTTGCCTTGATATTCTGTGAAGCATTTTTTGATTGTCTTGCTGGTATTAACAGTACGAGCAGCATGAACAGTAGACAAATTAGAGACTGCACATTCTACACTGCAACCATTCTACTGCAACCACTGCGTCACTGTGAGGTCACTGATGCTATAATCCCCCATTGCCATGGAAACAAATGCAGCTCAATCGCATGAATTACTAAATAAATATTGGATTGTTATTTGCTTGAATATTCCTTACGAAACTTAACCAAGGTTTTAATACCAAAATAAATATATGTAAAAATACATGTAAATACTATTTAAAATTAGTTTGAAAAGCCAAAAGTAGGCCATGTACACACTGCAGCTCAATTCGGTTGTCAGTTCATCTTTTACTCCTTAATCGCGTTCTGTACACACATAATTCACTAAAATACGGGAGTGACAACCACATGAAAAACACAGGTAGAGACAATCGCATTTACAGAAATTCGGTACAGAACTGAACAACTAGTTGTTAATGACGTATCTAAACGCGCATAGATTACCCCCTAAATTCAATATGAAACTATTACTAAAACAAAATAATGATCATAATCATGCTGAGGCTGTGTAGTTTCACACATGACGACTCGCGAATATGATCTGCTCAGTGCTATCGCGTCTCTGGACCGGGTCCAAAGTCCGGACTGTTCGTGCTCGTCGCAAATTTTGTAGTTGTTTTGAAGCACGCTAACTTATAGATAACCTTAAGGCTAACTTATTCATACCAAAAGCCAAAAAACTTTGGCTTGGGACTTTAGGGCACTCTTCGTTTTTAAATGTTTTATGGATTTAAATAAAATTATAAAATAAAATACATTTACATTACATTTACATTTAGTCATTTAGCAGACGCTTTTATCCAAAGCGACTTACAATAGAAGCAATCAGAGCAACAAGAGAGCGACAGTGTATAAGTGCTGTGGCAAATTTCAGTTAGATAAACACGATAAGTCTTGCAAGGGTTTTTTTTTTTGTTTTTTTTGTTTTTTATATAAATATAGAAAACTGAAAAGAGTAGGAAAGAGCTAGTGTCAATTGGTCAAGTTCTGCCGAAAAAGATGGGTTTTCAGACGTTTTTTGAAGATGGCCAATGACTCAGCTGATCGAATTGAGATGGGTAGGTCATTCCACCAGCTGGGAACAGTCCACAAAAAGGTCCGTGAAAGTGATTTTGAGCCTCTTTGGGATGGCACCACAAGGCGTCGTTCATTTGCAGAACGCAAGCTTCTGGAAGGGACATAAGGTTGGATTAGACAGTTTAGGTATTCTGGTGCAGTGCCAGCGGTTGTCTTGTAGGCAAGCACCAGTACCTTGAATTTGATGCGAGCAGCTACTGGCAGCCAATGCAGTCTGATGAAGAGAGGTGTGACATGGGCTTTCTTCGGCTCATTAAAGACCACTCTTGCTGCTGCATTCTGAATCATCTGCAAAGGCTTGGAAGTGCATGCAGGAAGGCCTGCCAAGAGTGCATTACAATAGTCCAGTCTGGAGAGGACAAGAGCTTGGACAAGAAGTTGTGTAGCCTGCTCTGATAGGAAGGATCTGATCTTCCTAATGTTGTACAAGGCAAATCTGCAGGATCGAGCTGTAGCAGCAATATGGTCTGTAAAGGTTAACTGGTTGTCCATCACAACTCCAAGATTCCTGGCTGTCCTAGAGGAAGATATGGTTGATGAATTTAGCTGTATAGAGAAGTTGTGATGAAGCGCGGGGTTGGCTGAGATCACAATCAGTTCAGTCTTAGCAAGGTTGAGCTGAAGATGGTGTTCTTTCATCCAGCCAGAGATGTCGGTCAGACAAGCTGCGATGCGGGCAGGAACCGTGGGGTCATCTGGATGGAAGGAGAAGTAGAGTTGCGTGTCATCAGCATAGCAGTGATAGGAAAAAGCATGCTTCCGAATGACAGAACCTAACGATGACATGTAGATGGAGAAGAGCAGTGGTCCAAGCACTGAGCCTTGAGGAACTCCAGTAGCAAGATGTTGTGACTCAGAAACTACACTCCTCCAAGCCACCTTGAAGGACCTACCTGAGAGGTAAGACTTGAACCATTGGAGTGCGGTTCCTGAGATGCCCATCTTCATGAGGGTGGACAGGAGGATCTGGTGGTTGACTGTGTCAAATGCAGCAGACAGATCCAGTAAAATGAGTACTGAGGATTTGGATGCTGCTCTTGCCAATCTTAGGGCTTCAGTGACTGAGAGCAGGGCAGTCTCAGTTGAGTGGCCACTTTTGAAGCCAGACTGGTTTATGTCCAGGAGATGGTTCTGTGCAAGAAAGATAGAGAGTTGGTTGTATACTACTCGCTCAAGTGTCTTAGCGATGAATGGGAGAAGGGATACTGGTCTGTAGTTTTCTAAAAGTGCTGGATTTAGAGTGGGTTTCTTGAGCAGTGGTATGACCCGAGCCTGCTTAAATGCTGTAGGAAATGTGCCAGTGTGGAGCGAGGTGTTTATGATGTGGGTAAGTGCTGGTATAACAGAGGTAGAAATGGCTTGGAGAATGTGAGTGGGGATAGGATCAAGCGGACAGGTAGTAGGATGATTGGAAATAATAAGTTTGGAGACGTCAGTCTCCATGAGTGGAGAGAAAGAGGAGAGAGTGTGAGTATTTGATGTTGTGAAATTTGTATCAGTATGTGGTGTGGAAAATTGGTCGCTAATTGTTCTTGTCTTATTAATGAAAAATGTTGCAAAGTCATCAGCTGTAAGAGTTGATGTAGGAGGGGGAGGAGGAGGACAAAGGAGAGAAGAGAATGTTTTAAAAAGTGTGCGAGAATCGGGACAATTATTAATTTTGTTGTGGTAGTATGTTGATTTAGCAGTGGAGACATCTGCAGAGAATGAAGAGAGAAAATAAAATAAATAAATGCCATAAAACTATCAAAACATTTGTGTGTTTATAAAAAACTCAACATATTGAATATATTTTCAATATCTTTGTTTTGCACTATATTTAGCAATCGTCCATTTTCTGGCTTGGTGAAAATAATATTTTATCTTAAGGGAACTTTCAGTCTTGTGTCTGACGTTTAATTACACTTTTTAAATAGCAAATTCTGGTAATCAGAGCACATACAGAACGTGTAAATGATGGTCATAAAATTACGTGCATGCGACGTTGCAGTTACATGCAAAAATTTCGGAGGGTGCAAGGACCTTAAGTACTGCCTGTCAGAGTGACAGCTATCAGACTGGGACTGTCTCAGAAACAGCCTACAAGACCTGAATCCGTGTCATTAGGGTGAACAGAAATTCACCAATTAACTTTAATTAAATTCACTTAAACCCCAGTTGCTGCTTGCAGCTATATTTGCATTTGTACTAGTAGGTTTATTTGTTAGAGAAACAGTCTCTCTATACTACTGTATATTTTCAGCCGTATGTTTATATATATTGTAGCACGCCCGCTGTCCAGCTGGCAGTACTGCAGTTTAATCTATGTGGTAGAAATAATGAGACAGTAAAAGTTGCGTTGTTCTTCAAAGTTGAGCCGCTCTAGTAATGACTTTATTACAATCATGTAATCACAGTGTCTACTGACTTCAGGAATGTCTCTATTCATCAGTAATAATTCCTGAAGTCCTTACATGTGATCCAGCAAAATCAATAAATAGTGCATTTTGACATAGCAAATCCCTTGTCAAGGCCCTTTCTTTATGCTTTCACCTTTTGCATGTTGCACATTCATAAAACATATTACTGGAATCTATTTAATATAACCATGACACAAACATATCATACTGTTTCTAATTGCTTCATTACAATTAAGCATTTTACCAAGTTACCATTTAAGCATTAAACATAAAGCAAATTATCATTCGTTTGAACTGAATCCTTGAGCTAGCTCTCTATAATCAAAAATAAACACTTACATTAAATGAGTATAACAAACATTTCTAACCAATACTGTCCTTATACAAAACGAAATAATTAGTAATATCCCTTTTATAAACTTAAATACAAAAAAACGTAACATTAGTATGGGATTTCAGTGTACTGGAGCATTATTGTTAACTTTACAGTTAATATGTAACACACCCGAGCCGTTAATGGCCGTTATAACGAGCGGATACAATCTCCGCTATTAATTAACACTTAAATCACTTTAGACCTCGCTAAACTAGTATATATACACTTTGTAACATGTTCTCTTGAGAAAATACAGACATTTGGACAGGATTTACCCACCTATGTGGTAGAAATAATGAGACAGTAAAAGTTGCGTTGTTCTTCAAAGTTGAGCCGCTCTAGTAATGACAGTCTCTTCCTAGCGGCTCACCGTTACCATAGCAACCCTGGATCGCGTACCGCCCCTCCCTTACTGTCCACACAGGTATTTCACGTTGTAAGTCCAGCATTAGTTGTAACAATAATAAAGAAAATAAACAAAAGAGAAGCAGATATCCCCTGCATAAAGACTTATGACAATTGTAAGAAATATATATATATACATATAAACACTTGTGACAGAACATTCAGGGTGTCACACTATTCTACAGATTATGTACTTGAACGTTTCAAACAACAACTGCTCCGACCCGTTTGGCCTTGAATACACACGGGTTTCCACTAGGCATTAGTATTAAATTCCACTAGGCATTAGTATTTAATAGCAGTTTTTTATTTATTATTTATTTTTGTTTGTTTGTTTGTTTGTTTTTTGCAGAATGAGAGGTGATCGTGGAGGTGAAAATGTAAGAATGTTTTCAGCTCATGCCAACAGCTTCATTGCTGTTAAACGTGTTCACAATTTTTTATTATTATTATTTTTTTTATTTTAGTTCATTCAGTTTATTTCTTTCATTTCACACATCTTTTCGACATGTTTCATTAAAACTTTTATTGCACATTTTTTTTAATTCAACCATGCCCACAAACAATATCACAAACGTAAGTGTATAGAAATGCTATAAATCTCAAAAGAAAGTGCAAAAAGAGCTAAAGTGCAAAACGTTTTTGGCAGATAAGTTATTGCTAATTTTAAAGCATGATCAATACCTGAGATGCATTTATAGAATATGACATTTTATTACCTCTTAAAATACCTCTTAATCACATAACCATTTTAAAAGTATTTCAATAAAAAAAAATAAATTTACATATTATAATTTACCTAACGTTGGTAAAAAAAAAAAAAAAACTTTAAAATCACATGTTCTGTATATCAGATCATTGACAGATTTCTCAGTAGTCTATGTCCTTGTGGTTTTGAATCTTTTTCCCAAGATTTTTTTTTTTTTTTTTTTTATGTTGTCCAGAAAAACACCTGAGAACTGTGTTGTCATGTCTAAAAATTGTCCCTATATGATGCTAGTATTGCACACTGAATGTTCATCTCATCAGTCTGGTTGAGATTCTGTAGGTCAGAGAAATAAAAAGGATTACAGTTAAACATTAATATGTGTGTGAATATACTTTTATTGGGGCAAAGTTCTTTGATTTGTGAACGTGTACATGACTTACAGTTATATCATCCAGGTAGTAGCAGTGGCGCAGGTTGAGATGGCCGATAAAGTTGCGGCTGTAGTACTGTGGATCACCATGGGGCGTCTGCACACACACTGGACACACCTAAAGGGCGCCAGAGGACACACAAAATATCTTGAATGTGTTTCTGATATTACAGCAGTCAAATAATACTGAGTCATTCAAAACGAAAGTGTGTAATTTGTGGATGTTAAAAGATAAGCAAGATATTTATAGGTTGATTCCCCCTGAAAAGTGTAGCACATGACTTTTAGAGCTAAACATTACTGTGTATGTATGAGCATCACAACCAGCCCAACTTTGCAACATTAGCACAACCAACAGTGTGAGTTATTTAATAATAGATGGGGGAATTTTCTGTAATTATGTTTCAAATTTGTCAAAACTTTGTTTTAAAAAACAGTTTGGTGACACAGGTAAGAATTACTCACTTCAGCTCTAAATGTAACCGAAAGGAACTAATTAATGTTTCAAATGAATGTGCTGCAAGTTTAATTCAACACATGATTGGATATTAGAATCACTTCACATGATCTATACACATGAATGGTGACTGACCACACTTCTGCTGTCATTGGCATGATGTTCATTGCAGTGATCACGTAGATCGAGTTCATCCAGTCCATTATCCTGGCAGTACGGACATGTGAATGTCCTCACACTGAAAAGAAAAACTCAGGAAAATAAGTACGTGTCAAAGACTTAGCAAAATGGGAGCTTAAAGGGAACTTAATATAACACAATTGTTGTCTCCTACTGAAACATGTAGTAGTTTTGGACTATGGGGGTGCCATTATTTCAGTAATGTGAAATGGTTGCACTGTGTGCTACTGGCACTATCTGTTGCTATAAATGCTAATGCTAATGATATAAAATAAAATACTAATATGATGGCACAGCTACTGAAAAAGCTCACAGGTGGTGAAGCATATAACCATAAGGCTAAACCAAATGCTGTACCGTCGATTTTCCTCACAAGGAGTCTAAACGGCATCAGATATTGAGTGAAATATGCTTTAAGAGACTCCTTAGGACTCCTTAGGCCATCATGACATGTTAGCGTCCCGCCTAGCGTTTCTTGTCTCTGCCGTTTGTAGGCTCTTTCATTAGCTGTGGTCTACTAAAAGCCGCAAAGGCATCAGGGCTGAAGTGTAGAGAACAAAGACGTGGGTCTTTATGAAGTTTTATTCATCCACAGGCATCTTCCCATACTTTTCTCCTCTTCTGTTTGCTAGGAAAGCAGTGAAGACTTGCTTTCTCTTGTTGCCCTTTGACTCAAAATTACAACCAAAAGCCACACAATGTGGCATTAAATCAATATTTTATTTTACAGTTGTGGTGTGGTAAAAAAGGCAACAGGTAGCGGCAGTAGCTCACAGAGTGCAACCATTTGACGTCTTTGAAATAATGGTGCCCTCCATAGTCCAAAATATGTATAAAACGATGTGGGTTTTCTGCTACCTATGTCAGTAAGAGACATCATTTACATTATATTAAGCCATATAAGTCTGAAAAAATCAAGGTTCTAAAATGGGAAATAATTTTTAAAATAATCTTGTGTTCCCCAAATAATAAAGTGAACCCTTTTTTCACTATAATGGAGTTCTTCTTAAAAATTCTTCATGGAACCATAGATGCCAATAAAGTACTAAAGTAATAATGACCTTGATTATCTTTCTAAAATTATATGCCAAAATAAATATACATGTTGTTTTGAATTGTGTAAATTGTGCATTATGTCATGGGAACGTACACTATAGTTGGACAAAAGTTTGTGGACAAGAAAAATCAGATAACAGTGAGTGAGCACCAATTTAGCAAGAGATGTAGTAAAATCCTTTCATTTTCACTTTATGCACAACTACGGGGTTTTCCAAGCTGTTTTCCAGGTACAGTCATCTAGAACAGGGGTTTTCAGGGAAACACAATGGGGATAATATGGGATCCGTGTAAAAACGAAGAGAAAACAGAATAAGAAATGTAGAAATAAATGCATAATAAAAATTATTTTAAAATAAATAATTCAATTTATTATTAAATAAATAAATACAATTATGTAAAAAAAAAGTATGTAAGTATTTGGATTAAATCTTTATATATGAAAATATCCTATTTGGACTTCTATGGGATCTATAAGATTGAAAACACCCTGCCATTAGCATTTGCTGAATTACTGGAATAACCAAACATGTTAATTAGAAAACTTCTGCATGCTTTTGGCAATGCAGTGTGTTTCTGAACAAAAGTGAATAAACAGATGTCCTCACCCCTGAGGTTGTGGATTCATTCCCATTAGAGTGATCTCTGTTTGCCATGGCCTGTGAATGAAACAAAATATATGAGTCCCAAAACATAGTGTCAATCATATAATTATCCTCTTAATGGAACTTACCATTCATCCAGCACAGACAAATTTTCCTGGGGCTGGGCGTGGTTTACCAGCAGTGGAGCTGGGGCAAGGGGCAGGATGGGTTGGATAAGACCAATCGGGGCAGCATTAATGGGTGCAACTGAATTTACAGATGGAGCTCTGATCCGAGGCATAGGAACTGGTCGTGCAGAGGAAATTAAAGGGGGAGGGGCTTGAATTTGTGGGGCAGCAAGGTCTGCCTGTTGTGACACTGAATTCTGAAGTTGGCCGAGGAGACTGTTGGTTTAAAATAAATGATAAATGCTTTAGCGTCTGACAGAAAATGCACTAAACAATGAAATTTGCATAAGACTTACTTCTGTATGTTTGTGCCAACAGGTCTTCTTGGACTAAATGTTAGAACACTCCCTGGCAGGATTTGCTGCATATGCCGCCTTCTACCTGGAGGCTAAAAACAAAAATATTCATAAGCATGCAGTCCTTGATGACCTCCACTCAGAGACAGACACACCTTACCAGGGTATGTACTTACCACCATTTGATTTGCAAAATCATGGTTGTTCACTGAGCTTCTGCAGTGTGGACAATGAGACCTGTATCGAAGAGATTGACTGAGGCATCGCTGACAAATTCTGGAAGTACAAAGAGTGTCTGGGTGAGACAGTAAAATAATCAACTACCATCAACAGCAAGACTATAAAAGATAGGCTGGCAAGGCTGGCAATGTTGGTCAACCCTTCACACGGTGGAATTTCCCTTTAGAAATACTTTCGCTTTGTTCTGCCAGTAAGTGCTCAGGTTATTTATCAGAAATGAAATGTAGTTGTGGATAAAGAGAGACTTCTAATGCATAGTACATTCAAATTATTTTAATTCATGTACCAAATAACAAATTTAAAAGCTGTTTGCAACTTTTGGAGAAAAGTTGATTTACTGAATGAGTTTGATTTGACAATGACGTATTAAATATATTTTATAAACGTAATTTTTTTAATACAAGGCATTACTTTATAAACTTGTGAACTATCAATAGCATATGTTAAAATTAAGGTAATAAACCTACAAGTTTGATCCACAAGTTATCTGTTCGTAAAGTGTCCACATGAAGTTATCAAAATCCCCATCTATGTCTGAAATAAATCACACTTACACTTTTCCGCAGCATGGAGATGGTTGAGAAGGATTCTGTATGTTTTCCCTGCATACAGGACACTCTGTCTCTGAAGCAGACATGTCTATATCGTCTGCTGTCTAGTCTCTGCTGAGATCTTTACTTTCAGGTTGCACAGCTTAAATGCAGTCCAACTTCCTTATGGCCTTAAAGAGGGAGTGTATTGTGATTGCTTCAGCTACTTTCTTTTCACGATTATAAATATAGAACTGGCTTAACCTGATAGGTATTAATTTTGTAAACAATTCTTAAGCGATGGGACTTAGTGACTGTGACAGAAATAATTAAGTGTGTCTTATACTTCAAACTTTATAGACAATTTAAAAACTGTCTACTTTTTGTTGTATTAAAGCAACAGATTGATAAACTCAACTGATTAGGAAAAGTGAGCTTTTTTGGCATATATTAATATAGGCTACTTACATTTTCAATGTTATATTAGTCAATTCAGTTGATATGTAGTCACAGGTATGGTTAATATTGACAGAGCTGTAACTTTTGGTTTCACCTATTGCTACTTATACAGTGCCTTGCAAAAGTATTCCTCACATCAATCTAAACTAGACTTTAAACTACACTTGAATTTGTCACAGGTTAACTTCACTCGAAGTATAGTAACATCTACAAACAATATGAATGCTCCTGAGTTAAATTTCAACTGTTCCAGATAAGGGTATGAATACTTATGCAATGAAATCATTTAGGTTTTTAATTTTATAATAAATTTAGTATATAAATATAGTAACTGACTTCATGTAATCTGGATTACAAAATCAAATTCCAAAAATTAAGTACTTTTAATTAGATTAAATTACATTTTAAAATACTCGTAATCGGACTACAGTTACTTTTTATGGATTTCATGATTACATGTTATTTACACAGTAGCAATTCATTTTTTTATTTATTGATTCACACAGCATTTGACCATTGGGTTTACAAAAATCATTTCAGGTTTAAGAAGTGTTTCAATATTACATCAACTACTGATGAACACATTATTTTTTTTTTGAATTATCGCTTTGTACGCTAATTAACCATGTGTAAATATGTCTTGAGAAAGCTTTTGTCTTTCAAACACATTCAAATGCACAAAACAATGTGATCCGCTTTCACCTAATATATGTACTTGAAGTACCCCTGAGATTTTAAATTAGATATTTTAATAATTAAGCATCACATTTGCACTTTCATGGTTCTCTGATGTTGATTATGGTCATATGACATGCAAATAAAATATTTTTTTTTTTAACATTTTATTTAGATTCATTTTTTTTACTGAAAGGATTAGTTCACTTTCAGAACAAAAATGTACAGATGTACACACCCCCTTGTCATCCAAGATGTTCAGGTCTGTCTTTCTTCAGTCGTAAAGAAATTATGTATTTTGAGGAAAACATTTCAGGATTTCTCTCCATATAATGGATATGTATGGTGCCCCCAAAATGCGCATGCGTAGTCTGTGTGATCCGGTTCAATATAGCACAAGATTATGCTATTTAAATCAATGTGATAAACAAGTTAAGTCATATTTTGGGTCATATTACCTAAAATGTGTCATGTAATGTGGCATAAGTAAAAACCATTCATCAAAGTTGTTCTAAAACCAAAACAAAACCCATTCTTGTCTTAGCACAACTTTAATAAACTTTTTTGATCCACTTCAAATGTTGACTACTGTGTATGTTTGTCACTTTGCCTTTGTCTATCTTTAGAACCTAAAGTAAAAAATTTACAATTAGGACTTTTATTATGGTAAACGCAGAGCTTTTATTTCATTGCGGAAGTAAAATCACCTGACCGCCGCTAAGCTTCTTGGGCAAAATCGATCAGCAGGCAGCAGTAGATTTCAACATGTCTGCCGTCGGCTGTCAGTAAAGGAGGTGTTTGTTTTCAACTCAACAGCAGATCCGTGAGCTCGGTGAAGAACAGTCGAGGCCGCGCTCATGGCTCAGTGCGTGCAGTCAGTGCAGGAGTTCATCCAGGACTCGTTCGTGCCGATGGTGGCCGTCCTGTGCAGCGAAGATGCGGAGAGAGTGACCCGCAAAAACAACCTGAGTTTCCCCGAGCTGCTGCGGCCTTTCTGCCGCCTGACGTCCGAGGGTAAGAGGCCAGCTGATCAGACAACCGCGGATCACTAGCCACAACTGATGATCACTAGAAAAGACGGTTGTTAGACAGCTCCCTTACAAATACAAACGGGCCGTGTCTCAAAACCTAGTGAGCTGTCTGCCTGGACATTGACCAAAACGGTTTATGTGCAACTAAAAGGTTCAAATACGAAAACTATAGTCTAGCTAGGCAGTTCAGTATAGGTTTTAAGAACATGCCCAAAATGCTGTCTAGGAAGGAAGCTTACTAAGATTTAAGACTAACTGAAAATGATGTCTAGTTAGGCATCTCAGTAGGTTTGCAGACACACGCCCAAAAATGCTGTTTAAACTGGCAGCTCAGTGGATTTTTAGCTACACGCCCAAAAGTGCTGTCTAAATAGACGGCTAAGTTTTGAGAGACATGCCTAAAAATTCTGTCTAGGTTGGCAGCTAACTAGGTTTTGAGAAATGCACCCCAAAGTGAAACCTAGATAGGGAGCTAACTAGCTTGTGAGAAACACTACCCAAAATTCTGTTCTGTTCTCAATCTGGTCTTCTAGTCATGCACCCTAATATGCTGTCTAAATAGGCAGCTCACTTAGTTTTGAGAGGCATGCCCAAAATTGATTGCCTAGGTTGCCAGCTCATTAGATTTTAAGGGCCTTTTTTTTTTTTTTTTGTCCAGTGAGGCCTTGGGCACAAATCTTTGTAGTTGCAGACCTTTTTTACAGGCGAAAAGGTCATGTTTTGGTTGTGAACATTGGTTTAAAGGGTTAGTTCACCCATAAATGATTGTCATTGATTACTTACCCTCATGTTGCTTCAAACCCATAGGACCTATTTTTTTATTTAGAATATTTTTGATGTAATCCAAGAGCTTTCTGACCCTCTATAGGCAGTAGAGGTTTGGAACAATATGAGGGTGAGTAATTAATGACATAATCATTTTTGGGTGAACTATCCCTTTAAATATAGTTTTCTGGGCCCTTTCTTGCACTGCATCCTGAGGGGCCCAGGGCTCTAGCTGTCTCTTATGCACTAAGGGTACTTCCTGAGTAAGATTTGGACCCACAATGCTTTGGAGACCATGCATAGTATAAGACCCTCTGATCCTCAATGAAATGATAGGAAGGGTTTCAACCTGGATTCATCTGAATTGGATCTCTCTGTTTGTGAAATCTGATCTGATTTCCGCTCACCTGACCATTTAGTGACCAGAGCGTCAGACAGACACAGCACAGATCAGATGCCTGTTTTGGTGAGGGTTAGATTACCACTGGACTGGCTGCTCTTGAGGTCTGTGTTGGGCCTGTGCTGTTAATCGCCAGCTATTATCGAGTAAAGGATATGGGATAATCCTAAAGAGACAGGCAATCAGATCAACCGGCTCAACTTATGAAGGTTGCCGTTGTTTACAGTGACATAGTAGTCAGTAAACAACCAAGATACACCAAGATCACTCAAAAGTTTTTAAATTTTTTTTAACTTATAATTTCATTTTATTAAGTTGGAAACCTCTTATGCTCATCAAGGCTTTATTTATTTGATAAAATACAGTAAAAACCGCAATATAGTCAATTTAAAACAACTGTTTTCTATTTTAATGTATTTTAAAGTGTAATTTTTAACATCATTACTTCAGTCTTCAGTGTCACACGGACCTTCCGAAATCATTCAAATATGCTGATTTGTCTGGCGATTAATTGTCTAAGAAATAATTGCAAATATGTTGATTAATTGTCGGATTTAGGGCAATGACAATTATAGCAATTAATTGTCTGTTTTATGGCTTTGACATGTTTTTTTATGCACATTGTTCATTAAATTGTTACAAAGGATTGGTTAATTGAAAGTTGTTACTTTGCACCTTTCAATACTGAATTATATATATTTATATACAATTTTCGCACGTTTAAAAATAAATACAACGTGATGTTGTGTCAATCATGTTTACACACTGCCTCTAAAACTTTTGTCCGTCATAAAAAAGTTTGGATCAGGTTTGATTTTTTTGCAAAAAATGCTTAAGAAAATTTTGAACGTTAGTGACAACCGAAGTAGTGTGTGCGAAACCGAACTGAACAACTATTCTTTTTTTGTATAGGATCCTTTTTTTAAATAATAATAGGGCCCTATAAAATGTACATCTTAATTTTTCTGGTAATCAGATGAAGGCATGAAACATTAATTTAATTGATCCTGATCACATGAAAATTAAACCCTTTTATTTTTAAGCAAACAAAGTGCTGCACAACAAGGTTTACTGTAAAAATGAAAAAGAAAACAAATGTGATTATTAATAGTATATTTAGTATTTAGTAATGTAAATAGTATATTTCTGACAGTTTGTTTTTTAAACGTTAAACTAAACTTTTATTTTGACGGGTTGCTGTGAAGAACTTGCAGCTGCAGTGTAGGCCAATGTGATATAACGGTAGTTTTCTCAGATGAAACGGTGAAATGCTAACAAAGTGACTCTCAGCCGGAGATTATATGGTGTTTATATCGTCGTATAGAGAGACAGCAGAAGCTGAAAACACTGTGATTGTTGTTTAGTATGTGCAGTAAACATTCAACATTCATTCATTCATTGCCTTTACATGTGATGTCAAATGCTTCTGCAGATTTGTAGTATTGAACATTGCAAATCACGCACATTCTTTATTTCTTGGTACTTGTCAATAATTTCTCCACCATAAGCACTGAATGAATGACATCAGGGTTGCCAGGTTTTCACACTAAAACCCGCCCAACTGCTACTCAAAACTAGCCCAAAACTAGCCCAATCGTGTTTTGAGGGGGGTCCCCCGTTTAAAAAAAAGCATAAACAAAACACAATGCATCCGTCCAATGTTCTTCAGTTAAACTGCTGAACATAATGAGCATTTTGTCACTTTAATGTTACTTTTGTCACAATAACATATAATAAGTGTGTGTAACGTGGCCTATATGAATGCGCCGCCTTTTTGTGGCTACTAAAGGAGCACAATAATCGCGGTTGTCTGAATTGACAGCGGTCCACAATCAGGCGGTTATTTAATAATCGTGACAGGCCTAATTATCAATGTTGAAAGCAGTTGCTTAATATAGTTGTGAAAACTGCTTATACAGTTGAGGTCAAAAGTTTACATACACCTTGCAGAATCTGGAAGATTTATTTTACCAAAATAGGAGGGAGCATACAAATTATTTTTTCTCTTTTTTATTTAGTACTGACCTGAATAAGGTATTTCACATAAAAGATGTTTACAAATAATCCACAAGATGAAATAATAGTTGAATTAATAAAAAATTACAGCTTTCAAAAGTTTACATTCCCTTGATTCTTAATACTGTAATGTTACCTGAATCATCCACAGCTGTGTTTTTGTTTTTGTTTAGTGATAGCTGCTCATGAGTCCCTTGTTTGTCCTTGTTTGTTAAACTGCCTGCTGCTCTTCAGAAAAATCATTCAGGTCACACAAATTCTTTGGTTTTTCAACATTTTTGTGAATTTGAACCCTTTCCAACAATGTTGAAATTTTTGATATCCATCTTTTCACACTGATGGACTCATATGCAACCATTACAGAAGGTTCAAATGATCACTGATGCTCCAGAAGGAAAAACAATGCATTAAGAGTTGAACTCCTCAAGATTTGATTATAGTAGTCGGCAGTAAAGTGACATTTTTGAGGGCCGGTCAAACAGAGTCGATTCTTTATTTTGGGAGAGAATATGGTTAACTATCGTGCACTCTGCTTTACAACTTTGCAAAGCATTTACATTCACATACAACTACATTTCACACTGCATGAAAGACAAAATTGGAAATGGCATAATAGGGGAACTTTAAATGGCGAGTCAGGGGTTTCCTATTTCATTTGGTTTTGGTTTTGCTCCTTGCTTTAAATCCCTGTCTGAGCTAAAACATCACATTCATATCATTTGAAATCCTAGATTCACCCCATTTATCAACAGTATTTGTCATTCAGGAATCATGCAGTTGTGGGAAAACATGGCACACGTTTTGTATAGCACAGTAGTCACAGACTTCTCATATCAGTCATAGACTACATTAATACATCTCTTGTCAGAGAACTCTCTTAGATTTTCATATACTAAGAAAAACCCCATTTCTCGCATTGCATTTTTTTTGCAGTGTTATGGATTTGTTAAAATGCTGGTAACACAGTTAGGTTGACCTAAATGGACACAGTGCTCTCTTTATGTGTGTTTGTCCCTCAGTGATGTGATTGGATTTATTCAGGAATGCCTTGGCAGCAGAGGAGCAAAGTCTCATCTTTATTCTTCTTGTCATGCTTATCATGTGAACTGTGGAGTGGAAACATACAGGTGCATTATGGGAAAGCATTCGCTAGAGGGTCTGAATATATGAGCAGGGTGTTCCTGTCATGCATAATGCAAGGGGTAGAGTGGGTGAAGAGGGTTCAGGGTGGTCAGCTGTCATAAGTTTAGTGGAAACCCAGCTATTCCTTAGCAACAGATTTTTAAGTTTCCAGTCATAAAAGCCTATAAAAGAAAGAAATAATAAATCCTTAATACTCTATTGGAGGTGTATCCACAGGAGTATGAGTTTAATCAAACATTATATTATATCCCAATTATAAAATACCAAAGATTAAAGATTCTATCAATGATACATTTAAAAAAAAAAGGTTGTAGAAACATATTTTTGAGCAGCAAATCAGCATATTTTAATGGTTTCGGAAAGATAATGTGACCCCGAAAACTCAAGAAATGATGCTGAAAATTCAGCTTTGCCATCAGAAATAAATTGCATTCTGAAATATATTAATAGAAAACTTTTACTTATTTTAAAATATTACTATTTTTACTGTTCCTGTTACTATTTTTCATTAAATAAACCTCCTTAAAAAAATCTTGCAGACCTCAAACTTTTGCTCAGTTCCTTTGTGGAAAGAAATTCTATCAAAATTCATTTTTGATAAAGTACTAGTCCAGATAGAACCAGCCATGGGTTCAAGTTACATAAAAAAAAAAAAAAAACCTTCAGGAACAACAAGAATAATTAGCAGCACTGTTATGAATTTGACACCAGCCGGTTCAGCCTGCAAATTTTCTTCTTCCTTTTTTGCCCCTTTTACCTCACTGTAGGTCACCTACGTGACCCCAATAACCAGGTGGTTGTGGTGAAGGGCCTCCGGATCAGTGTGACTGGGATCAACACACGGCCTCCACAGACCCCAGAGCTACAAAGACTCCTCAGCCAAGCGGTTTCTGTCTGCCAGCCTCCTGAAGGGTCGCCCGCCAACGTCATCACAGCAGGAGACTACGACCTCAACATAAGCGGTAAGAGCTTGCAAAGAGTTTTCTAGCTCACTTCAACTTGACATGGGGAGATCCGTAGAGGACCTGATTATGTTACTGCCACGTTTTTAAAGTAGGAAAGTGGAAATGGCCTGAAGTGTGAAGAAACAGGAACTGAGAGATTTTTAATGCAACATATGTTTACAAAGCACTTACTACTGTTAGTCAGCATTGTCTAGTAGCCTGCGTGACATCAGCTGTGTTTTATGTATTGATTTACATGTAGACTAATTGGATGAGCAATGTAAGCAATCACAATATTCTTAAAGGATTAGCTCACTTTCTGAACAAAAATGTACAGATAATGTACTCACCCCCTTGTCTTCCAAGATGTTCATGTCTTTCTTTCTTCAGTCGTAAAAAAAAATTTCTTGAGGATAACATTTTAGGATTTCTCTCCATATAATGGATTTCTATGGTGCCCCAAGTTTGAACTTCCAAAATGCAGTTTAAATTGTTCAGTTATTTTTAAAGCAAATTGACAATTTCTATACTTTTTTAACCTCAAATGCTCGTCTTGTCTCGTCTCTGCGATGCGTGTGCGTAGTATGTGTGATCCGAGTCAATACAGTAGGTTGAAAAACTCTCCTCTTGTTTTCATCTTCAACTTCTAAATCGTCCTACAACGCTGTTTTACCTTTTTTTGAGCTTCTTTGTATGTTCACTTTGTAAACACTAGGTTGGTATTTCTGCAGCATTGTAGTGCGATTTTGAAGTTGGGGAAGAAAACTGTATTGACCCGAATTACACAGACAATGCATACGACTGAAGAAAAACAGACATGAACATCTTGAATGACAAGGGGGTGAGTGCATTATCTGTAAATATTTGTTCTGAATGTGAACTAATTCTTTAATTTTGAGTTATAGCAATATATAGTTAAACTAAAATTTATTCAGACACCTTCAGCATTTCTCACATTATCAGAGTTTATTTGCTATAGTTTACAAAATGGTAATAAAATATGACAAGAACTCAGTTGAACTGTGTTAGAACAGATTCATCTTGATTAAATCAACCAAAAATTCGGACAACTGTTAGTATGACAGTATTTAACTAATAATACTTTGTTGACCAATTACCAAGCAATGCTTGATTTTGTACAGTTTGTGGTGTAAAAAGGTCACTTTTTCATAGAATATAGTTTTAATTTCCAAAGTAAATGGATTATACCATTTTTATAAATTTTGAAGTATTTAAAGGGATAGTTCACACAAAAATAAAAAATTTACATCATTTACTCACCCTCAAGCCATCCTAGGTGTATTTGACTTTGTTTTTTAGACAAATTATATCGAAATTCTCCTACATTTTTCTTTACAAATCCTTGTTTTGTGACTGGTGTTTTTATGGTTTATGAAGTTTTGACTATGGGTATTTTTTTTTTTACACAAAGGCATCGATTCACTTTATAAGGCCTTTATTAACTTTATTAACCCCCCAGCTGTGTGAAGTGATTTTATGATGGATGGATGCACTTTTTTTGGGCTTGAAAATCTCAACAGCCATACACTTCCATTGTAAAGCTTGGAAGAGCCAGAATATATATATATATATATATATATATATATATATATATATATATATATAATATTATTATTATTATTATTATTATTATTATTTGATTTTTTTTTATATAACTCCAATTGTATTCATCTGAAAGAAGAAAGTCATATACACCAGGCTTGAGGGTGAGTAAATCATGAGGTAATTTTTATTTTTGTGTGAATTATCTCTTTAAAGGCATTAATACGACAGGTTTAAAAAATTAAATAAATACTGTGGTGTTTTACCTTTTTTAATGCAAACTACTGTTTTATCTGTGTTAAAAAAGATCAGATAAAAAGATAAAATAGATTCTGCAGGGGGGGTGTAAACATTTTAGAAAAAGTATATTAAAATAAAAAAAATGTTGTGTAACTGTTCCTGGACAGAAAAATGGTTTGATCTCTAAAAAAATATATAATAATAATTATAGATTCGGCAGAGGGTGTAAACATTTTAGAAAAGGAATATGAAAAAAAAAAAATGTTTTGTAGCTTCTTCTAGACAGAAAAGTGTTATGATCCCTCTCTTAAATAAGGAGATAATAATAATTACTGGTTCTGCAGGGGTCATGTAAACAGTTTAGAAAATTAATATAAAAGTTATGAATACTCATAATATCAAATTTTTGATTTTTGACTCGTTTCTTATTATTCTCTCATATCAATACCTGATGAGGGCAGCAGAGCCCTTGCAGGGAAAAGTGGGAATCAAATGTTGTAATTATCCATGAAATTAAAGGGTTTGGTTTGCATTACATTTATCGTTTTTTATGTTTTGTTCTTTTATTTTTTTTATTTTCTTCCCCCATTCTCCAACTTCAACTCCTGTGGATGAATTCTTGGTAAGAACACATGCTTTCCTCTGGTGTGTGTATGCCAGGTCACACACGTGTGCTTTGTAGTGCTGTTAACCCTTTCAATAGTGGGAGTGAAGTGTTTGGTCCCCTCCCAGATTATAGGCTCCCAGTAGAGCCTGTCCCACACGTGGTCCCTTTACTATAAGATTTAGACACTAACCCACCAGTCTACACAAGCAGCATCCTCCTTTTAACTAAATGAATGTATTGCACCTGAATGTGAGAATAGAATCAAGATGCAACACAGTGTTGGCACACTTGTATATGTGAATTTCACGGTTAGTTGGTTTGACTACAAAACTATGGTGTCATAAACTACACTCTAAATTCAACATTAAATCAAAATTAAATCATCTAATATCTAATATTTTATCATTTAATAAAGATAGATTTGCAGGAAAAGATACTTTTTCAGTATGTCAAGATGCTTTCGAACCTGAACTTGACCTTTAACTTCCATATCTACATTATTCCAGGTCTTATAAGGTAGAGATTTAAATAAATCCTGATTTCTCAAACAACCTTATCATCCCATCCACAATCTGCAAACTCACTTTCGAGGTTCTGATTGCTTTTCACAATACAATACATTCTCAACTAGAAAAAAAAAGACGTTTCCCACAGAAATGTCACATTATGGAAAAAGAGAAACGGTTGTGAATGTTTTTTCTTGTTGGTTTAAAGCATTGGTATGCTGTGTGTGTGCCGTACTCACCTTGACCAATAGACTTCTCCAGAAACATCCAACTCCATTATTTTTTTTTACTCCTGCTTCTTCTAGAACTGGTATCAGTAGTCGTGTTTTATGTTTGTTTCAAAGTATGGTATTATATGTAATTTTTGAGTTTACTTCATTATCCTACATTTAGTAGATTGCCTTTTCTCACAGCGGGAGGTGCCAATTAAACATGCCCATGTCTAACTTAATCTATAAAAAAGAATAAATAAAATTTTGCTGAAAATCTACTCACCCTCAGGCCGTCTAATATGTAGATGAGTTTGTTTCTTCATCTGCACAGATTTGGAGAAATTTAGCATTACATCACTTGCTCATCAATGGATCCTCTGTAGCAAATGGGTGCTGTCAGAATGACAGTCCAAACAGCTGATAAAAAAAATCACAATAATACACAAGTAAACCACACCCGTCCAGTCCATCAATTAACATCTTGTGAATGGAAAAGCTGTATGTTTGCAGTGAACAAATATATTCTAATTTTTTTTTATATATCCATAATAATGCTTTCTCCAGTGAAAAAGCTGTCTTGTCTGAATCAGGAGAGAAATCTGTACAGGGCAGTTTTAAACAAATATGCCTGTGGATTGCAGACTGTAAAATGAAAAGGCCGTAATAATGGATTTGCTTATTACAAACACACAGATTTTAATTGATGGACTGGAATGGTGTGGATTATTATGATGTTTTTATCAGCTGTTTGGACTCTCATTATGACGGCACCCATTCACTGCAGAGGATCCGTTGGTGAGCAAGTGATGTAATGCTACATTTCTCCACATCTGTTCTAATAAAGAAACAAACCCATCTGCATCTTGGATGGCCTGAGGGTGCAATTTAAGATCATAGAAAATCATAAATACTATCAGTATTTAAAATAAAGAGACCATTTTTACAAACACGAATAGCAACTTGTCTTGACATTTTGTCTGTGCAGATCTCAGGTGCATCTGCAGGGGTTGGAGTGGGTTGTGGGTGGGTTTTGGATGGGTTACACTTCTGTGGTTCCTGTCAGTAAGCTTTAACCAGACTGCCTGTCTCTTCTCCTCTCAGACCGCACGGTCAAAGCGAGTGTTCCCTGGTACTCTGACTGGAAAGAAACACTCACCCAGCTGAGCTCGTCCAAGTACTACACAGGTATTCCCTTCCTTCCCCCTGCTGGGAGTGCGTGAGAGGGCTTTCCTCAGTCGCCTTCTCCACGTCATTTCCCGGCCCGGCTCACTCCGTAGCAGAACTGTCACTAAATCTCCTTTCCTCTTTCCAATACAGCTTCCCTTCGCTTTCTCAGGATGTTGGTGGTGGTTCTTTAGCTTTTTGTGTGTGTGTTTGAGACTCATTGTGCTGAAACTCTCAGTGGTAGATGTGCTTTGTCAAATAATGGATTAGCAATCTTTTCAGTTACATCCAAATAGTTAATGTTCCAGTTCAGTCAGAACTAAAACTGTTGTTTTGACTGAAATTCAAAGTGTGTTTTTTTTTTTTTTTGGTGAGATTTTAGTTCAATGAGTCATTTTACCCTTTCACTTAGAATGTGTCTGGCTTTATAGTCTAGTTTCTTTTCCTCTGTAGATCCATCATTCCTTTTGCTGTAAGTAGTGATTGACTTTACGTGCACTTTTTCTAAAATCCAAGTAGAATGAATCTTCTGAACTGCCTTTTTTATTATTTTGTACTGTTCTCTGAGGTTCACCTATAATGTTATCAAGATGTTTACATCAAAAAACATCATAATTTATAAGTAATAGGCTATTTTCTGTCTTGTTTTTTAACCTCCCTCATCAGAACGCTCCATTTGAATAAGCATGGTGGATTGTAGACTCAGAAGTAAATGACCACTGCTATGATTTGCTGCTAACACTTTTGGTTGTGACTGTTTTGGTCACAAATTTATGGAATAACACCCAAAAAAATCAAAGATGGCACTACTGAAACTCCACCAAATGTTTCAGTAGTGACAATTTTAGATAGTTTTTAACCTAACCTTAGCATCTAAAACAGTTTTGAACAGTTATACAGATATAAAGACTAAATGTTATGGAATAACTCCAAAAAAAGTTTGTTTAAAGGGTTACTCCACCCCAAAATGAAAATTTTGTCATTAATCACTTACCCCCATGTCGTTCCAAACCTGTAAAAGCTTTGTTCGTCTTCAGAACACAATTTAAGATATTTTGGATGAAAATCGGGAGGTTTGTGGCTGTCCCATTGACTGCCAGGTAAATAACACTGCCAAGGTCCAGAAAAGTATAAAAGACATCATCAAAATATTCCATCTGCCATCAGTGGTTCAACCATAATTTTACGAAGCTACAAGAATACTTTTTGTATGCAAAGAAAACAAAAATAATGTCTTTATTCAGCAATTCGAATGTTGAAAGAAAGTGAAAATGAAAGACGAATTGTTGAATAAAGTCGTTATTTTTGTTTTCTTTGCGTACAAAAAGTATTCTTGTAGCTTATTATGGTTGAACCACTGATGGCAGATGGACTATTTTGACGACGTCTTTCATACTTTTCTGGGGTTATTTACTTGACGGTCAATGGGACAGTCCCAAAGCTCCCGGTTTTCATCCAAAATATCTTAAATTGTGTTCCGAAGACGAACTAAGCTTTTACGGGTTTGGAACGACATGGGGGTAAGATATGTTAAGTTATTTTGAAGGGACAGCAAATTTACACTGTTATACAAGCTGTACACTCACTACTTTACATTGTAGCAAAGTGTAATTTCTTCAGTGTTGTCACATGAAAAGATATAATAAGATATTTACAAAAATTTGAGGGGTGTACTCGCTTTTGTGAGATACTGTAGCTATGAGAGAAAGGGACACATGAATATTCCCTAATCATTAATATAGAGGTGTAGTTAAAATGGACTAAAATTTCCACTGTTTCGGTAGTAACATGAAAAACTTATATGTATATATATATGTATATGTGTATATGTGTGTGTGTATATATATATATATATATATATATATATATATATATATATATGTGTATATATATATATATATATGTGTATATATATATATATATATATATATATGTATATATATATAATATATGAAAAAAAAATAATACATTTGTTGAAATTTAGGGGTTAAAGTGCAAGAAAACCACCTTCCAATTGAAAATACAGAATAAATGGTGATTTTATATATATTAAGCTTACAATACTTGAAATATTATTGTGGATTTCAATAGATAATAGAAGGATCTTAGTAAACCTCTGTGATTGTATTACTCAAATGCTTTTTAAATGTGTTTTTGGTTGTAGGACAGAAGTTTGTAACCAATTCTGTAGAATGGCCTGACTATGTGTTTATTTAACACATTTCAAAAATGCCTAGTAGGTTGTCTGAGTTGAAACTATGTAAATTTGGTTTTAAGTTTATATTTATGAGACATCAGACACATTTTTTGAGAGATTAATGATAAGTTACTTCAAATTAATAATTGTTATTATGGTTTACCAAAGAAACTGCCTTTAGTGCAGCTTTAACAGCATCACTGCAGAGAGTATGCTGATTACAATGTTCATTATCCAAAAATAGTATTAACAATATTAACTTTAACCACAGGTAAAAGTCAGCAAAATGTTTTATTGTGCCTCCTATGTGAAAATATTAAGTACAATGTACATTGTTATGAACTATGATAGTTGTTTTAAATAATAAAATGGTATATAGTATGAAAGTCTAGTAGTATAAAAGTCTGAAGTATAAAACATTAATGTGATACTTGATTCACGTCTTTATAGGCCATAGTTATAATGCAACACTCTATTTCACTGGGGTATTAGAAGGGCCTAAAAAAGTTAAAGACTGCTTTAAAGCACAAATAAAAGTTGAAGATTGCTATTGTAATTATCAGAGCTTCTGCAAGTGGTTCGCTTCATTGATTTTAATGAAAATGATGGTTTTGTTGTGCTGTAGTGTAGACGTGGTGTGTACAAGCTCTACCCAGATAAAGAATTAAACGTGAGGCTGCCGGAGTGAAGTGCATCATTCATGCCGTGTGCTTTTTGTCATGAATGATTCTGAGAGAGGCCATTGATTGAGACGAAATGTCAAGGAACTCAACTAATGAAGCTGGAGCATAAAAATTCAGTGCATTCTCATTGCTGGATAGGGGGAAAATGATCTTGAATGCTAATGTGTCAACCTGTTTCTCCGAAAAAAAAAAAAAAATTGGGTTGAATCTTAATTAGGTCATTAAGTGTTCAGAGTGACTTAAGGTGGAATTGTGTTCCACTGTTTGGTGAATTTTCGTTGGACAAATCTAGTCATTTCAATAGGAATCCACACATCCAACTGGTTATGTTGCTTCGTAAACCAACAGGAAACAGCTTGGTTTGATTTCAGTGTGAGCGGTGTTTCATACATCACTACGGTGTTAACAACCTCACGATATTTCGGTCATGTGATCTTATCTTTATGCTGTATCATTGCAGGATAAGGGAGCATGTTTTATTTAAATAAATGATTGGGAGATTAGTATACTGTTGGATTTTAAACATTCTTTAATTTTATGTCTGTTGTATTGCTGTCTTGCTGTAAAAATGTGATCTGTTGTCATTTTTCCAGTGAATATCACATTTCTTGGGATTTTTTCTATTCGTCTTGTCTTTCATAATGTGCTTCGCTCCTCTTCCGCCTGGAGGGCTGGTCATGCGGCCTATAATAATCTTGTTTTTTTTTTTAACAAGACAATATTTCTTTGTGTTTATCTTACAGCAACAACACCATGGTTTGAGACTTACCGGGAGAACTTCCTGCAGTCCATGCCTGCTTCAGAGCACGAGTTTCTTAACCACTACCTGGCCTGTATCCTTTAAAATTCTTTGCAATTTTTCATGCTTGTATTTCTCTTCTTTCTTTACCACAAGAGACACATAAAAATTTTGACTACGCTCAGCTAAGCTTCTATAAAATGTCACAGCGTTTCTGAGTTTCTATAGTAAATGATTTAATAAATTGGCAAATAAATATAAATTATAATTATCACTGACTATTGATGCAGGTGTGTTGATTACCAAGGCTGCATTTACTCTACCAGTCGAAAGATTTTCAAGTCTCTTCTGCTCCCCAAGCCTGCATTTATTTGATCCAAGTTACAGCAAAAACAGTATTATTTTGAAATATTTTTACTAGTTAAGTAACTTTTTTTAATTTGCATGTATTTTAGAATCTAATTTATTCCTGTGGTTTCAAAGCTGAATCATTATTAAGTCACATACTCCTTTAGAAATCATTCTAATATTCTGATTTGCTGTTAAAAAAAACATTTATTATTATGTTGAAAACAGCTGAGTAGATTTTTTTTTTCAGGTTTCTTTGAATAGACAGTTTAGAAGAACAGTATTCATCTGAAATGACTCCAAGCTTTTAAATGGTATAGTGTATAATGTTACAAAAGCTTTTTTTATTTATTTATTTATTTATTTTTTCAGTTAAATTCTGATCTTTGGATCTTTCTTTTCATCAAAGAATCCTGAAAAATGTACTCAACTGTTTTAAATATTGATGATAATAATAAAAAAAGTTTTGTATCTTTTGTAAAAGATTTGTAAAGGAACATGTGACATGGAAGACTGGAGTAATGATGCAGAAAATGTAGCTTTGAAATCACAGGAATTAATTGGATTTTAAAATGTTCAAATAAAACAAAAGTAGTTTTAAATGGCAAAAAAAATATTCTAAATTTTACTGTTTTTGCTGTAGTTTGTAATACTAGTAATTAATACTGTTCAACAAGGATGCTTTAAATTAATCAAAAGTGACGATAAAGACATTTATAATGTTACAAATGATTTCTATTTCAGATAAATGCTGTTCTTCTAAATTGTCTATTCATCACAATAAAAAAACCTGCTGTTTTCAACATAATAATAATAAAAATGTATTTTTTTTAACAGCAAATCAAAAGATTAGAATGATTTCTGAAGGATCATGTGACTTGGAGTAATGACTCTTAAAATTCAGCTTTGAAATCACAGGAATAAATTACATTATTTAAATACAAAAAAAAAATCGGTTTTATTTTATTTGTTTGCTGTACTTTGGATCAGATAAATACATTCTTGTTGAGCAATGAAACCTTTTTAAAAAACATTAAAAATACTACATTTCAAAAACGTTTGACTGGTGTATTAGATCGCAACTACAGTGCAATAATATTATATTATAATATTGTATAAGTATTGTTACATTTCACATCATTCTAACATTATTACTTTTGAATGGTAATATTGTGGTTTCTACAAAATTATTAAACGGCAAGACATTATTTATATAGTATTAATAGCAATAAGAAAAATCCAGACTTTTTCTCCAAGTCTGTCCAGATTGATTTGGTTTAAACAATACTGTTTTTTGTACAGCACAGAGTTTAACACTCTTTTCTATCAGTCTCATTTACAGTTCATCTGTATTCTGTGAGATTTCCTGAACTCAGCTGCAGGTATGTTGGTTGTGTCGTCCCATGAGGCAGTGCCGACAGAGCAGTTTCTCAAGCTGTCGCAGGAACAGCACCGAATCCAGCACAGTGGGGAATACACTCATCCCAAATGGTTCATCCCCAACACACTTAAATATTATGTCCTGCTCCACGATATCAGTGAGGGAGACGAACAGAGGTGTGTGTGTTTCTCTGGTTATGTTTTCTTCTTTTGTTTTTGTTTGTTTTTCCCCAACATTTTACATTAGGGGTTGTCAAACTTTTTGTGGCCAGGGACCCCTTACAGGCGAGAACTTTTTCAAGGAACCCTTCATAATTATAATAGCAATTAAGCATCTGCTTACTACAATTTGTACTTTTATGGCATTGGAACTTCCATTTCTAAATTTTCTGGATTCCAAGTGGAAACAGCTCGAAACCAGACTACCGCAACTGTCTAGAACGGTTTGGACGATGTTTAGTGTCCCGTCAGCAGCAGCAGCAGCAGCAGCAAGCAAGATCCGCGTTCAGGTGCACGCAGTAAGCTTTGCTTGCCGCAATGCACCGGCAAAAGTAATTACTATGAATGTGTCTGGGGAAATAGTAAAGAGATATTTGAATTATTTATAGTGTTTCCTGAGTCAGTATGGCAAAGATGAAGTTGATGATCCTGACTCGCCATCTCCTCATTGGATGCGCCTTTAGAGAGAAATGCGTCTTTACCGATTTTATAAAGTAGTTTTTGTTTTTGATTAGAATTTTTTTGTTTTAAATTAGAAATTCAAAGCTTTCTATAGATATATTTATCAAGTTTGTGAGTCAAGTATTCGCTAAATTTTGGTTTATCAGAAGCGCTCCTGCTCAAAACCGAAACTGCAGAAAGAACATCCTGTTTTTTCCCTTTAATTTATAAAAAGCACAAGGTTTTGTTGATATTGTGAGTGCACGCAAATAAAAAGTTCTGATTGCTGTATTACTCTTACCTTTATGAGCCAAAATGGCGTAAAAACGTTTTCAATGCAAGTGATCTCGCTGGCGTCTCCATGTAAAGCATGCTTCAGCTTCCACTCTCCGCACAAACGATTGGATATGTGTCTAACAGCACACATTTATATAGGTTAAGTGTTTAAACTAACATTGTGATATGCTTGAACTGTTTTGTATCTATAGATTTTATTTTAGGCCAGTCGTGATGATTTAAAAAGGCTAAATTGATAAAATGTAGGCTATGATCAGCTCACTGGCTGCCACTGTTCAGCCAAAAATGAAAATTCTGTCATTAATTACTCACCTTTATGTTGTTTCAAACCCGTAAGACCTTTAAGATTCTAGCTACTGTTTGTATTTTTCTTGAATAAATGTCCAGCACCAATACAATATAGTAAAGATACAAATTAAATAAACAGTGCTTTTCTTGTTTTAACGGTAACATTAGTTTTTAGGTACATAAATTGAATGAAGTAAATAAATGTGAAATAGCATTGCATATTTGACTGTATAAATTAAAGATTAATCTTTATTAAAGGATTAGTTCACTTTTGGAACAAAAAATAACAGATAATGTACTCACCCCCTTGTCATCCAAGATGTTCATGCCTTTCTTTCTTCAGTCATAAAGAAACTGTTTTTTTGAGGAAAACATTTCAGTAACTTCCAAAATGCAGTTTAAATCCAGCTTCAAAGGGCTCTAAATGACCCCAGCCGATAAAGAAGGGTCTTATCCAGCGAAACGATTGGTTATTTCCAAACAGATTGACAATTTACTTTTTAACCCCAAATGCTCATCTTGTCTCATCTCTGCGATGCGCATGCCTAAAGCCCTTTATAGCTGCATTTAAACTGCATTATATAAGTTCAAACTTGGGGGCACCATACATATCCATTATATGGAGAGAACATCCTAAAATGTTTTCCTCAAAAAACATAATTTCTTTACGATTGAAGAAAGAAAGACATGAACATCTTGGAATACATTATCTGTGAATTTTTGTTCTGAAAGTAACAGTGAATTACTTCCTTGTTGTTGCTGTTTGATTAATATATTGCTGTCACTTTAAGAGAATGCACTGATCCAGTGCACCACGTTCAGCCGGCTATGTTTGCTAGGATACTTACCAAGATGGGCATTTTGACACAACTTTTGTGTGATTTTTGTCCATTAGAAAAAAAAAAATACTTAAAAGAGCTTATTTGCGCGCATTCTGAGACACACACACAAATTTTCTCACTGCCCATGCAATCTTGCGTCTTCTGGCTCTTGAATGTTTAATCTGGCAAATGTTTAAATTTGTTATTTTAAACCGATAGCAATGTGTGCTTTTCAGGTCTCACCTGCATACACACGATATCAGCACCGGGGTGATGACAGAATAAATGACTGCTCATTTTCCGCATTGAACACGAGTGATTTGTTTGTTCACCTTTTTTAATCGCTGTTGTAGTACTGGGAAGCCAGAATTGTGTATTTATCACCGAAACATACATTAGCTTAACCCTGTTTGTTTTACGTGCTTTTATTTATTAAAAAATACCCCTACTATTCAATATGCAGTTCAAAGCTTTTGACATTTCAACAGCTTGTTCTGATTCTGCAATTAAACGAATATAGTTGATTAACACTGGAAGCATGTTTCCAACACTGCCTCAGGGATTAAAGCTAAAGTGATGTCAGAAGAAAACATTTCTGCTTCTCCTTTGTAATTGCGTACTTTTAATTAGAGAAAGTATTATGACTAGAATAAAAATTAATATTAAAGGCAGCATGAACTGCATTTGCAAATCTTTTTTTTCTATAAATTTTAATTTCTGACATCAGATGACTGACAGGATTGCTGGCTTTCCTTTTCACTTCCTCCTCAGAGAATTGTCTGTATGTAGATAAGTTGCCAATCACTGTAATCGTGTGCTGCCTGCAGCCTCAAGGCCTGATGAATAGAAGATAACCTGACTGTGGGGAGAAAGATTAGGCTGTCATATATATTTATGATAGTACAGAGCAAGTATTAATGTCTCTGTATGTGTCTCTCAGGGCGGACTCTGTGTATGAAGATATGAAACAGCGGTATGGTACTCAGGGCTGCTATCTGCTCAAGATAAACTCCCGGAGTGGTAGCACTGGTGCGGACGAACAGATGCCGGACCCCTGGAGTCAGTACTTACACAAGACCAGCATAAACAACCCTGTGAGTACCACAACCTCTCTTCAGAGCAGCTCTGTTCACAATAAATGCTGCTCCACACACAGACTGTTATCATTTACATGTGTGAGGAGAGCTCCATCTCTGCATGTTACTGTGAGTTTGGGTTTATTATAATGTTCATCTGGGAATGCAACATGCACCATTTTTATCAGATTTGTAAGGTAAATAATTCATAAAATGTTACAAACACAGGAAAATACATTTAATATCTTTCTCATTCTATCTATTCATGGCGATTTCAAAAGTAAAGTTTAAACCCTCACTCTCAGTTTACACATTTTGATGTCTACATATTTAAGAAATTGCAGTGGCTGTAGCATTTCCGTCATGTAGAAATGTCTCAATACTAAAGATTTAATTTAATGTTGTTTAGTCAATATTTTGCGCCCTCTGGAGGCATTTGTTATTATGCGTAATGTAGCTCTCTTGTTTATAATATATTATGTATTATTTACATTATGATTACTTGCTTTTGATACTTTATTTGAAGTGTCCACTTAGGTAAATTTTTATTACCACAAAAATAAAATGCTTATAGTAATTATAAATATCCAGTCAGAATAATCAACCAATTGCTCAATTACCAAAATAATCGTTATTGACAGCCTTACTTCAGGTTTTGAACATTCAACTATTAAACTTCTGATTATTCTGATTATAAAGTCTGGCCCACATTGCAGCTTATTTTCACCAAGAATTAAAAATTTTAATGGTGTAAACCTCTCAAATTTAGCGTAAAAGTGTAAGAAAATATTTTGTTATATTAAATCGATTAACTTTAATTTTATGGACTATGTGGACAAACACTTATTATAACAGGTAATAATATACAGTTTTATAGTTTTCTTCCACCATGGTCAATTAAATTAAAGTTAATACATTTATAATTTAGTTTATGAAAATGTATAAAGCATTAATGTTATGTTATTAATATTTCAGTCATTTAACAGTTTAATTGCATGTTCACCACTCTCTGGTTTTGTTTAATGGTCACATGACATGCAGGTAAAAGTTTTCATTTATTAAAAGTATTTTTTACTTGTGATTCAATAATTTGCTTTTTGTCAACTCACAGATTGTAATATTGCTAAATATTTTTTTTTTCTATTTTTATTATTCATTTATTTATTGCTAAAATAAATTCAATGTTTTATATCAGTCTTTATTTTTTACGAAGTTAAATGAAACTGTAAACTAAAAAAAATATAACATCTGTTATTTGGCTTTATGCAAGGCAAAAATATTATTTAATATTGCTGAATCAACCTAAATACATTGATTTATACCAACAAAACTAAACTTTATGGTTTAAATCTGGTAGAAATATCTCTTTGAGGTAATGATTTCAGGTCATAATTTTTTACAGTGAATAAACTATTTCCTAAAACTAAAATATTTGTGTTGCTTTTTTTTTAAGCTACATACTTATCTGATGACATTCTGAAATTGTGACCCTGGACCACAAAACAGTCTTAAGTAACACAGTTATATTTGTAGCAATAGCCAAAAATACATTGTATGGGTCAAAATTATACATTTTTATTTAATGCTAAAATCATTAGGATATTAAGTAATCATGTTCCATTAAGATATTTAGTAAATTTCCTACTATAAATATATCAAAACATATTTTTTGATAAGTAATGTGTATTGCTAAGAACTTCATCTGAACAACTTTAAAGGTGATTTTCTCAATATTTAGATTTTTTTTTTTCAGATTCCAGATTTTTAGATATTGTTCGTTTATAACAAACCATACATTTATGAAACTGCTTATTTATTCAGCTTTCAGATGATGTATACAGCTCAATTTAAAAAAATGGACCCTTATGACTGGTTTTGTGATCCATTGTCACAATTATATAATTTGTTTTGTCCTTATGGAATTATGACTATGTTAGATTTCTTTGAATTTGATCAGCCAAATAAAATGTTCCTCAACCCTGGTGGTGTTTTTTTTTTAGGAGCTTTATGAAGACTCTGCACTGACTAATGTGGTTGAAAACAACATCGGCGCAGAGGAAGATGGTCTTGATCCATCCATTAGAGGTTAGTCTGGCACAGTTGAACCCCATTATCAGGGATTTCGGTTATAAACCAAATATTGATGATGGTTGTCTGATGTTAAATTAGATGTTCCTCTCATGTTTGCAGACGGTGTTTCAGAGACTCATCCTCTGCAGCTGGACCAGTCCACTGATGCCGGTTTCCCTGGCAACAACGCCAGTCAATCTGTAAACAATGTGGATGCCACAAGACCTCAAAAACAGGCCAGCGTGACCTCTCACACCACACCGACCCCTCGAGGAACCTGCCTGACCCTAAATGACCACGACCACATCCGGCAGTTTATCCAGGAGTTTACCTTCAGAGGATTGCTGCCGCACATTGAGAAGAACATACGGCAGCTAAACGACCAGGTGCATAAATACACACCAACTATATATTACATCAAATTCATCTCTACTCTCTGTATTGATAGACTTTTTTCATAATTACATTAATTTTATTTGAAATTAGTGCTAGCTTTACAGTAATATTTTTTTTTTTTGAAAGAATGTAATTGTTCTCAGCCAGGCTGCATTTATTTAATCACATATATACATAGTTTTGAATATTTTAAAAATAAAATGTTGAAATATAATTACAATTAAAAATAACTGTTATCTGTTTTATTGCTTTATTAAAATGTAATTTATTCCTGTGATGCAAACCTGTGATGCTTAGCATTATTACTGTAGTCTTCAGTGTCAGAAATCATTCTAACATGCTGATCTGATGCTCAAGAAACATTTCTTTTTATTATCAGGGTTGGAGAAATGTAGAAGAAAAAAAGGAAAAGAGACTTTATTAGTATTTATTAGAATTGGATCATTATTTTTTTTTTTTTTATAAAATTAATGTATAAATAAATATTATGTATAAATAAAATTACATATGTTTCTTTATATTAAATAGATTTTATTATTTATATTACATGTATTTATTATAAATATATGTATTTATTTATTATATTTAAAAATGTACATTTTGTTAAAAAGTAAACTAGCAAAATAAGCATAAAAAGGAAGTTAAAAAGTACAGTCCTGTTTAACTTTCATTCTTATTAACTGTATAGTATTAGGTTGTTTCTCCATTGTTGTAGATTTATTTGCCATTTTCTTATTTCATACATAATAAAGCAGTTTTTATATTTTCTAAACAAACCTCACCTAGTAGGCTAAAATTACCATTTGTATTTATTTAGGTTTATTAAATTATTAATTTCTTTACATTTTGACAGTAATGCAATATTTTGTATAAACACTGCTGTTCAAAAGTTTGGGATCAGTAGGATTTTTAATGTTTTTTTTTATTTTTTTTATTTATTTTTTTTAAATGAGCCTCTAATGCTCATCAAGGCTGTATTTTTGATCAAATAAATACAGCCTTGATGAGCATTAAAGGCTCATTATAAAATATTTTTGCAATTTAAAATAAGTTTAAGTTTTCTATTTTAATATACTTGCAAATATAATGTATTTCTGTGATGCAAAGCTGGATTTTCATGAGCCATTAGTCTTCAGTGTCACATGATCCTTCAGAATAATTATTTTATGCTGATTTATTATTAATGTTGGAAACTGTTGTGCTGCTTAATATTTTTTTGGAACCTGTGATACTTTTTTCAGGATTATTTGAATAAAAAGTTAAAAAGAAACAGCATTTATTCAAAATAGAAATATCTTCTAACAATGTAAGTCTTTGATATCTTTGCATTTTTATCGATTTAAGCTCATCCTTGCTGAATAAAAGTGTTCATTTTTTTCAAAGAAAGAGAGAAAGAAAAATTGACTGACCCCAAACTTTAAACGGTAGTCGTATGTTGTTGCAAAAAAATTCTGTTTTACATTTTATTTATCAAAGAATCCTGTAAAAAGTATCACAGGTTCCAAAAAAATTAAAAATGTAAGCAGTACAACTGTATCCAGATAATAAAAGTAATGAATCGGCATATT
The DNA here is from genome assembly GCA_033026305.1 of Cirrhinus molitorella. NCBI lineage: Eukaryota > Metazoa > Chordata > Actinopteri > Cypriniformes > Cyprinidae > Cirrhinus > Cirrhinus molitorella. The sequence continues at coordinate 8,116,842 of CM065133.1, read as the reverse complement.
AGATTCCACATAATTTCTATAGAATCATGTTACACTAAAGACTGGTGTAATGATGCTGAAAATTCAGCTTTGCATCAGTGGAATAAATTCTATTTTAAAGTATTTTCAAACAGAAAACCACTATTTTAAATTGCAATAATGTTACCCTTTTTTCTATATTTTTAATCAAATAAACACAGCCTTTATGAGCAGAAAAAGCTTCTTAAAAAACATTAAAAAGCATACTGATTCTAAACTTTTGAACAGCAGTATATATTTCCAAAACTTGTTTTGAACAACCTTTCAACTTTTTTTCTTTATCTCTCATTCTAGCTTGTGTCAAGAAAAGGTCTGAGCCGATCTCTTTTCTCCGCCACTAAGAAGTTGTTTGGTGGAGGGAAGGTCCCAGAGAAGAGTATTGCTGAGCTAAAGAACACTGCAGGACTGCTGTAAGTGATTTGAAGTACAAACTAAATAGTTAAATGTATCCGTTGGCGTTCTTTTTCTTCTTCTTCTGTTTCTTCCGCCATTGAGTCTATGGCAGCCCATAGAACCGCTTGTGGGAAAGTTGTGAAATTTGGCACACTGATAGAGGACAGTCTCAACATTAACTGTAACAAATTTGGAGTCATTAACTTAAACTCGCCACTACTTGTCCAAAGCGTCACTCATGTTTATACTAATAACTTTTGCACCGTAAGGCACAGAAGCAAAACACTTTTCCTCTAAATCCTTGGCTCATGCAGAGTCAAATTAAAACCCAAACTCAAAAATCATAAGTTTAGTTTTTTTTTTTCTTCTATTTTTGTTTGAAAAACCTACTTTTTCAAACTCGTCCTAATGCAAAAATGGATTTGAGGCTATATCTCTGCAAAGGTTTGATATTTAGCACATTATGTAATTACAATTATTATACAATGAATTGGTAATACTTTGGTTCATTACTTAACATTAGTTAATATGAACTAAGAATGAACTTTTGCAGCATTTATTAGTCTTAGTAAATGGTAATTTCAACATTTACTAATGCATTTATAAAAATCACAAGTTGTTTTTTAACATTTGGTAAACTCACTGGGAACTAACATGAGCAAACAATGAACAGTTGTATTTTTATTAACCAACATTAAAAAAAATGATTACAAAAAAATTAATAAATGTATTGTTCATTCACGTTAATTAATACATTAGCTAATGTTAACAAATGATACCTTATTGTAAAGTGTTACCAAATCATTATACAAATGGATATATTTGGCACACAAAATGAGATGACAGACAGAGAAACTGTCTTATACACACCATTCTGCCTAACATCTCCTTTTGTAAGACATAAGGATAAGCAACATAATAAAGGTAAGTGATAAGATGCTCTATTTTTTTGGATAAACTATTTTATTCAAAATATGTCTTAAAATACCTTATAGGGTTATAATAACCAAAACAGTTCTGAGCTAGATCAAGCTTTGATCTCTGTAAACCAAACTATCACTGTAATGATTTTTTTTTTTTAATTTTCCCCACTAATAAAAATATTTTCTCACTAGCCATCTACACTGGAGAGAGCTGCTTTATAACAGGAAATCAAGTTGTAATTCTAACTGAAAGCGACGGGTTTTTCATGTTAAATACCGTAAAGCTGTTTGATTTAAGGCCATCTATTGCATAATGTACTATATGAATAAACATGATGTGAGCAGACATTACTGGAATAAGTTAATGTTACTGAACTGCAGAGCTCGTGCAAACATCCACATCGTTGTAATCCGATGCATTTTTAACTGCTGCTTTCACACTGTTGTCAGTTTTCGTTGTTTACTTCGTTACTGAGAGGAACGCATGCAATACATTTACATATTCATAGAAACGACGCTTAGATTGTTCTGAAGCGCTCTCTTTTTCTCTTGAATCGCATTCTACAGTCTTGCGCTACAGCGCCACACTGGTCAAACCGCATTATTGCAGGCTCTTACATTAAGTCATATAATGTCGACTAATCGTTTCAGCCCTATAGTAAGTGGGAAAAAAATGCCAACAAAGTCAGCCATCTGTCTTTTTTCTTTTCTCATATATAAAAATATTTATAACTCCAAAACAAAATGAGATATTTTCACCAAATTTGACATATGTATGGGCCACTCTAAGGACACATAAAGAATTTGGTGGGATTGTGCTTCTTGGTTGCACTATAATTAAAAAAAAACAACAACAAAAAAAAAAACAACTGCCAAAGAAATTGCCATTGACTACAATAGGGTATTATGATATAAAATGCTACATTTTTACCAATGCATTGGTGTACCATTACAAAACTTTGTATGTACCATCGAATCCATGACCTGAAAGTGCTCAAAACATTTTGAGACATTGCTACCTTGTGGTCAAAAAGTGATAACCGATTAAATTATATTACTAGTGGTTGTTTTCATGATTTTTTTTTTACCCATTTTGACTAAAATCACCTTAAAATGGCTTTAATTACTCATTGCAGTTGGTCTGGTGTCTAGTGCCTGGCCCCATAATTGCTATATTTTTAGTTGTTTTTTTGCATTTCATCTGATGCTTGACCCCTGTGATATCAGATATCCCTCAGAGGCTCCGGAGCTTCAGATCAGGAAGATGGCTGACCTCTGCTTCCTCGTTCAGCACTATGAGCTGGCTTACAACTGCTACCACACTGCCAAAAAGGACTTCCTCTCTGACCAGGCCATGCTGTATGCTGCAGGAGCACTGGTGAGACGCACACCACAGTCATAGTGCTGCTGGAAATTAGCTCCACAGATAGGGACACTAGATCTGTTTCTGTGGGTTATCAGAATAATACTGTCTGAACTCGCCTTAGACTGACTGCTTGCTGACTCTGTCTCTACAGGAGATGGCTGCTGTTGCTGCCTTTCTGCAGAGCGGGGCACCCAGGCCATATCCAGCACATTATATGGACACAGCCATTCAGACCTACAGAGACGTCTGCAAGTAAGAACAAGCATTTGCTTGCATTTGGTTTTGTAGCATGTTACTGCTTCATTGATTCATATGGAATTATTTTCTTGCTCACCACTGTTTATATACTATTTGATAACATTTTAATTTTAGTATTTTATATGTAGTTGTAGTTAATTGAGTGACTAACCTCTTAAATTATTGCTTCAGTGTTTCATACTGAATTTCACAAATTAGTGTTTTTAGTACAGTTTTAGTTTTTATTATTATTTTGAATCATTGATTGAATAAATTGATAAATAAATTTGTTTTTGTTTCCTGTTTTAGCTACTTCAATTTATGTGGCTTTTGTGTTTTAAAGTTTTTTTTTTTTTTTGTTATTATTAAATAATAAATTAATTCATTACAATTATTTCAGTTCTTGGATATCGTTTTACGTGGCTTAAAATTAATTAACCGTTGCTTCTGCGTTTCATACTAAATTTTTAGAAATGCGTTTATTGCTTTTAGTACTGTTTTTAGTAGTTTTGACATTATTATTATTATTATTATTATTATTATTATTATTATTTTGAATCAGTGAATGAATAAATTGCTAAATAGATTTAGTTTTAGTTTTGCATTTTAATGTTTTTTTTTATTAATAAGTAAATAAATGTATTTATTTTAGTTTTGGATATAATTTTATGTGGCTTAAATTCATTTTTTTAATGCTCATTTATTAAATAAATAAAATTAATTTAATTAACTGTTGCTTCAGTGTTTCATACTGAATTTCTGAAATTAGTTTAGTGCTTTATTACTGTTTGAACTTTTATCATTTTGAATCAGTGTTTTAGCTACATCAGATTATGTGGCTTTTAATAAGTAGTTTTGTGTTTTAAGGTTTTTCTTTTTTGTTTGTTATTAAATTAATTAATTACATTTTATTTATTTTAGTTCTTGGATATTGTTTTATGCGTCTTAAAATATATTAATTAACTGTTGCTTCTGTGTTTCAGAATTTTTTTCTGTACTTTTTTAAACATTTTAACAAGTCAATGAATGAATAAATTGATAGATAAAATTAGATTTAGTCTTCCATTACTGTTTTAGCTACATCAGTTTATGTGGCTTGTAATTACTTGTGATTAATGTGATTAAGTTTTTGCATCCTGTTTTCGCTACATCAGTTTATTTGGCCTAAAAAATAGTTGCGTGTTTAATTGTTTTTATCATTATTCTTAGTAGTAGTAGTAGTAGTAGTAAATAATAAATAAATTAATTAAGTTTATTTCAGTTCTTGGATATCATTTTATGTGGCTTTAAAAAAATATTTTTCCTAAATTATGCTCCTTAAATAAATAAAATGTAATTAATTCTAGTTCTTGTTGCTATAAAATAAATTAAAATAATTTTCGTTCTTGTTTCTTTTTTTCTTTTT